>VZQC01013730.1:991983-1062888 GCA_009823505.1 Rhizomys pruinosus
CCTGTACATCTAATTGCTTGTGCTTTGTTAGTAGGGTTAAAAAGGTACCCCAGATAACCTGTCAATCCATGAAGGGAAACAACCTGAACCAAAATGACACCTCCAGAGAAAATAGACTGTTTTGCTTCTCACCCACTTGTGCCCCTTTCCCAAAGCCTAGGGAACAAATTGCGGAAGAGGAGGCGTGGTAGAATGTAAGGGCTGCAGAGAGATTGGGGTGAATCGTGAGCCTTCAGCAATGTAGACTGGACTTTTATTTGATCAACATGCTTGTGCATACAAGCTTCTCCAATTGGACTATGGAAACCTTGGGTTGTTTCAAAATTCAGGCATAGATACTTGCTAATTGGTTTTTACATGAATGTTACTTACATTCATTGCTTAAGTTTGACAATCAGCTTACTTCATGGTTGGGATTTTTGGATATTAATTGGCCATAGTATGAAAAAAAAATTTCAGGTCTGACCTGTCCCCCACTGCCTAGCACTCAAAACAGGCTTGAGCAGCTGGCTATTCAAAACTCACGTTCTTTTGGTTTGTTAGCCTCACCCATGTGCTACCCTGCCTCTCAGAAAAATTAAAAAAGTAAAATTAAAAGGGTGAGATGTGGGAAAACTTAGTTAAGATGGGTTGGATTCTAAGCCAATGGTACCTCCCTGGCCACACCCATGGGGTGGGGTGTAGTGACGAAAAGATTTAGCATTCGGCCTGAGAATTGAGTCATGATGGATATTTAAGCAGACATCTTGGAATAAAATTTCTCTCTGCATTTGAAACGCAACCTGTCTACACGTGGTGTGCTTTCCTGCATGATCTTTCCACATGGGTCATCCCAGGATTAAGTGGGCCCCACCAAAATTTCAGCAGCGACATCACACTTTGGCTATTTGGGGTCTTTTGTTTTTCCATATGAATTTATGAATTTTTTTCCAAGCCTGTGAAGAAAGTTCTTGGGATTTTAATTGGGATTGCGTTGAATCTCTATATTAATTTGGGTAAAATGGACATTTTTGGGTTTTTTTTAAAATCTTTTTTATTTAATTTATTTTAGCTGACATATACAAATATAAAGTTGTACATATTTATAGGGTCACATGATGTTTCATATATGTATACATTGTTTAAAATTTAAAACTGCTGAACATGTCTAGGTCGTTAAACAGGTATAATTTCTTTGTGGTTAAAAATTCCACAGTTCTGAACAAAATTACACAGTTCTTTCTTTGAGGCTTTTGAAATGCAGGCAACATCACATCTATATTCATCCTACTGTAAAATCGTATACAAAAGCATCATGCTATATGTACCAACCAACTTGCTATTCATTGATGAGTTTCATCCAAACATCCCTTCTTTTGTTTATTATGTTTAGGGGTTCAGATTTTCCTTTAAATTTTATATTACTCTAAAATATGAATATATACCTTCTTCCCATGTACATTAATTACCATGCCTGAAAGTAGGTGGTAAGTTAATTCTAGGACTCATTAAGATATTCACATTATAACATCACAGTTGCTTTCAGATAGAAAGAAATATAACAATAACATTGCTCAGCTTTTCTTTCAATTGGGGGATTTGGTACTAGCATCCACAAATGAGGGAAACAATTCCCCATTTGGTTTTTGGGGGACCACGTTACTTCACTTAGCATAATGGCTTAAGTTCCATCCATTTAGCTGCAAATCTCATGATGTCATCTTTCTTTTTTTATTATTACCATTATTAAACTTTTTCCATAGGTCACACATAATTTCTCGATCAAATCTAGAGTCGCTTACTATATTAATTTTTCCAATCCATGAGCATGGGAGGTCTTTCCATCTTCTGATGTCTTCATCAATCTCCTTCTTCAGGGGCTTATAATTTTTGTTGTAGATCTTTAGTGGTTTTGGTTAGGTTTATTCCTAGGTATTTTATTGTTTTTGAGGCTATTGTGAGTGGGAAGGACTCCTTGTATTCCTTCTTCAGTTGCTTGTTGTTGGTGTAGAGAAAGGTTACTGATTTTTTTAGGATAATTTTGTAACCTGCTTCTTTACTGAAACTTTTAATCATTTCTAGGAGTTTTCTTGTGAAGTTTTTGGCATCCCTTAGGTAAACTATCATATCCTCTGCATAAAGGGATAGTTTTACTTTCTCTTTTCCAATTAGTATTCGTTTAATTGCCTTTTCTTGCCTTATTGCTCTAGCCAGTGTTTCAAGCACTATATTGAAGAGGAATGGTGACAGGGGGCAGCCTTCGTAGGTTCCTACCTTTATGGGGAATCCTTCTAACTTTTCTCCATTTATGATGACACCGGCTGTGGGTTTCTTATATATGGCTTTTTTATATTGAGGAATGATCCTTCCAGTCCAATTCCTTCTAAGACTTTAATCTTGAAGGGATGCTGGATTTTGACAAAGGATTTTTCTGCATTGATTGAGATGATGGTGTGGTTTTTGTCCTTCATTCCATTTATGTGTTTTATGATATTTACTGATTTTCATATGTTGAACCATCCTGCATCTCTGGCATGAATCCAACTTGACCATGGTGAATATTTTTTTGGTATGGGTCTGTATATGGATTGCAAGTATTTTGTTGCGAATTTTTGCATCTGAGTTCATTAATGAGATGGGCCTGTAGTTCTCTTTTTTGGTTGTATCCTTGCCTGGTTTTAGTATTAGAGTGATATCGGCTTCATTGAAGGAATTCGGGAGATTTCCCTCTGCTTGTATCCTTCTGAACAGTTTTACTAATAATGGTTGTAAGTCCTCTTTGAATGTTTTATAGAATTCTGCTGTGAAACCATCTGGACCTGGGCTTTTTTTAGTTGGGAGGTCTCATTACATTTTCAATTTCTTCATATGTTATGAGTCGGTTTAAGCTATGAATCTCCTCTTGGTGTAGCTTTGGTGATTCCCCGGATTGCAGATATTCATTCATTTCTCTTAAGTTTTCAAATTTGGTAGGGTATAAGTTTTTGAGGTATTCCTGTATTATTGTCCAGATCTTTTCACTGCTTGTAGTGATATTTCCCCTTTCCTCCTGAATTATATTGATTAGGAGTTGCTCTTTCTTTCTTTTGCTTAACTGGGCTAGTGGTCTGTCTATCTTGTTTATTTTCTCAAAGAACCAACTTTTCGATTCATTTATTTTTTTGTATTGTTTTCTTTGTTTCTACTTCATTGATTTCTGCTCTGATTTTTGTTATTTCTTCCTGTCCATTGAATTTAGGGTTTATTTGTTGCTGTCTTTGCAATGTTTTTAGCTGCAGTGTTAGTTCTTTCACCTGTGCTCTTTCTGTTTTTTTTAATATAGGCACCCAGGACTATAAATTTCCCTCTTAGGACTGCTTTTAAAATGTCCCATAGGTTTTGTTGTGTTGCATTGTTGTTGTCATTTAGTTCCAGGAATGCTTTTATTTCTTTACTTCCTCCTTGACCCATTCATTATTTAGGAGTGTGTTGTTTAGTCTCCATGTGTTCATGTAGGTAGTGGGACTTATCCTGGTGTTGATATTGAGTTTTATTGTGCTATGGTCTGATAGAATGCATGAGGTTATTGCAGGTTTTTTTTTTTTTTTTGTATTTTTGAGCTTTATTCTGTGTCCAAGTATGTGGTCAATTTTGGAGAATGTTCCATGGGGGGCTGAGTAGAAAGTATATTCTCTGCAGTTTGAGTGGAATACTGGGAAGATGTCTGTGAGGTCCATTTCCTTTATTTTATTGCTCAGTTAAGATGTCTCTCTGTTTATTCTTTGTGTGGTGGATCTGTCCAATGGGCTTAGTGGGGTATTGAAGTCTCCTACTATGAGTGTGTTGGGTTAATCTCTGCCTTGAGGTCCTGTACAGTTGTATTTACAAAGCTTGGTGCCCCAGAGTTTGGTGCATATATATTCATGATTGTGAAGTTGTCATGGTTAATTTTCCCTTTGATAAGGATATAATGGCCCTCCTTGACTCTTCTAATTGCTTCTATTTTTAAGTCTATTTTGTCTGGTATTAGGATAGCAGCTCCTGCTTTCTTTTTAGTACCATTTTCTTGGAATACTTTTTTTTTTTCCATCCTTTCACTTTAAGTTGATGCCTATTCTTAAGTGCGAGATGGGTTTCTTGTAGAAAGCATATTGATGGTTTCTGTTTCCTAATCCATTCTCCAAGTCAATGCCTTTTAATTGGGGAATTTAGCCCATTGATATTTAAGGTTATAATTGAGAGGTATATATTGCTTCCTTTCATCTTATTATCCATTTGCATTTTTTGTGTAAGTTTCTACCTCTGCATTTCTGTTTTTATTAATTTTTTTTCTTTCAAGGTGTCTGAGGATAGTTGTTCCTCTCATCTGTCCTTTGAATTGTTTCAAGCATTCGCTGGAGGGTTGGTTTTTCAAGCATGTATTCTTTCATCTTGTTTACGTCATGGAAGATTTTTCTCTTTCCTTCAACTAGAATCGATAGTTTTGCTGGGTATAGTAACCTGGGTTGGCATCCATAGTCCTTTAGCACTGGGAATGCTTTGGTCCACGTTCTTCTTGCTGCATGGTTTGTGCTGAAAAGTCAGCTGTGATTCTGATAGGTTTTCCCTTGTACATAACATTGTTTTTCTCTTGTGGCTTTCAGAATTTTGTCTTTGTTTTGGGTATCTAGCATTTTAACTATGATACAGCGGGGGGAGTTTCTTTCCTGGTCTAGTCTCTTTGGTGTTCTACTTGCTTCTTGTATTTGCATGGGTTTGTCTTTTTTTAGTTTGGGGAAATTTTCCTGTATTATTTTGTTGACAATTTGGTCAATATCATTTTCTTTTGATTATTCTCCTTCCTCCATCCCTATTATGCAGGGGTTTGATCTTTTCTTAGTGTCCCACATTTCTTGGTTGTTCCACTCTTGTGTATTTTTCAATTTTTCCTAATCTTTACTTGAGCTTTTTAGTTGTTCTGTGCTGTCTTCTAGGTCTGATATTCTTTTTTTCTGCTTCCTCCATTCTGCTTCTGAGGCTTTTTCCCATTCTTTCCACTTGATTGGATGACTGTTCAATTTCCTTTTTTTGTTGTTCTTTCTGTGTTTTCCTTACAATTTCTATTTCCTTTTGGAGCTTCTCAAATTTTTCTTGTAGTTCATTGGTTTCCTTTTTCATTTCAGTGTGGGATCTTTTCATTGTTTCCACTTCCTTCTGGAGTTTGTCATTTTGACCCTCTAACTCTTTCCAGAATCTGTCATTTTCTCCTTTTATTTCTTTCTGAAGTTTGTCCTTGTCTTCCTCTAGGTCCTTTCTGAGTTTTTCATTCTCTCCCCTTAGTTTTATGATTTCTTAGAATTTATCTGTGATTGTTATTTTGGGATCTGTGTTCTGGGTTACCTCTATGGAGATCACATTGTTGGGGTCCTCCCCTGGCTCTGTAGAGTTTGGTGTGAAGTTGTTCTGTGCTTTTCCCATACTGTTCTTTCGTTGTGCTCTCGGCATGTGGTTAGCTTTTTTCCTATATTCTGATATGAATTTTGAATGCCTCTTCACTTTGTTGAAGGATTGCTTTCCTTGATTCCTTCAAGTGTCTTTGTTATATTCTCCTTATAAATGGAGTGTTAACTTTTCTAAGTTTTAGGCTTTCAATTTTGGTTATATATTGGAAGGTATAGTTCACTTTTCCCTTTCTGTTCTGCAGGATCTCGGTGAGTAATAACCTGGGTGACACCTTCTGGATACTGTATTCCTTCTGCTGTCAGCCACTCTCTCCTGAGTTCCAGTTGGGGGTACCAGTTGGCAGTGGGAGTGAGGGGGAGTTTGGGTTGCTATTTGTGTTCCAGCCTCAGCTCCTAGCTCCCAAAGCCTTCTGGGACACCTTTTCCAGTCAGCTGGACCCACCAGTCCCCTCAGATTCCACCCCTAGCTGGAGCACCAGCAGCAATTAAACCACCACCGAATACTTGCCCCGAATTCTGGGTTAAGGCCTCAGCTCCTCTTCTATATCTTCTTATCATGTTACCTTCTTTATTTTTACACAGAATATGTATGTATACATTATTCAATTTTATATTTTTTTCTGTAATTTTTTTGTGTATTTCATACAGAACATCTCTATAAATGTTACTCATCTTTATATTCCCTTCCAACTTGAACCAATAGCCCCCAACCTGGAATTCACATATTATTTCACTTGTGTTAAGGCTTATTATGTCAAGTTAGTTTACCCCAGAGGCTCCTCAGTGCAAGTTCATTGACTGAGGTTTAATCAGCCTACCTAGAGTCTCTCTATCTCACCCAATAGTAAGCAGCTGTCACTATTTATCCAACTAAATTTGATATGTGCTGCATATTTCTCCTGCTCCATGACAGCTTTTCATCTGCTTGAGATTGCATGGGTCTTGTGCATGCTGACACCATTGTTGTAAATGGAAGATTAGTTTTTTAAGTATTTAATAAATTAATGAAGCAGCAACCAGCTAGCTATTCACCAGACTTGTATTCTTTATTTTTTTTTTTTAATGTGTATGAGTGTATTGTTTGCATGTAAGTTGGTGCACCCATGTCATGCAATTCCACAGAGTTCAGAAGAGGGCTTCTGAGTCCCCTGGAACAGGAGTTAAAGACTGTTCTTATCTGCCATGTGGGTGCTGGGAGTCAAACCTCATGTCCTCTGGAAGAGCAGTTGGTACTCTTAAACGCTGAGCCATCTCTCCAACCCCTATTCTTTACCTTCTAATCCCAGTTAATATCCTTGTTATGTGACTAAATCATGGCCAGTAGAATTTGAGCAAAAGTTACCATCTAGCCCATGAAACTCTGTTACACTCAATCCTCTATGTTTTTGACCCTTTGTGTAAATAAATTCAATGCCTTGAAAGCCAATTATAAGAATAGGAAAGCCCCCTAGTAAAAGGATCAGAAGTCCACAGAACTCACAATAGAAGCAACAGTGGCCAGAATTCTACATGAGAAAGAAATATCTCTGGGGCTGGAGAGATGGCCTAGTGGTTAAGAGCACCGACCGCTCTTACAGAGGACCCGGGTTTGATCCCCAGCACCCACATGGCGGCCGAGAACCGTCTGAAACTCCAATTCCAGAAGAACTCCAGTTCCAGGGGAATCCGAGACCCGCTTCTGACCTCCGCGGCATTGCATGACACGGGTGCACAAACCTGCATGCAGACAGTACATTCATACACATACAGAAATAAATAAAATTAATAAAAAAAAGAAATATCTCTGTTATAGAGTCCCCAAATGTGTTACAGGAGCTAATACTCCATTGAATTCAGGAACAAAATGACACAAATTAAATGGTAAACCATATTTTTTCTGGTTTGCTCTATTTTAACTATTTTATTTAGAAGCTACAATATTAAAATATGGAAGAATGAAAATGTATATTTCACAAATATTAAGTAAAAGAAAATTTAGTGGCTGGAAACATCACTCAATGGTTAAGAACACTGGGTTTGGTTCCCTGCTCTCATGTAAGAGCTAATAATTGCGCATAACTCCAGTTCCAGAGGAATTTGACACTGTCTTCTGAATTTTGTGGTCATTGCAGGACACAGGTTCACTTAAATACAATGCATGCAATGCACTCATACACCTACAATAAAAAATAAATAAAATTAAAAATAAACCATTAAAATGTTCTCTGACTAATTGCAGCAACAGGGCTGGGAAGATGACTCAGTGAGTAAGAAAGCTAGAGGCACAAGCATGGGCCTGAAGTTGAATTTTGAAAACCCACGTAAAAGTCAGGCCTGGTTACATGCTGCTGTATCCCCAGAATTGGCAGAGGAGACAGGAGGCACCTGGAAGCTCTCTGGCTGACCAGTCATGTTCAAATGTTAAGCTTCAGGGTGGGTGAATAAGCTGAAGAATGACAGGGTAGGATACTCAAAAATCCTCTGTTCTTTGCACTATGTAATGGGGTATGAGAACACACATACACATGCACACACACACACACACACACACACACACACACACACACACTGTCACAGAGAAACTTATCTTCTAGAGTGGGGACACTCACAGCTCACTGCTATGCCCATAGCACCCTGGAGCCCCACCCACCTTCTCTGCAGCTTCCAGGTTTCTGCAGTACATAAGGCAATGAAAGTACAGAATTCACCAATCTTAATATAGTTAAAATTATTATAGTAAAACCTATAGAATTTCCTAATCCATTCTCCCAGTCTATGCCTTAAAAAGTGTTCAACATCATTCATAATTAAGGAAATGCAAATTAAAACCACTCTCAGATATCATCTCACTCCAGTACAGATAGCTAAGATCAAGAAAACAAAAGACAATAGATGCTGGAGGGGTTGTGGGGAAGGAGAGACACTCATCCACTGCTGGTGGGAATGTCAACTTGTACAACCACTATGGAAAGCAGTGTGGAGAACCCTTAAAAGACTAGGAATGAGCCTACCACCTGACCCAGTCATACCACTCCTGGGTATATACCCCAAAGACTTATCCTACTGCAAAGATACATGCACATCCATATTTATTGCAGGTCTCTTCACAATAGCAAAGAGCTGGAACCAACCCAAATGCCCCTCAACAGATGAATGGATGACAAAAATGTGGTACATCTACACAAAGGAGTACTATTCAGTGGTAAAGAAAGGTGGCATTATGAACTTTGCAGGTAAATGGATGGAGCTCAAAGCCATTATGCTGAATGAAGAAACACAGTCCCAGAAAGACAAACGGAGAATGGTTTCTCTCATTTGTGGATGCTAACACCAAATCCCCAGATGAAAGACAAGCTGAATGCCATTATGGTTATATTTCTGTTTATCTGAAAGCAACTATGTTGGTATAATGTGAATCTCTCAATGGGCTCTAGAATCCACCCACCAATCATTTTCTGACTCTGTAATTACTGTATATGGGTGGAGAGTATGTATCCATATTTTAAAGTAATATCAAATTAATGGAGGAAAATGTGAATACCTAAACATAAAAAAGACCGAGAGAAAGATGCAGGACAGGATTTGAGATCTCTTGAGCCCAGCGGCAGGTGCCGGGGCGCGGGCTGAAGAGCCCCCCCCCCCCCCGCAACGTGAGTTCGGAAGAAGGATCTGAGGTAGGCAAAAGCAAAGCACGCCTTCACACAGTGAGAGGCATTCAGGACTCACATGGAATTAACAGGCAAGAGAAGCCCAAATGCCAGGACACAAAGAAAAACTACCACCTGGAATAGGTGCAGGAAATCCCACGCCCAGCTCTTACTAACCCTGTGAATGTTGACTCCTGCAGTGGGTCCCCCCGGGGATGCCCCAGGACACAGACATCAGAAACACACACTTGGGAACATACTTAAAGAACTGACAAAGATCGATAAAGAACAAAATTAGAGAACTAAGATAAGAGAATGAGAGACCGAGAGAGAGAGAATGACAAACTCTGAAGGAATAGAAAACACTGAAAGATCCCATGTGAAAAGAATAAAGAAACCAACCAGCAACAAAAGACTACAAAAAGAGATTCGAGAAGTCTCAAAAAGAAATAGAAACACTAAGAAATCAGAAGAGGAAAAGAAAAGTGACAATCCAAACAATCTCATGCCATCCCGAGTGAAAGGAATAAAAAAAGCCTCAGAAACCGAATGAGAGAAGCAAAGAATATCAGGACCTGGACGGACACACCACAGAAAACTAAAAACCCTCAAGGAAAGATTATGAAAATTTAAAATACAAAAAACAAAAATGGAAACAACCAGAGGCTGTGGGACACTATGAAAAGATCAAACCTCCGCATCATAGGAATAGAAGGAAGGAGAAGAATCCCAAGAGAAATGGTATTGACCAGATCTTCAAACAGAATAAATAGATGAAAACTTCCCCCAAACTAACAAAAGGACAAATCAATACCAATCAAGAAGCACATGAACTCCAAACAGACAAAGATCAGAAAAGAAATTCTCCACGACGCCACATCATAGTTAAAAGGCTGGACACCCAAAACAAAGAGACAATCTTAACTGGACAGAGAAAAACAACACGTGACCTATAGGGAAACCTATCATAAAATCAACGGAACTTCTCACAGAAAAGATGAGGGCAAGAAGAACCTGGAGCAAAAGCATTTCGCCCAGTGTTGAGGGGACAAATGGATGCCGGAGCCCAGGTTACTATTACCCAGCAAAAATGTCAATATAATAGTGGAAGGAGAGAGGAAAATCTTCCATGACATAAAACAACTTGAAGAATACATGTCCGGAAAAACCAACCCGTCAGAAAATACTTGAAGCAATCCAAGAACGAAAGAAAGGAGCAACCACCTCAGCCACCTAGAAAGAGAAATCATATAAAAGAATAACTGCAGAAGTAGAAAACCTAAATCAAAACGCAGATGGATAATAAGGCAAAGGAAGCAACCAAACCTATCAGTCATAACCCTAAATATTAATGGACTAAATTCCCCAATCAAAAGACATAGACTGGGAGACTGGCATTGGAACAGAATCCATCGTATGCTGTCTGCAAGAAACATATCTTACCTTCAAGGACAGGCACCACTTAAAGTGAAGGGATGAAAAAAATATTCCAGCAAAATGGTACCAAAAGAAAGCAGTGTTGCTATTTAATATCGGATAAAATAGACTTCAAAGTAAAAGAATCAGAAGAGACAAAGAAGGCTCTTACATTTTTATCAAAGGAACAACCACCAAGAAGATTTCACAATTATGAATATATATGCCCAAATTCTGGTGCACCAAACTTTATAAAGACAATTCTCCAAGGACCACAAGTCACAGACAACCCCAGTACATCATAGTGGGAGATTTCAATACCCCACTGAGTCTTTGGACAGGTCAACAGACAAAAATAAACAGAGAGACATCTGAATGAACGATATGATACACCAAATGGACCTCATGGACTCTACCGAACATTCATCCTAATACCAGAGAATAACACTTTCTACTGCACCCCACTGAACATTCTCAAATCGACACATCGGACACAGGAAAGAAACCTCTCAAATACAAAAAAGTTGAAATAATTTCATTGCATCCTGTCAGACCACAGTGCAATGAAGCTCAACATCAACACCAGGCAAGCCTCCTGCCTACAAGAACACATGGAGACTAAACAAACACACTCTTGAATAATAATGGGTCAGGAAGAGATAAAGAAAGAAATAAAAACATATTCCTGAACTGAATGACAGACAATACAACACAACAAAACTATGGGATACCTTAAAAGCAGTCCTAAGAGGGAAATTTATAGCCCTGGGTGCCTACATTAGAAAAAACAGAAAGCAGCACAATGTGCATGATTAACACACAGCTAAAAAAAAAAAAAAAAAAAAAAAAAAAAAAAAAACAAACGCAACAAAAAGAAAATAAACAAAAAAATCAGAGCAGAAATCAATGAAATAGAAACAAAGAAAACCATAAAAAATCAATGAAGCCAAAAGTGGTTCTTTGAAGAATAAACAAGATAGCAGACCTCTTAGCCCATTAACAAAAGAAAGAGGAACAACTCCAATCATACAACTGTGATGAGAAAAGGGAAATATCACAACGGACAAGAAAAGATCAAGAAAATTATATGGAATATTTACAAGAACCTATATTCTACCAAGTTTGAAATCTAGAAGAAATGGATGAATACCTGAATCTTGGGAACCAACAAGCTTACCAAGAGAGACAGCAGCTTAAACAGACTATACAACATATGAAAATAGAGGATGTAATAAGAAGCCCTCCCAACTAAAAAAGCCCAGGCCCAGACGGTTTCACAGCAGTTCTATAAAACATTTCAAAAAGACCACAAACCATTATTACTGAAAACGTTTAGAAGTATACATCAGAGGGAACTCTCCCAAACTTCCTTCTATGAAGCCAACATCACTCTATTACCAAAACCAGGCAAAGATACAACCAAAAAGGAGAATTATAGACCCATCTCCCTCATGAACAGATGCCAAAATTCTAAACAAATATGGCAAATCGCATACAGACCACATCAGAAGATCATCCATCATGACCAAGTTGGATTCATACCAGAGATGCAGGGATGTTTCAACATACGAAAATCAAAAAATCATCAAACACATAAACGGAATCAAAGACAAAAACCACACCATGCATCGCAATTGATGCTGAAAAGAGCTTTGACAAAATCCAGCATCCCTTCATGCTTTTAAAGTCCTCGAAGGAATTGGATTGGAGGGATCATTTCACTCAATGTAATTAAAGCCATATACAGAAACCCACAGCCAATATCATCCTAAATGGGGAATGACGGAAACATTCCCTTAAAGTAGGAATCGGCAAGGCTGCCCCCTATCACCCATCCTTTTCAATATAGTGCTTGAAACACTTGCTAGAGCCATAAGCAAAAAAGGAATTAAAGGGAGTACTAATTGGAAAGAGGAAGTTCAAACTATCCCTATTTGCTATGATATGATTGTTTACTTAGCGATGAAAAAACTCCACCAGAAAACTCCTAGAAACGATAACAGCTTCAGCAAAGTGGCGGAATACAAAATTAACCTTGAAAATCAATGGCCTTTTTTACACCAAGAACAGCAACTGGAGAAAAGAATTCCAAGAGACCTTCCACTCACAATAGCCTCAAAAACAATTAAGATACCTAGGAACAAACCAACAAGACACCAAAGCCTCTACAACAAAAATTTTAAACCCTTAAGAAAGAAATTGGAAGAAGACCTCGACGATGGAAAAACCTCCATGCTCAGTTGGGAAAATTAACTTGTAAAAAGTCCATTTTACCAAAAACTCCTGTATAGATTTAATGCAATCCCAATCAAAATCCCCAAGAGTTTCTCACAGCTTGGAAACAAAGTTCTTAAATTCATTTGGAGAAACAAAAGACCCCGAATAGCCAACATAATCCTGAGTGAAAAGAGCTACCAAGGAGGGATCTCTTATACCAGATTTTAAACTATACTACAGGGCTATAGTCCTAAAAACGGCCTGGTACTGGCACAGAAACAGACCTGTTGACCAATGGAACAAAACGAAGATCCCAATCTGAGAACATATAATTTCAGCCATCTCATATTGACAAGGGGGCCAAGAAAACCACATGGAGAAAAGACAGCAATCTTAGCAAGTGGTGTTGGCAAAACTGGATCACCACTTGTAGAAGAATGAAATTAAACCCCTACCTCTCGCCCTGTCAAAAGTCCACTCCAGATGGATTAAAGACCTCAACGTGAAACCCCAAACTCTGAAGTGATAAGAGAAGAAAAAGTTGGCAGCAGATCACAAAGACATAGGGTAGGAAAGACTTCCTAATCAGACAGACAGCTGCACAAAAATTAAGGTTGACAATGACAAATGGGACCTCATCAAAACTCAAAAAAGCTTCTGTACATCAAAAGAACAATCAAGGAAGTGAAGAGAAATCCCACAGCGGGGAGGAAACCTTCACTGCAGATACATCTGACAAAGCATTGATTTCCAGAATATATAAACTACTCAAAAAACAAAGAAAAAGAAAACCAAAGACCCCCTCAATAGATGGAGCAAAGAACTGAACAAGGACTTCACAAGCGAGGATTAGAGATGTCTGAGAAAACACCTCAAGAACTGCTCAACATCACTAATCATTAAGGAAATGAAATCAAAAACCACTTTAAGTATCCTCTTACTCCAATAAGAATGGCTAGATCAAGAAAAACAAATGATACCAAGTGCGGAGGGTTGTGGGGAAAGGGGAACACTCATCCACTGCTGGTGGGATGTAAACTCGTACAGCCACTATGGAAAGCAGTGTGGAGAACCCTGGGAAGACTTGGAATGAACTTGCCACCCGACCCAGCCATCCAACCACTCCTGGGTGATTACAAAAAGATTACGCACCAGAATACATGCACCCAAGTTTAATCAGCTCTCTTCACAATAGCAAAGAGCTGGAACAACCTAAATGCCCCTCAATGACGAATGGATAGAGGAAAATGTGTACCATCTACACATGGAGTTCTATGCAGCAGTAAAGCAAGACGACATCACGAGCTTTGCAGGAAAATGGCTGGAGCTAGAGGACATCATGCTGAGTGAAGTAACACAGTCCCAGGAAAAACAAACGACGAATTGGTATCCCTCATCTGTGGATGCTAGTGCCAATTACCCCGTTGTAGTATTTCTTGTGTAGGGGCCCCTGAGCTTCTGTACAAGCAGTTGGACATAATGCCTTTGGAAACAACAACAACAACAGAAAAAAAAAAAAAAAAAAACGATCAAAAAAAAACAGTAACTTCTGCTCAAACAGTCAACGTCCCATGGAGAATATTGAGAAGACTAAGAGATGGAAAGCATGTTTGGCAGAATGCACGAGCTCTGACGGGGTGGGGGAATGAGCGGGAACACGGGTCTAGATTTGTTAAAAATAAATAAATACAATAAAAAAAAATAAAAAATAAAAAAAAAAAAGATGCAGGACAGTTATGGCAGAATGCATGATCTGGGATGGGGTGGGTTGTGGTGGGGTAAGGAGAAGGGAAAGGGGAATATGCCAAAACTGAATTAAAAAACGATGTATGAAATACACAAAACATCAATAAAAATTAAAAAAAAAATATATATATAATTTGAATGAGCTTGCTTACAAAATAATGGCAAAGAAACACACACTCACTTAAGCCATCCACACGGCTGGTTCCCTGGTCCAACATTGCCACCAGGAGTTCAGGAGCTGCCTCTGAGCTCTCTGGTCCCCATGTTTGTTAAAAGGCAGAGAGAGAGAGAGAGAGAGAGAGAGAGAGAGAGAGAGAGAGAGAGAGAGAGACTCATGTGGTTGACATTTTTATACACTCCCTGCCCTCCCTATGTCTCAGCCATTTTTACTTCTTCATTTGTGAATCTCTGTTCAGCTCTTGACTCCATCTTTTGAATTGTTCATTTGTTTTCTTCTTCTTTCGCATTTTGAGTAGTTTATAAACTCTGAATGTTAATCCTCTACGAGATACATTACTGGTGAATGTTTCCTCTCTGGGTTTTCTATTCACTTCTTTGATTGCTTCATTTGCTCTTGAGTTTAATAAGGTCCCATTTGTCAATTGTTGGCCTTATTTTTTGTGTAGCTGCTGTCTGATTTAGAAAGTATTTTCTTATGCCTGTCTTATATGTTACTACCAATGTTTTCTTCTATAATTTTCAGAGCTTCAGGTTTTACTTGAGGTCTTTGATCCATTTGGAGTTGATTTTTGTACATGGTGAAAGGTCAATGTTTAGTTTTATTCTTCTGCCAGTGGTGATCCAGTTATGCCAACACCATTTGCTGAAGACACTATCTTTCTTCCATTGAGTCTTCTTGGCCCCTTTGTCAAATATGAAGTGGCTGAAATTTGATGTGCTAAGGCTTGGATCCTCAGTTTTGTTCCATTGATATACAGGTCTGTTTTTGTGTCAATACCAGGCTGTTTTTATGACTGTGACCCTGTAATATAGTTTGAAGTCTGGTATGGTAACCCCACCCCCACTCCTTATTGCTCTTTTTGCTCAGAGTTGCTTTCGCTATCCAGGGTCTTTTTTTTCTCCATCTGAATTTTAACATTTTTTTTCTAGTTCTGTAAAGAAGATTATGGGGCTCCTAATTTGGATTGCATTGAGTCATATATTACTTTGGGCAAGATGGTCATCCTTACTGTACTGATTCTTCCAATCTATGAGCCTAATAGGTACTTACATCTTCAAATATCTTCTTGAATATTCTTCTCGAATAATTTAATATTTTCATTGTAGAGATATTTAGTGCATTTGGTCAGG
Organism: Rhizomys pruinosus; assembly: GCA_009823505.1. Lineage (NCBI taxonomy): Eukaryota > Metazoa > Chordata > Mammalia > Rodentia > Spalacidae > Rhizomys > Rhizomys pruinosus. The sequence goes on from VZQC01013730.1 coordinate 1,007,699, forward strand.
TTTGTTTCTAGATAATTTATTTTTTGGAGGCCATTGTGAATGGGAAAGTCTCCTTGTATTCCTTCTCCAATTGCTGGTTATTGGCATGAAAAAAGGCTGATTATTGGCATGAAGAAAGGCAATTTTTCTTAGTAAATTTTGTATGAGGCCACATTACTGAACTTGTTGATGGTTTCTAGGAATTGTCTGATTTAGTTTTTGGCATCCCTTAGGAAAACTATTATGTCATTTGCAAAGTGGGATAGTTTGACTTCCACTTTTTCATTTTTTTCTAATTTGAATTTTAATATAGCACAAAACAATTATAAAAGATCATTGAACTAATCCATTATTCATTAAACACACACATAATGAATTTCTAGACAAGCAGTTGACTTCCTCTTTTTCAATTAGTATTCCACTCCTTTAATTTCCTTTTGTTGTCTTATTGCTCTCATGACCATTTCAGGCACTATATTGAAAAGGAGTGGGGATAGGGGGCAGCCTTGTAAGGTTCATGACTTTAAGGGGAATGCTTCTAGTTTTTCCCTATTTATGATAATGCTGGCTGTGGGTGTGTTGTGTGTGGCTTTAATAGTGTTGAGGAATGTTCCCTTCAGTCCAATTCCCTCCAGGGCTTTAAACATGAAGCCATGTTGAATTTTTTCCAAGACCTTTTCTGGGTAAATTGAGATGACTGTGTGGTTTTTGTCTTTCAGTCTGTTTATGTGCTTTATGACATTTTTTTTTTATTTACTTATGTTGAATCATCCCTGCATCTCTTTTATAAATCCAGCTTGGTCATGGCAGATGATCTTTTTGATATGTGCCTGTATGCAGTTTACAAATATTTTTTGAGAATTTTTGCATCTATATTCATTAATGAAATGGGTCTATAATTTCCTTTTTTGAGTGTAGTTTTGCTTGCTTTTGGTATTAGGTGATGTTGGCTTCATAGAAGGAATTTGGGAGATTTCCTTCTATTTCTATCCTCTTGAATAATTTGAGTAGTAGTGGCTGTAGGTCTTCTTTAAATGTTTTATAGAATTCTGCCATGAATCTATCTGGACCTGGGTTTTTTTTGGGGGGGGGTATTACAGTTTCAATTTCCTCCTTTATTATGGGTCTGCTTCAGCTGTTGATGTCTTCCCGGTCATGTCTTGGTGGATTCTATGATATCAGGTATATATCCTTTTCTCTTAGGTTTTCAAATTTAGTGGAGTATAGGTTTTTAAAATAGTGCTGTAAGATTTTCTGAATCTTTTCACTGTCTATTGTGATGTTTCCCTTTTCATCTCTAATTTGGTTGATTTGGAGTTGCTCTTTCCTTCTTTTAATCAATTGGGCTAGAAGTCCATCTATCTTGTTTATCCTTTCAAAGAACCAGGTCTTGGATTCATCGCTTTTGTATTGTTCTCTTTGTTTCTATTTCATTGATTTCTGCTCTGACTTTTGTTATTTCTTTTTGTCTACCAGATTTAGGATTCATTTATTGCTTCCTCTTGTTTTTTTTTTTTTTTTTTTTTTTTTTTTTTTTTTTTTTTTTTTTTTTTTTTTTTATGTAGGCACTTAGGGCTATGACCTTCCCTCTCTGGACTGCTTTTAAGGTGCCCCATAGGTTTTGCTGTGTTGGATCATCCCTTTCATTTATTGCCAGGAATGCTTTTATTTATTTAATTATTTCTCCTTTGACCCATTCATTATTCAGTAGTCTGTTGTAGTCTCTATGTGTTCTTGTAGCTAATAGAGCTCTTTGTGCTGTTGATATTAAGCTTTATTGCACTGTGATCTGATAAGACGAATGACATATTTTCAATTTTTTGTTTTGTATTTGCTGAGGTTTGCTCTGTTTCCCAGTATATGTTTGATTTTGGAGAATGTTGCATGCGGTACAGAGTAGAAAGAATATTCTTTGGTGTTTGGGTGGAATATATGGTAGATGTCTGTTGAGTCCATTTGGTGCATCTTATTGTTCAGTTCCCGATGTCTCTCTGTTTATATTTTGTCCAGTTGACCTGCCCAGTTGGCTCAGTGGGAGTATTGAAGTCTGTCTCTATTAGTGTTCTGGGATTAAACTGTGCCTTGAAGTCCTTCAGGATTGTGTTTATGAAGTTTAGTGCACCAGTGCTTGGTGCATATATATTTATGACAGTGAGATCTGCATGGTTGTTTGAATGATCCTTTGAAAAAGATGTAGTGACCCTTTCCATCTCTTCTGACTCATTTTACTTTGAAACATATTTTGTCTGATATTAAAATAGCAACTCTTGCTTGCTTTTTGGTACCTTTTGCTTGAAATATTTTTCTGCCCTTTCACATTAAGTTGGTGCCTGTCCTTGAAGGCAAGGTGTGTTTCTTGTAGACAGCAGAAGGATGTATTCGGTTTATTGATCCATTCTCCCAGTCTGTGTCTCTTGATTGGGGAGTGGACACCATTAATATTTAGGGTTAATATTGAGAGATGTATAGTGCTTCCCTTCAGTTTATTTTCTGCTTGCATTTTTGGTCTATGATTGTATTTCTGGGTTTATCCCCTCATTAATTACTCTCTCTTACCATTTGGGGATAGCTCCTCCTTTCTACTGTCCTCTGAATTGCTTTGAGTATTTTCTGGATGGTTGGTTTTCTAGACATGTATTCTTTCATCTTGTTTATGTCATGGAAGATTTTCCTTCATCCTTCAATTATAATTGACACTTTTGCTCAGTAGAGTAACCTGTGTTGGCATCTGTAGTCATTTAGTACTGGAAATCCTTTTTCCAAGCTCTTCTGGATTTCACCATTTGCATTAAAAAGTCAGTTGTAGTTCTGATGGGTTTTCCCTTATATGTAACTTGCTGTTTTTCTCTTGTGGCACTCAGTATTCTGTCATTGTTTTGAGCATCTAAAGTTTTGATTATGATATGGTGTGGAGAGTTTCTTTTCTCATCTTGTCTATTTGGCATTCTATGTGCTTCCTGTATTTATATGGGTGTGTCTCTTTTCAGTTTGGGGTGGGGAAATTTTCTTCTATAATTCTGTTGAAGATCTGATCCATACCATTATCCTGCGATCTTTCTCCTTTGTCTATACCTATGATGTGGAGGTTTGGTCTCTTCATTGTGTTCCCCATTTCCTGGTTATCCCACTCTTTTTTTTTCCCATAGTCTTTGCTTGAGCTCTTCAGTGCTTCCACGTTATCTTCTACGGTTGATATTTTATTTTCTGCTTCATCCATTCTGTCACTGGGGCTTTCTCCTGTCGTTTCCTATTGACTTAATGAGTGTTCGATTTCCTTTTTCATTTCAGCCTGATATTCCTTAGTATTTCCATTTCTTTCTGGAGTTGGACATTCTCCCCTTTAGTTTTCCAGTTTCCTTTTTGATTTTAGCTGGAGATTTTTTTTCAGCCTTTCTGTTTCCTTCCTGTGTTGGTCATTCTCTCCAATTAGGACCTTGATTTCTTTGAGTATATCTGTGATTGTTCTTTAAAAATGTATGTCCTCATCCACCTGTGCCCTTTTCCTAAGCCTAGGGAACAATCTGCGGAAGAGGAGGCATGGTAGAATGTAAAGGCTGCGATTGGGGTGAAAGGTGAAACTACAGCGATGTAGTCTGGACACTCATTTGATCAACTTGATTGAACAAACAACCTGTCACCCCCCACTGAATTGTGGGACTGTGGGGGTTTGGGCACAACAGTCTGTAGATTGGTTTTGCACGAAGGATGCTTATACTCATGGATTATCACTTATAGCTAAAAAGGAAAAACACACCTGAAAGATGCCCAGGACAGTTATGGCAGAATTACCTGCATCTGGGACTGGGAGTGCGGTCGGGGGTGAAGGAAAGGGAAATATGCCTGATCTGAATTGAAATGATGTACAAAATGCACAACCATCAATAAAATTAAATTAAAAAAATAAAATAAAATCTAAATCCAAAAAATAAATAAATAAAAAAAAATAAAATGTATGTCCTGGGTTACCTCTAGAGAGAGCTCATTGTTAGACACTGATAGAGTTTTGCTGGGGATGTCTTATTTGCTTTCCCCATGTTGTTTACCTTTCTTTGTGCTTTTGGCATGTGGAGTTGATTTTGTTGTTGTTGTTGTTGTTTGTCATCTGATATGGAATTCAAGGGTTTCTTTGTTGAGATGTAAGCTGGCTCCCGTAGTTGGACTGGGGAGCAGGGGGATGATTTGGCCCACACGCCAGGGAACTGCTTGCGGCCTCAGTGTCCTTAAAGACCTGGGTTCCCAGCTAGGTGGGCTGGCTCCTACTAGGCCTGAGGTAGAAGCTGAGGGGCAGGTAGCTGCTACCTCAGTGTCCCTGAAAACCTGGGTTCCCAGCGGGGTTGGATGGCTTTCCGGCCTGTGGTGGGAACCAAGAGGATGCTGACTGCTGCTTCAGTGTCCCTAAAGATCCAGATTCCCCGAGAGGTGGGCCTTCAGTGGAGCCAAGGGGCTGCTGGCTGTTGCAAAATACTTTTTTTAAAGTTTGTTTTTTTTTTTTCACATACAGAAATTCTAAAATTAAATTTAAAAAAAAAAAACAATATTATACCAGTTTTTCACTTTCTTGGTTACATTGTCCCAAGAAATTTTATATTTTTGCTACTTGAATGTTTTCATTTTCCTGATTTCTTTCTTGGTTTGTTTTCGTTGGTATATAGGAAGTTTACAGATTTAGGTGTGTTAATTTATATCTTGCTACTTTATGAAAATATTTATCAGCACTAGGAGTTTTCTGTAGGAATCTTAGGGTCTTTTATGTATAGAATCAAATTCACAAGGAAATGAGGATACATTTAATGTCTTTTTTTTTTTTTTTTTTTTCCTTTTCAGACACGAGTCTCTTGTAACCCAGTTGTCCTGGAAATTGTTAACTGTACACAGGCTTGCTTGAACACAAAAAAGACCACCTGCCTCTGCTTCCCAGAGTGCTAAGATTATGTCAGTGCACCACATGTCAGCTTTAACTTCTTACTTTTCAATTCAAATACCTTTTATTTCATTCATATCTTGTACAACTCCTTCCTACCTCTTTTTTAATATACTTTCTTTTATTTCATTTTTTAACAAGTAATAAGTTATGAGTACAAGCATCCTTCATGTAAAACCAATTTGCAAGCATTTGTGGCCGAACCCACACAGCCCAAGGCTCCCGCCATCCATCTGGGGGGGAGGGGCTTGTAGGTATAATCAAGATGATCAAATAAATATGTATAATCAAGTTCCCTAGGTTTAGAAAAGGGGCATGGGTGCGTGAGAAGCAAAACAGTCTACTTTCTCTAGAGATGTATTTGGACTCTGATCAGCTCTGGCTGTTACTTTCATGGGCTGACAGTTTGTCCAGGAATGCCTTTCAATCCTACGAATGAAGCACAAGCAACAGATATATAGGTATTTAAACCAGTACTAATATTATGGTAAGGTTTACTTTGTATAGACACAGATGTTTGGATGGTATTGCAATCCATGAATTATATTTTTTCTTGTAACCAGATGACAACGTCTTTAGCTGGCTTATTAACACCTCTCTCTAACCTAGAGGATTAAGCTTGTGGCATAGCTGTGAGTTATTCCTCCAAGAGAGAGCTAATAGCCATTAGATTTGATATATAGATATATGGCTACCACTGCTGCACAATTTCCAGGCACGTGAGATGTAGCTGGTGCTGAAGAGGAGTCTTGCTTGACTCAAGGAGAACAATATTTGCTTTATTGTGTGGTTTTTACCTTGGTAACACTCTCTAGGTGTTCCAGAGCCAACATTGTTACACTTGCATAGTGTAGTCTCAATACATCTTTCCCATGCTTACATCAGGTCTTCAACAGCAGGGCCTTACCACCTCTCTTCTTGCAGGTATCCCAGTTTACAGGCAAGAAGCTTTACCTTTGGGGGGGGGGGGCTTGGATCACCTGGCCAACATCTCCTTGGCAGAATAATCCATTGTTGATATCAGAGCACTCCTTTATTAATATAGTTTGCTTAAATGCACAGCTTAAAGAGACTTTAGTATTATATTTGGTTCTGAATAGAGAATAATCCTTTTCACAGTTCCTATGTCTATTAGTCAATTAAAGAAAGCAGTTTTACCAGTTTTATTAGTGATTACCTCTATAACAGTTGGCTCTAATTTACAGTTAGAGAATGACTACATTACCATCATATTTTTCTTTGTTCTATGAAAAGGAGGTAAGAAAGTCTCTCATCTTAAAACCTTGCAGCACCTAGAGTGTAAGGTTCATTAGGTCTCATTATAAACAGTTGTTACAAATAGGGTCCACAGAGATGTTTGATGCCTGTAGGAGTCTGAGGCTTTTCTTCCTTTTAATGTTTGGATGGGCCAACATCTATGCTGGTAATTCTTGGTACATCCTACAGAATGCAAGGCTGTATCTTTTCTTTCTCAGCCATTGAGTTGGTGATGTTTTGACCTGTGGAAACATAAAAATCCTTTCCCATGGTTAGTTTAAAGATTAAATTGAAAAATTTTTGATAAAAAGGTTTAATATATAGCTGTATCCCCCCTTTTTTATTTTAGGTTTTTATTTTTTGACCCATGGGTCTCAAAAAGGCAGTTGTAGTACATATACCTATAGGCAGGAATCAAGGTGTAAATTTCATTAAATTTGTCCAGGTTGTTTTAGGTGACTGTATGTTGTTAACTTGGGAAGCAAACTTAATTCCTTAAGTTAAATTATCCTACAGGTAAAAGAGAATGTTACAAGATGATACTGTATAACACAAAAATTATGGAGAACATTTGTATATGTCACAAAGTTATTGTTATACAGATTTTAAGTAAAATAAATGTGGACAACAACAATTTATATTTCCAATTAACTTAGATATATTACCATTTTTATTAAAACATTTAAACCAATGTTGTTTAATATAGATATTTTTACTTTTACTAAGTCCTAAAATACCATGTAATTTATAGACAGAGTTTGGACAAAATTGGATACTTGTTGAACTTACATCAATTAAATATACATTAATCAAATATAGATCTGTGTCCCTCCCCCACCCCTCCCACCCCTCCAGATTCACCATTTCAGTCATTTTTCTGATGTAGTCTTTCTGATATTGTTCTTTCAATATGCATCCCTCTGCACAAGTAATATTTACAACTGGGTTATTGACACTAGCATCCACAGATGAAGGATACCATTCATCATTTGTTTTTCTAGGACTGTGCTGCTTCACTTAATATAATATCTTCTAGCTAAATCCATTTACCTGCAAAGTTCATGATGTTGTCTTTCTTTACTGCTGCATAGAACTCCATTGTATACATTTCCCACCTTTTCTCTATCCACTCATTAGTTGAGGGTCATTTGGGTTGGTTCCAGCTTTTAGCTATTGTGAACAGAGCTGCAATAAACATAGCTGTGCATGTATTTCTGCAGTAGGATGAGTCTTGTGGGTACATACCCAGGAGTGGTATGACTAGGTCAAATGGCAAGCTCATTTTGAGTCTTCCAAGGGTTCTCCACACTGCTTTCCATAGTGGCTGTACAAGTTTACATTCCAACCAGCAATGGATGAGTGTTCACCTTTCCCCATAACCTCTCCAGCACTTGATATCATTTGTTTTCTTGATCCTGGCCAGTCTTAGTGGAGAGAGATGATATCTTAAAGTGGTCTTAATTTTCATTTCCTTAATTATTAGTAACATTGAACAGTTTTTTTAATAATTTTATTTATTTTTGTATGTATATGAATGTATTGTCTGCGTGTAGGTTTGTGCACCCATGTCGTGCAATGCCGCGGAGGTCAGAAGAGGGTCTCGGATTCCCCTGGAACTGGAGTTCTCCTGGAATTGGAGTTACAGACGGTTCTTAGCCGCCATGTGGGTGCTGGCGATCGAACCCGGGTCCTCTGTAAGAGCAGTCGATGCTCTTAACTGCTAGGCTATCTCTCCAGCCCCACATTGAACAGTTTTTAAGATGTTTCTCAGTCATCTCTAATTCTTCCTCTGTGAAGTCTCTATTCAGTTCTTTGCTCTATCTTTTGAGTGATTCATTTGTTTTCTTTTTTTCACAATGTTTATTGATAGATACAAGTACATAAAATCAGGGCATGAACATGATTTGATAGACTAAGTAGACTTAATTTCAATACTATAATAAGGGAAGAGTTCAAATTCTCACCATTTGTTTCACACCCACAAAAACTACTTCAAGGGCATTAATTATCTCTCAAATCTGATCTGTTTTTTGCAAGTAAACCATGTTTCTTTTTTGAAAGACTGTGCACTTGCCCAGGCTCAAGGATATTGAAATCTAGCACATAAAGCCCATTACCAGAGGTAGAAATACAGGCAATATACTATTACAGCAACAACCATCAATTACAGTTAAGGATTTTCTGTAACAACCAAATAGGTAGTCTAATATTACAACAACTCAAGTATTACTGAGCAAAGTTCATTTCTACAATGTTCAGTGTTTCTACTCAGTTTTCTAACTTTAAGCAGCTTATGTTAACTGGCAGCAGAGAAGGATCTTGCAATAGACAGCCTCTGCTTGAGAACCTATGATGTAATTATTGCATGCTGTTAATATACTATCTAAACATTAAAGATATTCCTAAAATATTTGATGGTAGCTTATGAATAAGTCATTACATTACAAACAAACCTTATGCTGAAGGAAACCCTTACTAATGTGCTTCTGCTTTAAATATTGTGCTCTCAAATGAAGTCCAGTAAGCACATGTCCTGTCTTGATCCCCCTGCATTGGCCTCCAAGATACTGCCCAGGTGATCCAACAATGTCAGTCCATCTTCCGAGGAGGCTGAATTTCCATTAGCTGCCTAGTTCACAAGCTGAGTATCTCAAGAGTCCTCAGTCCACAATGGAAGGCTAACAAGTAAAATAAGCTGTATCTCATGTCTTTGAGGAGTGCCTAAAACAGTGGCATCTACAGAGCATATGCACTGGCCTGTGAGAGTTGTAGACAGGCCAAACAACCGGTGCTCTCTATTATTTTTTTTTTTTCCTTTTTGCCTTTTTACTTATATCTCAAGTTTTGTGTTTGCATTACAGGTTCTCTGGTCTTATTATTTATTTATGGTTGTACTTTCTTTCTGGATACTTAAGACATACAGACAGCCCAGATTAACCAAGGTTTTGTTTTGTTGAGGTCAGTTGAGGATCTGATCCTCAGGGGTCTCTCATTTTTTTGTTTGTTTGTTTGTTTTTGTTTTTTTTGGCGGGGGGAGGTTGGGAGCCCCTTGCTTCTTTCTGCTCCTCATCCACCAGTTCCATCCACATGAGGACAAAATCAGGTCTTGCTAGACCAGGCTTCCTTTTCTGATGGATGAGCAGACTTTCCTCTTTCTAGACTGGACACTGGCTGAAGTCCCATTAATGGCTCTCTGAGACCTTCCTGAACAGGAAGAATGGTGACCCACCTCTGTAGGACTTTTCAAGAGATGCCCCCATGTATAATCCCTTGAGACCTGGTTGACCTTTGAGGAACAAAGTTGTCCCCAGGTCCCTCTGTCAAATTGGTAGGGACTTCAGATATGTTCTTTAAGCACCAAGAAAGGCTAAGTTGCACCAGCCTGTTACATTGCACCTATATTAACATTGTAACTTTTGGAAACAAATTGTATGTTATTTCCATAGCATATTTCTTGATTCACTTCTTTCCATTGTAATCCCATATTACTCTAAAAGATGCACACATGTCCTTCTTTGTTTTTTGAAATAAATATAGTAAAAAATGTCCATCCTTCCTAACTCTTACTGCTCTAGCTGCAACTTCAGGTTTTATATTGAACAGGTTGGAGAGGGGTGATATTCCTTGACTTGTTCCAAATTTGAATGGAAATGAGATTTTCACATTTTACTTTGATGCTGGATGTGGTCTTCTTTGACAGTGTCTTTATTATATTGAGATATGTCCCCTGATTATATCCCTACAAACTCTGTGATATTTATCATGTCCCCTGATTATATCCCTACAAACTCTGTGACATTTATCATGGATGGAAGTGGGGTATTTTGACAAAGGCTTTTTTGCATCTAATGAGATGATCTTGTGGTTTCTTCCCTTGAATCTGGTTATGTGGTGGATTACATTTATTGATTTAAATATGATTAAGTATCTTACATCTCAAAGATGAAGCTAAATTTATCACGGAGGTTAATATTTTTGATATTTGCATTTGGTTTGTGAATATTTTATTGAGAATTTTTCACCTACATTCACTAGGGAAACTGATCTATATTTTTCTTTGGGGGGTGTCTTTGTCTGGTTTTGGCATTAGGGAAACACTGGACTCATAAAGATTATGTGGGAGTGTTCTTTCCTTTTCTTTTTTTTTCTTTTTTTTTTTAATTAATTTTATTTATTTCTGTATGTGTATGAATGTACTGTCTGCATGCAGGTCTGTGCACCCGTGTCGTGCAATGCCGCGGAGGTCAGAAGAGGGTCTCGGATTCCCCTGGAACTGGAGTTCTCCTGGAATTGGAGTCTCAGACAGTTCGCGGCCGCCATGTGGGTGCTGGGGATCGAACCCGGGTCCTCTGTAAGAGCGGTCGGCGCTCTTAACCGCTAGGCCATTTTGTGGAATAATTTGAGGTGTTTTGGAGTTAGTCCTTCTGTGAAGGTTTGGTAGAATTCTGCATTAAACACATTTTGGATATGGAATCTTTTGAATTCTAAGGTTTTTAATTTCTACATCTATCTCTTTGGTTGGTATGGTTCTGTTTAAACTATTTTTTGTCATTTTGATTTAACTTTGATAGGCCATATGTATTTGGAAATGTATTCATTTTATTTTTATTTTCTACTTTAGAGAAATATAGATTTTAAAATTAGGTCCTCATGGTTTTCTGAATTTCCCCAAGGTCTGTTGCAATGTTTATTTTTTCAACTCTGAACTTGTTAATTTTTGTCCCATCTTATTTTCTTTTAATTTGTTTATATAAATGTTTTGTAATCTTTTCAAAGAACTAACTCTGCTTTTCATGGCTTCTTTGTATTATTCCTTCAATTTCATTAATTTTGGCATTGATTTTATTTATTCCCATCTTACTTTTAAAATGTCTATTTTCATATACCAAGGTCTTCAGGCATATCATTAATTTATGTGAGATCTATCTAAAATTGTGGAGTATGTACTTAATGGTAGAATATTTCCTCTTAAAAGTGCCATAATTTTTTCATACATTTTGATATGCTCTCTTTCCATTTTCATATAGATTATAAGAATTTTTCATTTTCCATCTTGATTTCTTCCTTGATCTAAATTTCATTCAGCAATTTGTGGTTTATCTTCCATGAATCTGTGTACTTGTTTTCCTTTTAAAAATTGTTGCTGATATAGAGCTCTGGTCAGAAGAGAAGATGATTTTTCAATTTTCCTGACTATGTGGACTTGTTTCTGCTGTAATAAGTAGTCAATTATGGTGAATATTTCATGAGCTGCTGAAGAGAAATTGTATACTTTGGTGTTTGGGTGAAATGTTCCGTAGCTATCTGTGAGGTCCTAAATAAACTCATGGTTAACCTCATGACTTTAACTAACGTTATCATTCTTTGATTCCTTTTAATTTTCCAGTTTACTTGTCTATTGGTAATAGTGCAATATTAAAGACACACATTATTAATGTGTTGGAATCAAAGTATGAATTTAGATATAGTAATGTTTCTTTTATGAAATTGTGTGCTCCTGTGTGTGATGCATATATGTTTATATATGTAATATCTTTCTGATGATTTTTTCCTTTAATGAATATGAAGAGACCTTGTTTATTTTTACTAACTTTTGCCTAAAGCTCATTTTGTCCTATATTGGAATAGATATATCTGGGGCTGGAGAGATGGCTTAGCAGTTAAGAGTGCCGAATGATCTTGCAGAGGACCTGGGTTCGATTCCCAGCACCCAGATGGCAGCTGAGAACCATGTTTGACTCCAGTTCCAGGAGAATCTGACGCCCTCTTCTGACCTCCACGGCAATGCACCAACACAGGTGCACAGACCTGCATGCAGACAGTACATTCATACAGATAAAAGAAATAAATTTAAAAAAATTAAAAAGAGTAGATACATCTGTTAGTTTCTTAGTTCTATTTGCTAGGCATTTTTCCAGTCTTTTATCCTAAGATGGTGTTATTGTTGGTGAATTGTGGTTCTTGAAGTCATCAAATCAATGGATCCTAGTTTCAAGCCCAATCATTTAGTCTGTGTCTTTTACTGGGGATTTATGAGACAATTAATATTAACAGTTATTATTTACCAATGGTTATTAATTCCCATTATGTTTGTGTTTTAGTGTTATTTCTTAAACCTCTTTTTTCTGGGTTCATTCATATATTCTTTGTTGAATATTTCTTGTGGAGCTGCCATTGTGGACATACATTTCTTACAACTGTTTTTTCATAGCCTGTTTTTCTTTTTCCTTTAATTGAAACTGACATTTTTGCTGGGTATAGCAGTCAGAGCTAGAATTTGAATTCTTTCATGGCTTATAAAACCATGAATGTCTCCATAGGACTAGAGAGATGGCTCATCAGTTAAGAGCACTAGCTGCTTTTGCAGACGACCTGGGTTCAATTCCCAACACCCACCCTACCAACCATCTGTAACTCCAGTTCCAGGAGATGCAATACTCTCTTCTGTCTTCTGAGTTCTGCAAGATATATATATATATATATATATATATATATATATAATGAGGTCACTTTCATATATGCTGGCAATATACTCATACATAAAATAGAAAAAATAATAGAATAATTTTTAAAAATATATGGGTCCAAGCCCTTTTGAGTTTCAAAATCTCCATTGAAAAATCAGCTGTTATTCTAAATGGCATGCCTTTATGTGTGACTTGATCTGTCTCTCTCAGAGTTTGCAATGCATTTTTCTTTATTCTATACATTGAAAGGTTATATTATTATGTAATCTAGGGATTATCTTTTCTGGTCCTATGTAGTGGTTTTCTGCATGCCTCTTGCTTTGGTACATATCTCCTTTGTAAATTTGAGATTTAAAAAATTTTTAAATATTTTTATTGAAGTTTTGTGCATTGCTTTCAACATTTCTCTATCCAATTTAGACTCATTCCCTTTTTCATGCCCCCCCATCCCACCCAATTTCATGAATTCTGCCATACATGTCATGAATATTTTTCTCAGCTTTTTAAAGTTTTTCTATTAAAAGGTTTACTGTTTGGGGCAAAAATTTACTTTTTTCAGTTCATTCTTTGACCAAGTCTTTATATCGTTCCCTCCCTTTTGTATTGCTCCAAAATATGCAATATATATATATATATATATTATTATATATATATATATTCCAAAACTATGATATCTGAAACTAAACTGTATGTTAGTTCCAAAACATATTTAGGAATTTACATTTTTCTCTTTAATTTTATATTACTCTAAAATATGCATACATACCCTCCACCCATATACTAAAATAACAAACTCTAAAAATAAGTGGTAAGTTAGTTCTAGGACCCATTGAAGGATTCACATTATAAGAGCACAGTTGCTTTTAGATAAAAATAAATATAAAATTAATGTTATCAGTTTGCCTCACAACTAGGGATTTGGTGCTAGCATGTACAAATGAGGGATACCATTTTTCCTTTTATTTCTGGGACTCTTTTACTTCACTTAGCATAATAGCTTCTAGTTCCTTCCATTTACCTGCAAAGTTCATGATGTCATGTTTCTTTACTGCTGCATAGAATTCCATTGTGTACATGCTATTCAATGTATTTTCTAAGCTTTAGATCTGGGTTTCTTCTCTTTCTTCTATCGCTATTATTCACAGGTTTGGTATTTTTATAGTGTCCAGAGGTCTTACTTATTCAGTTTCTGGCTTATTTCAGTCTTGTCATTTTCTTTGATTGGGGAATCTATTGCCAAAGTCTTTTATTAGAGATCATACATAACTGGTTGCATTTATTCCACCTCCTTCTTGTTTATTTCCTCTAAGTTTTTGGTTGAGTTCCTGAGTTTTTCATTCCAAGTTTTATTTTTGTTTTACTTTTTAAAGAGGTTATATATCTTTGTTGAATTATAATTTTATGTTTTAGTCATTTTAATCATTTTGTGGGTTTTCATGGTCTTCATTTAGTTTTTATTCATTCTGTTTCCTTCAACGCATTTATAATTGCTATTTACAATATCATTGTTTTATGCAACCTCTAGGTTTCCATTCTTAGGAAGAATTCTGATAGGGGTGCTATTTTATGTAGTAGATATATTATTTTTGCTATTCATGTTGTTTTTGTCTTCTTTGCATGAGACCTATTTGTACGCCCTTCTGTCATCAGTGGTGTTTCTTTGGTTTATCTAATCTTTTTGGGTGGTTCTTTGTGTTTTTGTTTCTGTTTCCCCAACTTGTCAGGTTATTATTGCACAAGTGAGTAGTGTTTGGTGTTCACTATTGGGATCACTTTATGTTGATGTGCAAATGTAATAGTCATCTCAGTTAATCTAGGGATAGATGTAACTTTGGGTTGAAGTTCTAGGATTGTCTGCTCATGGTCCTGGAACAGCAGCACTTCAGGCTAGATTGTTATTATTTGAACATGTGGCCTTATAGATAAGTCTGGTAATACTCACAGGTTTTTGAGGTCTGGAAAATCTCCTAGTGGCTTGAAAATGTCCTGCAAAAGCTAGGGATGGTTATATTGAAGCACCAAGATATGTGGGGGAGGAAACACACCAGAATAGGTCTGAGAAAGCTCCCAGATAGTGAGATCCATTTGGATTTTAATAGAGAAATGATAATCACAGGGAAGTGGTGTACCACAGCAGGTCTAGAATCTTCCCACATATGGGGGTCCTCAAGGTTCCTAACAGAGCAGGGATATCAGGTGCTGGGAGGTATGGGAAAGAGCTTCTATTTATTTATAAGTTCCATTTTTCAGTGACTGAAAATAATAATAATTTTAAGTGCATTCAACTCATTTTCCCATAAGCTTATGAAAATCTCATAATATTGTTTCATAATTTGATATTATATTTTAAATTCGGAAAACTATTTAACTTCTTTCATTCTGGCTTTTACAATAAAATTTATTCATGTTATTAGTGTAGAGATAAAATATTGCTTAATCACGATGAATAATTTTAGTAAAGAATTAGATTGACGTCATTTCTTAAGATTTCCTAGAGTTTCTTCAGCAGGGTGATTACATGCTATTTCCTCTACCTGGGAAGATTTTGAGCACTTCCATCTGGCATGCAATTACTCATTTCCCAAAGCCCAGATCACCACAAGTATGTCAGCAAAGTCTTTCCTGCCCATCACGTCAAATCATTTTATTGTCTGTCAACATTAATGTATTTTGCACTTTAAAATCTTATTATTTTAAAACAATTTTATGCTTTTTAACTGTTGTATATTTGCTCCTACCAGCTATAAATTCCAGTACTAAGCCTACAACACTAATTCCTCACAACATTAATTCTTCTTAGAAAATAGGTGATACCTTTTAAAATGGATAAATCAATTAACAAAACTTTTTAAAACATAACCTACAGACTCATCAGTTAAAACATTTAGAATTATCTACCTTTCCAATAAATCATATACAGATACGACATATTTGACTCAATTATTTTTACTGTAGATATTTAGAGTATTTCTTGCTTTTGTTATTGTGAATAACACCTCATAAATATTCATAAACAAGTTTTTATATTTGAATATATTTATAGAGACATGTCATTTCATTTCTAGTAAGTATGTTAATAGGAACATGATTACTGAGTTGTGTGATAAATATATGGTTAGTATTTTAAGAAAATAAAGCTTCCAAATAAGCTGCTTAAATTTACATTCTCACCAGTAGCATATGGTATTAGTATTTCTGATTATCCACATTGTGTACTGTGCTTCTTATATTTTGACTCTTATTTATTACCCTGTTTAAATTGGTATCTTGTGGAGGTTTGGATATGTATTCCCTAATGATTATTGATGTTCAATATTTGATCATGTCACCATTAGAGGTATATATATATATATATATATATATATATATATATATTACTTTTGAGATAAATATGTTCAATATTATCATATTTCTGAATTTATTATTGAGTTGGTAGAATAATATAATGATAGTAGGCAAAAATTCTTTATGAAAATTATAATTTATAATCATTGTTAATATTTACATTGTGTATTAATTATGTAATTTGTAGTACAGAAGTATGAAAATGTGAATGTGTGTGTGTTTCTATATGTGAAGAGTCATTAGCTTACCAAAGAGCATAGTTATCTACTACTTCAAAGAATTTTACATTTTATTTCTCAATTTTATACAAGTAATAGATTTGAGTCAATTTTTATGCCAAGGAGATATTAAAAAATCAGGATTTTAAATTAAATGATGTGACTATTCCAACACTGTTTCTTAAATGGAATTCTTTACTGAAGGATCTGTGAAAAATTATTGAAAGTTAACTGATAAAAGGAAAATCTTTCTTCTTAGATACTTCATTAACTCATCGATATAAATAAAATATAAATCTGTAAAAAATGATCCTGTGAGGTAACCCAAACTCAGTAAGACCAATGTTGCACATTCTATCTCGTAAGTACACACTAGCTTTCAGCTTCTAGAAAGGAAAGAGTCAATTTAAAAAAATCTTCACATATTAAGCACCTATGTCTCTATTCTTCCCTCTTTTCCTTGCTCCAATGAACACTTCTTACTTTATCATTCCCTTTTCCAGGCTATATTATTGCATTGTAATCACTTCCCAAAATACCCCCCATATCCTTGATCATTTATTTATTTTGGGATCTCTCTAGATTTTTCAATTGCAACATATATATCTAAGAATTCATTCTAGTGTTCAAGTATGAGAACGATGTGATGTATGTCTTTCTGAGTCTATGTTATCTCACCTAGGATTATTGATTCTAGTTTCATCATCTCACCTGATAATTTTAATAATTTTGTGATTTTTGGTCACTGAATAAAATAGTTCATTGTGCAAATGTACTAAACTTTCATTATCTATTTGGTTGTTGATGAACTTATACTTTGTTTTCATTTCCTCCCTTTTGTGAAAATAAAGAAACAAAGAACATCAATGAATAGGAAGGAGCAAGTGAAACAAGTATCTCTGTAATAAGGTATTGAGGTTTGGGGGTATATGAATAAGAGTGGTATGGCCGTGTCCTATGGTCATTCAATTTCTATGTTTTGAGGAAGCTCTACATTGATTTCCGTACTGGCTGCAACAGTCTGCACTATAACCAGCAGTGGAAAATATTTTCCTTGCCCCACGTCCTTGGCAACATTTGTCCTTAGCTGCTTTTTTGGATCTTAGCCATTCTGAATGTGGTAAAATGAAATCTCAGAATGGTTTTAATTTTCATTTCCCTAATGACTAAAGATATTGAGCACGTTTTTATTTTTTTGTCTTATTGAAACAGGATCTCTCTGTAGCCCCAGGTGATTTTGAACTTACTCTCTAGACCAAACAGGGCTTGAACTAACAGAAATCCTCCTCCCTCTGCCTCTTGAGTGCTGAGATTATAGGTGTGCATTATTCTCATATATGTTCTATTTTTTTATTTATTTTTATTTTATGTCTATGAATATGTCACCTGTACATGTGTGAGTGTGCTCATGTTGTGCTATGCCCAATGAGGTCAGAAGAAGATGTTGAATTCTCCTGGAACTGGAGTTATGGAAGGTTATTAACTGTGAGTACTGGGAATTGAACCCCAGTCCTTTGGATGTGTAGTCAGTGCTCTTAATCACAGAGTCCAACTCTCTAGCCCTGTTGAACATTTTTTAAAGGAACATAAAACTACAGAAGCTCCTTAAAGTATATAGATAAACATTATAAAATATTTTACAGAGTTATATAACAGAGGGACACAGCTTTTGAGAGACATAAGTGACTAAGCTAAAAGGCCCAATGGCTGAAATAACTCCCTTTTAAACTGATCATCGGAGGTCCCATAGGCCCTCAAGCAATACTGTTCTTGATTGTGTACTCATGAGAAATTCAGGTTAGACAACGTTGCTGATGAAACTATATAAATGAACCATAGAAAAATTTAGAAATCAAGATGATACTAAAGTCAAAGGATCATCTGTATTGGCTAACTTTCAAAGAGCTATGCATGCTTCAGAAGAAAAACTTAATTATAAATGTTATGATGACATGAATCCTGATTTCTTCAACAACAACTGACCTGGAAAGATAGGACCTCATGTGCAATAGTAGCACAAATATTATGAGATTAACCAATAATTATCTAATTGGATTTGAGACCCACCTCTTAAGATGAAGTCCATATGCTACACTGATACCAGGCCTAGGAAAATGGCTGTAGAGATTATATGCCATAGAAGACAGCCTAATATCTTTATTCTGCTAAATAGTTATAGTATTAAAGCAACTCTTAATGAAACTGATATTCTCATAGATTAAAATATAACTCAATTCTCACCAGAAAATTTTCTTCATGGAGCACCTAGTGCTCATCACAGAAACCCGTAAGTGGCCAAATGCACATAATGAGGGACTTCAGAGTGATGATCACTGAATTGGAAACATATATCTAATTTCTCACTTCAAAGGATGAAATATCATTGTGGAAGAGGTAGGACAAAAATTTTAGGGACAAGATGTGATGAAAATCATGGCACATGCCTTTAATAGAAGCACTTTGGAGGCAGAGGTTGGTGACTCTCTTTGAGATTGAGACTAGCCTGGAGTACATCCTGAGTTCCAAGCCATGTGGGACACAGGGAGAGCAAACTAACTAACTAACTAACTAACTAACTAACTAACTAACTAACTCACCAACTATCTTACCAAGTAAATAAGTAACTAACTGACTGACTATCAAAAAAGAGCCAAAGGTGGTGTTCTACCCCAAGGAAATAATTTTTTTCCAGACATCTGAGAAGTTAATCATATGAGCTCATATTAGTGGTGACAGCATGCACAACTACCATGCAAGCTCAAGCCAGACAAATTCCTAACATATACATGGGGAAATGAGAAAGAAATCCTAATCCTAAGTGAGGAACAATTGTAAACCATTGGGTGCTGCGAAGGGGAAAGTCAGTCCTTTTTGAGTATATGATAGTTGTTAGGGGAAATCAGGCTCTGGTGGATGAATTCACACAGAAAGACTTTCAGGGACATAAATTTTCTCTCTCTCTCTCTCTCTCTCTCTCTCTCTCTCTCTCTCTCTCTCTCTTTCATCCCAATGGTCATATGCCATTGGGATGAAACTACTACTATAATTCTACTAAATGGATATAATTTTAAAAAGATCAAAATGACTTGTTATACCCATTGATTAGTGTATCTCAGTCTTTTAGCAGAGAAGGTTCTTCTTGCAGCAAATGACAACACAGAAGTCAAACTCATCTACTTGCAAAGGGCAAGAGACTGAAAAGAGTTCATCATTAATTGGGACACATATATCTCACTCTCTCCTTCCAAAGCCCAGGGATCTTTGCCAAATAAGGGGCAAAAATATTGTAAAAGTAAGATGTGATAGGTGAGAACAAGGAAACATTTTTTTTTTCTGGACACAACGCTGTATTTGCACATATGAATCCAAAGTGCTTGTGACATCATGCACAAACTCTGCTAAAACCAAATGCAGACAGGGGCACAGCATGCATAGGGGAAGTGGGCAGGAAACCAGATCCCAAGCTGAGATGCTATTAGCAACTGATTGATACTGGGCTAGTGAGAGTCACTTTTCTCCCTGGCATGCCACCTGGTAGGTTGAACAGAACACTGTATATAGACCCACATCCAAGAACATTTGTAAACAAAGAGTAGAGTTGATACACATCGAAAAATAAAGAATAAACAGAGGACATGTAATCAGGGAGGGTAATAAGGTTCAGGTGGTGAGGTGGGAAGGGTTCTATATATGATCAAAATACCCTGTATGAAATTCCAGAATCAATAAAAATAACTTTTAAAACATCACTGAAATAATGATTTCAAAGAAGGAAATAAGAGATTAGTGTGCACTACAAATAAATAATTAGAATTGAAATAAATAATTAGAATTGAAAAGTTTAACATGTTATCCAGAAGATTATATCTATGTCTATATCATATCTATATCTATTTCTATATTGATATCTATATCTGTGTCTACAACTACATCTATATCTATACCTATACTTATACCTATATCTATAGTTATCTCTCTATCTTTCTTTTTTTTATTAATTTTATTTATTTCTGTATGTGAATGAATGTACTGTCTGCATGCAAGTTTGTGCACGCGTGTCGTGCAATACCGCGGAAGTCAGAAGAGGGTCTCGGATTCCCCTGGAACTGGAGTTCTCCTGAAATTGGAGTTTCAGATGGTTCTTGGCCGCCATGTGGGTGCTGGGGATCGAACCCGGGTCCTCTGTAAGAGCAGTCGGCGCTCTTAACCGCTAGGCCATCTCTCCAGCCCCTATCTTTCTTTTTTATTTATTTATTTTATCTCTCTATCTTTCTATCTTTCTATCTCTCTATCTCTCTATCTCTCTGGCTATCCATCTATCTATATATCTATTATCTATCTATCTATCTATCTATCTATCATCTGTCTATCAGCTATCAACCTATCCCCATTTCCTTGTTCTGGGGTTTTGCCTGGTTTGAGTGTGCATGGGCCTTTTGCATGCTGTAAGCATTGCTGTAAGTTCATATGAGCAAGTTACCAGAAGCCTTGTAAACAGTTTTCTTGTGTTTATCTAACATCTTAGCTCCTACAATTTCTCTGCCCCTTTCTCTGTAGGTCCCTGTGCCCTAGGTAAAGCTACAGACAGTGCCGTTTGGTTACATTATTGAATCATCTGAAAATTGAGTGTCAACAACTTTGGTAAATGGACAAACATGCAGCCTTGCTAATCAACTGATAATTCTGCCCTGTATCTAATATCTGGGACTTCTACATTTCCACGTCTTTCTCTATTTCCTCTATTCGATTTTGTTTATGTATTTTGGGGGGGAACTTTGGTCACCTTAGATTTGAGAAAATGACTAATATGTTCTTAAATTTGCCCATAATAGTGGTATATAAACAATGTGTCTCCATAAATGTATGTACATAAGTATTTGTATACAAAGCTTTATATTCTATTAGTAATGCATTGCATTTTGTTTCATATTGTACTGACTTTACTATTGTGAAACTAGTTAACAAAAAAAATACTGACCTGGAAATATTTAAAACATTTAGAAAACTGGTAAACTATTAATTTTTCTGCTTAATATAGAAATTTTGCATAGGTAAGGATTTACACATATAAATATCATTCCAAAGAGATTTGTTATATAATTATAAAGAGTACTGTCCACTGTTCAAATATTCAGCTTATTTACTTTGTATGGTATTTTATATCCCACACTTTTTTGTATCCTAGAGCTAGTAAGAACATGGTTCTGTGATCAGTCCTTTTTGTTGGTCTACATTTTCATTTTTATTAGTTTTCTGCTGCCAAAAATGATCCAATGAACCATTTATAATATATATATATATATATATATATATATATATATATATATGGATTTCATAAAGTTTTATTTGAATATTATAAATCTTGCAAATAGAAGTTTCAGGAAAAATAGTTAAATCTATTAATATGTTTTATATCCTTAAAATGTCTAGCAGTTAGGATTCATGTTTTTCACTCAGGTGGCCCAGGTTCAACTCCCTGTGTGGGAACACTGTCACCTTGAGCTGGGCATGGTGGCTCATGCCTTTAATCCCAGCACTCAGAGTTCAAGGCCAGCCTGGTCTACATCATGAGTTCCAGGACAGCTGGAGCTATGGGGAGACCCCGTGTCAAAAAGATTAAAAAAAAAAAATTAAGCAATATAAACTTACCTAAATATTTCAAGTTTCAGTCATGCATGCAAAATTCAATTTGTCTCATAAACAGTAGAAGAAACAAAACAGTTGCAAAATATCAATAATTTTACTTATCAAGTCTGCTTTTTATATAATCAACTGGAAATATAGACAAGTTTAAAGTAGCTCTGTAGAGTCATCAGAAGAGTGTAAATAGATAGCATGGATTTAGAAGTAGTTTCAGTCCTATTCAGCATACTCTATTTCCTAACAATTCCAAATATCAAATGACCCAACTTAAAATTAATAATTTACACAAATACATTTATTTTAATTCAAATATTTATCATGTATTTGTTATAAAATCACATGGGACATCATGTCCAATTTAGGATAAGTCTACTGATCACATTTTCCACATATTTCAGTAATCTTACCTAAATGGAAAAATACCAATATAATCTCTAGACTACATTACTAAATATATCACCATATCATTGCAAAGCAAAAGAAAAACAATATATTGGTAAATTGTTCCATTAAGGGACAGTATGTTTTATTGTTTCACAAGAGAGAATGGCAATTTTCATTTTTAAGAATGGGCAAACTAGCTGGTATTAATGTGGAAGAAGAGAAATTAATATGTCTGTACATTTATTATGGGGTAAAAGTAATATGTCTATAATGGAAAATTTTATATGATCTCCTCAAAAAGTTATCACAGTTGTAATACTATCTATTTTTCAATTTTTAGATAAATAATCTCAAATTGGAAGGAGAAGCTAGCTATACAATTATGTCTACACTAATACTATTATAATGTGGGGCTGGAGAGATGGCCTAGCAGATAAGGGCACCAACTGCTCTTGCAGAGGACCCGAGTTCATCTCTAGCACCCACATGGAGTCTGAGAACCATCTTTGACTCCAGTTCCAGGGGAATCCAACAGTCTATTCTGACCTCCACTGCATTGCATAACACAGGTGCATAGACCTACATGCAGACCGTACATTCATACACATAAAAAATAAATTAATTAAAAAAATACTATGATAATGTTACCTATAGTGTTCACAGGGAGGAACCCCCTATTGTCAATCAGAAGATGGAGTGAAAGAAAACATTGTTTAAACATGTATTCGATGAATTATATTTTTTCTGTAAAAGATGACAAGGTCTTATTGTGGCTTATAACTTCTCCTAACCACTAGAGGATATAAGCTTGTGACATCAGCCATGAATTATTCCTCCAAAGAGAGAGCTAATAGCCAATTAGATTTGGGATATACAGACATGTGGCTGCCACTGCTGCACAGTATTTCTAGGCAGGTGAGGTGTAGCTGATGCTGACTGAGGAGTCTTACTTGACTCAAGGAGAACAATTTTTGCTTTATTGGTTTAGTGGCCTTTGGTAACATTCTCTGGCATTGCAGAGACCAACTGTACGCTTGCAAGTACTGTCTCAATTCATCTTTCCCATGCTTGCATCTGGTCTTCCACCGCAGGGCCTCACTGCCTCTCTTCTTGCAGGTATCCTAGTTTACAGGCAAGAAGCCTTTACCTTTTGGCAGGGCTTGGATCCCCTGGCCAACATCTCCTTGGCAAAATAATCCATTGCTGATATCAGAGCTCTCCTGTATTAATATATTTTGCTTAAATGCACAGCTTGAAAAGACTTTAGTATTATATTTGTCTCTGAATAGAAAATAACCTTTTCACATTTCTTATGTCTATTCATCAATTAAAGAAAGCAGTTATACTGGTTTTGTAGGAGATTACTTCTATAACAGTCGGCTCTAAGTTATGGTTAGAGAATGACTTCATTACCATCATGCATTTCTTTGTTTTATGAAAAGGAGGTAAGAAGGTCTCTCATATTAAGACTTTGCAGCACACAAAAGGTAAGGTTCATTAGGACTCATTATAAACAGTTGTTACAAATAGGGTCCACAGAGATGTTTGACGTCTCTAGCAGTCTGGGGCTTTTCTTCCTTTTATTGCTTAGATGGGCCAACTTCTCTGCTGGTATTTCTTGGTACATACTGCACAAGGCAAAACTGTATCTTTTCTTTCTCAGCCATTAAATTGGTGACACTTTGACCTGTTGGAACATACAAATCTTTTCCCATAGTTACTTTTAAGATTTAAATTGAAAATTTTACAAAAAAGGTTTAATATATAACTGTGCCCCCCCTTTTTTTTATTCTAGGTTTTTATTTTTTGACCCATGAGTCTCAACAAGGCACTCGTAGTACACATACCTATAAGGCAGGAATCAAGGTGTTAATTTTATTAAATTTACCTGAGCTGTTTTGGGTGACTATATGTTGTTAATTTGGGAAGCAAACAATTCCTTAAGTTAAATTATCCTACAGGTAAAAGAGAATGTTGCAAGATGATACAGTATAACACAGAAATGATAAAGAACATTTGCATATGTTAATCCCAAGGTTATTGTTGTATAGATTTTAAGTAGAACAAATGTGGACAACAATTTATATTTCCATTTAACTTGGTGTATTGCCATTTTTATTAAAACCTTTAAACCAATGTTGTTTAATATAGATATTTTTACTTTTACTGAGTCCTAAAATACCATGTAGTTTGTAAATAGAGTTTAGGCAAAGTTGGATTCTTGTTAAACTCACATCAATTAAATATACATTAATAGAATATAGACCCGTGTCAGTCTCCCACCCCTCTTATTTCACCATTTCAGTCACCAATTCATGGATTAGCATACCATCCAAACATCTGTATCTATACCAAAGTAACCTACCATAATAATTTTTAATATTTTTTAATTTAAATACCTGTATATTTAATTGCTTGTGCTTCATTAATAGGATTGAAAGGTTATACCTGGACAAACTTTCAACCCATGAAATGAAACAGCCAGAACTGATCAGAGTCCAAAACGACATCTCCAGAGAAAGTAGACTGTTTTGCTTCTCATCCACCAGTACCCCTTTTCTAAGCCTAGGGAACAATCTGCAGAAAAGGGGGCATGGTAGAATGTAAGGGCTGCAATTGGGGTGAATGATGAAACTACAGCAACATAGTCTGGATACTTATTTGATCAACATGATTGTACATAAAAGCCCCACCAGCTGGATGGTGGGAGACATGGGCTGTGTGGGTTTGGTCATAGCTGCTTGCAAATTGGTTCTACATGAAGGATGCTTGTACTCATAACTTATTACTTATTGTTAAAAAATTAAAAAATGTATTCGAATTCTATGCATCTTGATAAAGATATAGTATCTTGAAATACTCTACAGCAAGAGTGTACCTTGAAAACATTATAATTAATTAAAAATGCAGCTATAAAATGGAAAATACTGCATAATATCACTTATAGAAGATAACGCTCCTACAGAGGACCCGGGTTCGATCCCCAGCACCCACATGGCGGCCAAGAACCATCTGAAACTCCAGTTCCAGGAGAACTGAGTTCCAGGGGAATCCGAGACCCTCTTCTGACCTCGCGGCATTGCACGACACGGGTGCACAGACTTGCATGCAGACAGTACATTCATATACATACAGAAATAAATAAAATTTAAAAAAAAGAAGATAATATGAAAGACAAGATGCAGAAGGATACTATCTGGTAATAAGTGAAGGAAGAATAGGGAGCTATTTTTCATGGTTAACAGTTTCAGCTGGGAATGAGGTTAAAGAAAGTGGAGATGATTCTCTACTTCCTATAACTGGACTGAATTTAAAAGTTTAAAATATAAATTCTACTGTGTACATATGTTAACATAATAAAAATAATTATAATATAAAAGAAAGCAAATCTTTCTATAGATACCCAGTTTAGGAATACCGTAGGATTTGTGCCATGATTTAAAGTAGAAACAATTAGAAAGAGAATTCTGGAATATTAGCTGAGAAAATTTCAAGAAATATAACAAGTCAAGAGATATATAAAATTTTTAATTAAATCTGATCATGAAACAGCATTTGGCTCAATACTGAGCTCAGGAAAAATGTTGAAGCTTATCATGAGAGGTCAAACATTTCAATATAATTATTTATGTACTATATATTATATGCTGAAGAATGAGTATCAGTTTTGTGTATAGCTACAAAAATGCCTTGGGCGAAACAATTGACTAGAGAAAGGAGTAACAGGCCATACAGACATATTTCTGAATAAGTGCACAGAACTTATGTGTTATATATTCACAAATATGTGAGGTGATTTAAGGAAATACATGATTATTAACTAAATCACTATTTTTCAGTTACATAACAATAATCAAAACTATTTCGCAAACATATCTAGGACATAAATTTTGTTCTTTACTCTTCATTGACATTTTAAATAATTTTAATAATGTCTATTTTGTATACCACCTTAGTCATAAAATATGTTATGTGAATATATAAATTCATGAAGATGTAAGAGTTTACAGAATGATTAGATTGACTTCATTCACTGAGAGTAATTCTTATTCAGTCTCTAAATAGAGTTCTGCATCCCAGATAGTAAGTGAACTCTCAGAATATATTTTGATTTTTATTTACCATCATCATTCTGTAATTTGTATTTTCCAGAGTTAAATTTTAGAGTACAATCACACTAAATTGTTAATAAATATGCATATCATGACACTATGTAATAACCCAAATACCCCTCAACTGAGGAGTGGATAACAAAAATGTTATCTACACAATGGAGTATTATTCAGTGGTAAAGAAAGATGTCATCATGAGCTTTGCAGGTAAATGGATGGAATGTGAGGCCATTATGCTAAGTGAAGTAAAACAGGCCCAGAGAAACAAACAGTGAATTGTGTCTTTCATTTGTGGATGCTAACACCACATCTCAAGTTGAAATGCAAGCTGAACAACATTATTGTTATATTTCTTTTTATGTGAAAACAACTACAATGTTATAATGTGAAACTCTTAATGGTCTCTAGAATCGACCCACCGCTTATTTTCTGACTCTGTAATTACTGTATATGAGTGGAACGTATGTATTCGTATTACTGAGTACTATAAAATTAAAGGAGGAAAGTGAATTCCTAAGAAAAAAGACAGAGAAAGATACAGGACATGTATGGCAAAACACAGGAATTGAGGTGGGGTGGGGAGAAGGGAAAGGGGAATATGTCTAACTTGAACTGAAAAATGATGTATGAAATACACAAAATTGCCAATAAAAGTATTATATTAAAATTTTAAAAATTTTATATTATGGTCTTAATTATTCTACAAGACATTGCACAAAATTATTTGACTCTTAAATTGAGTTAGTAGGTTTTGTTTTTTGGTTTTGTAACATTTTAAGACCAACAGAGTTGTGGCCAGTCAGAGATGATGCCACCATGTGTTCTCTCTCCCAGACACTTGCCAGTGTTCTCACATCCTCACCAAGAGGCAAAAGGCTCTGATGCCTTATTCATGTACATCCTTCTTATCTACAGCATAATCTACAATCTCTTGTGGGCACATTAGCTTCTCTGGATCTATATCAGAAGTAATTTTTAAACTTAAATATATTTTTTAAATCAGTTTCTATGGTTTTTTAATATGTAAATAAACATCAAATGGCTTTTGAGAAGACAGAAAAGCACACATTTCAGTGAAAATCAGTTATGAGGAACAAATAATAAGTAGACAATTTACCTCATCCTCTTCTAGACTCTTAGTACACACATTAGGCTACCAAACTGAAAACCTATCATGAAGAATAGACTCCCTCTTTGGCCCTTGTTTACCAGAGAGATCCAATAGATCATCAATCATTAATGGTTATTGCCATTGCTTCTAGGTACCCAACAGAACTAGTCAGTAAGATACTACTAATGATGATGCTTCATTCCATCTTTGCAGTACAGACAAGGAAGAATCCAATGCTGCTACTGACATTGAATCTACAACTCTTTTAGGTAGCTTTCCTAGACTACAATTTGTCATTTATATTACTGACAGAGAAAGAGCAATCCTATCTTTATCCACCTGTGAACTGTGAGTTAAAATCAACCAGAGGCTTGGCAAGATAGGTTCACTAGTGCAATAGTGGCATGAATATCATGAGAGTAAACAACCACTTAACAATTTGATTTGTCCCTTTTCTCAAGATGGAATTTGTACCAAACACTGTTATCAGAGCCAAGAACACATGAGTAGAACAGGATAAAATTCACAGGGAAGAACTTACTACTATCTTTTTGCTAAATAAATAAAACATTAAACTGAATCATAATGATTTTCTTTTATTTTCATAAATCAGTGCACTTGTCACCTCTCACCAGAGAAGATTCTATTTGCAGCAGATGGTGTTTTTACACAGGGCCTATTAAAGGTCAATATACAGAAAAGATGAGTATGCAGAATGCTCATCCCTAAGAGGGAGACATATATTGCACCATTTCCTATCAAGGCTCAATGAGCATTGTAGAGGAGGAAGAAGAAAGATGGTAAGAGACAGGGATGTTATATACATATAAGAAAATTGTATTAACCAGAATCAACAAGCTTGTTACACATATGAATCCACAACACTGAGAACAGTATTTTGAAGACCTATGCAAACCCATGATAGACAAGATCCCAGGATGGAGAGGGAAGGTGGGCAGAAGACCCATCCCTAACTGAGGTTCTATTGGTAAATGATAGATGCTGGAAGAGGGAGAGTCAGTTTTCTCCCCTTTTTCATTAGTGGTAAGTTGAACAGACTCCAATAGATAATCTCATACCCAAGAATGCTTGAAAAACACAGATTAGACTAAATAAACCTTACAAATAAGATAATAGGGACATGTAGTCAGGGGCAGAATGTTAGAAGGGGGTGGGTGGAGGGGGAATCTGACTATGTTCAAAGTGCATTGTATGTAATTCTCTAATAAATAAAGGTAATTTAAAATAATATAAATTATTAGGAACAAGGAATAAATGAACAAGCAATATTGCATTAATTCCTCCTCTTACAGAACAAACTCCAGAATAGCCTATGTATTATCAAACAGTGACAATGTAACTTTAAATAATTTAAATATACAGTTAGGAGTTAAAACCTATTGTAGTAATATCTAATATTCTGACATGAGATAGTACTAATGTCAAATGATGTTATAATAGATATTACAAATTATGTTGTCATCAAGAATTATATTTGACTGCATTCATAGCTATCTTAGGAATCATAAGGTATGCTGCACATATTCAGAACAAATTTTGTACATAAAGCATGGGTCAGGTTGGCCACTATTAAATATGATCTACTAGTCTGAAATACACAATGATGTATGTAGTGAAATACTTAGACTTGCAAATTAAGCTAGTTACCTATAATTTTAAAAGTGTTCAGTGTCTGCTATAGAAACATTAGTTAATAATTATGATGATAGGGGCTGGAGAGATAGCCTAGCAGTTAAGAGCACCGACTGCACTTGCAGAGGACCCCGGTTCGATCCCCAGCACCGACATGGAGGCTAAGAACCGTCTGTAACTCCAATTCCAGGAGAATTCCAGTTCCAGGGGAATCTGAGACCCTCTTCTGACCTCTGCGGCATTGCACGACATGGGTGCACAAACTTACATGCAGACAGTACACACATACACATACAAAAATAAATAAAATTAAAAAAAATCATGAAGATAAAACTTTCTTCTTTTTATGTTATTCTGAATGGACATAAGGAATTAAATACTTCATATAAATGTTTTATTTTATAAGTAAGTCAGTTTATATCTAAAAATACTTCTATAACTATCACATATTAAAATGTGACTGTTAGTTGTATTTAAATTTTGTTTGTATATGGAGTTCTGATTTCACTGAAGTGTAAACATAATTGAAAATCTATATAATTTTAAAAGCTATAACACTATATAAAGACAGAAAAATATAAAACCTTTTATAGTGAGAACTTATTTAAGTATTATGTTGTAAACTCAGAATTTATATTCGGGTAATATACTGCTATTAGTATTGTAATATATATTAATAATGAAATTAACAAAAATTAAAAAAATATTAAATGGATTAAACAAAAGAAATGTTTTTCTCTTTATCTTTAGTAACCCTCCAGCTAGCATTTTAGATACAATTAAATTATTAGCTATATTATTCCCTATTATTTTGTATGTAATTTTACTGTATTCTAGTGGGAATAAAATTAAACCAATGCTTACCCACAGGCTTAATAACTATCCCACCAGTTTTCTAGTACATAAGGGAACTACACATAGCAAAATTTCCCAGAGGCTATATTCTGTATTATATATATTTTGCATGCTGGACAAATTTACAATTTTGTAGCCAATGCAATGCAAACTATCCAAATAAGTATGTGGAAATAAAGATCACCATAACTAATGCCTTCCTTACCTTTTGTATCATGTTAGTGGAAATACTACAGCACACATTATCTCTTTTTGTCAAGGTTTAGAATGCCATTTGTGACAGAATACTTTTTTTCAAAACGTGACCATCATCACAGTTTTTCTAATTAAACATTCTTTTTTTTGCTCCAAATCCCAAATTGAACCCATATTTCTTGAATCTGAGTGGGCTTTGTAACTACTTTCGATCAATAGAATAAGATAAATATAATCATGTACTATTTCAGAAACGGGGTCAGAAACAGGCGTGTAGCTTGTATTTTACAGTTTTAGAACTATGACTTCCAGGACATTCTTTCTCATGAAATTTTGTTTAATAAAACTTGGCTGTTTTGTAAGAAACTTTAAAAATTTTATTAAGGAGTCCGTGAATAAATCCTTTGATAGAGTATCCACGCCTTCATAGTTGTAGAAAATGGCACTGAAGAAAACATTTGGGAAGTAAATCCTCTAGACCAAGGCACTTCAGCTTTCAAACATTCAGTACTTAAAAGGTATAAATAGTGAAGAAGAGACTGATATTTTTTGTCTATTGAATCTGCAGCACTGCATTTTTTTACATTTTATACTATTAGAATTTTAAGGGATTATTTTTCAGTAATCATAATTGGGACAAATCCACATACTTATATGCAAAATTTAAAGAGTCTATCGGGGCTGGAGAGATGCCCTAGCCGTTAAGAGCACCAACTGCTCTTGCAGAGGACCCAGGTTCGATCCCCAGCACCCACATGGCGGCTGAGAACCATCTTTGGCTCCAATTCCAGTGATTCTGATGCCCCCTTCTGACTTCCGCGGCACTGCAAGACACGAGTACACAAACGTACATGCAGACAGTACATTCATACACATAAAAAATAAATAAAATTAATTTAAAAAAGAATCTATCAAGGTCCAAGCCTACATAATATAGATATCATAAAATATCTCATATCCTAAAAAATATATCTCATAACCTAAATTCTGGTCTTAGGGCTATACACAATGATTTTCTTCTTATCTCAGTTTTGACAGGAATTGTTTATCAGAAATATGTGTGCATTTAAAATGCATGTCCATAAAGTATATTTTTTACCTTCTGATTGGATCTAGAAAAGTTTATATTTGTAGTAAATTATGCATATATATATGTATATATAATGATTCAAAATTAAGTATTCAGTTTATTTTCTATAGAATCTTATTTTTTATTTTTTATTGAACTTTTGCAACTCTCATACAATATACTTTGATGGTATTTAGATTTCATTTCCCTATTAATAACTCTCCACCGTACTGCCTAATTTAATATACTGTTTAATGTATATAATACAGCTTATAGAGTTTTGTGTTCCTAAATATCCTGCAGTGTGAATCTATTAACTGTTCTAACAAAGAGTCCCATCTCTGTAAGACACTGTCTTCCCCCTCCCAATTGTCATTATTTTCCACGATTTCCTTAGTTTGGTGTATTAGTCTGGGTTCTCTAAAGAAACAGAAGCAACAGGACAAATACATAGCTATATACAATTTGTTGATTTCCTCATGTGACAGAGTTCAAGGAGTCCAACAGTAGGCATACCACACTGGAGAGGCTGACAATCCAGGGAACTGCTCAGTCCTCAAGGCTGGTGTCTCAGTAGTCCCAATCTGGTGCTGAAGGCCTGATGGATTCCAGGAGATCTGATGGTCTCAGTACACGCTGGGATCCAAAGGGTTGATCACAGCAACAAGACAAACTCACCAGTGAGAGAGAGGCAAGCCGCAGGAAAAAAAAAAAAAGGGAACAGCTCCCTCTGCCATGGCCTTTAATACTGCCCACATTTGGGGTGGGCCATCTGGGTTGAGGTAGTCCAATCCGAAGATCCTTTTTCTCTTATTTGTTCCTTAGTCCAGTCAAGTTGACATCCAGGATTAACCATCACAAGTCCACCCATTGTCAACTCAACAACCAATAAATAGCCTCTCCTTATGTTATGCTTAAATGTCAATTGCAAACAATGATAAGTTCATAATTCCACCTAAAATGTTATAGATGTCTCATGTGAAATAGAAAAGCATTATATCTTAGAGTCGGTGGTAGTGTCCTTGAGGAACACTTAGTCCTTTAGTATCTAATAACCTAAATATGATGACACTTAACACTTATCTCAGTTGCACATTCAAAAGGGAACAACACAAGTATCTGCTTAATATACGTATATATGAACAAGTTTATTCTTTTCCAAATAGGACAAAAGTTAATATCTATTATAATCCACATTTCTGCAACTGGTCCTGTGGCCTCAGCTGATGTTTATGACTACCTTCTTCTACTACCCATTCTGTATATCCTCCACAATCAGCAAGCACCTCTGTAGGTCTTGGCTCTTTCCCTGGAGGAGTAACCCATACCTTCATCCCTGAAGGGTCTGGGCCATTTATTGTCCTGTCTTGTTTGGGTTGTTGGAGTTTCCCATTAACCTTAATCATAGGAAATGGTAGCACCAGAAGCGCCCTACAGCATCTCCTGCCTTCCAGACATAATCTTCCTTGCCCCCATTGTGGAGAAAAAGTCCAATTTCCTCCTGGTAGTCTGGATCAATCACTCCTCCTACTACTGTTATTCCTTCCTTAGCCTGCTGGCTTAAGGGCAGTAGAAGCCCAAAGTGGCCAGGGGGAAGTCTTAGCTTCCAGTTCAATAGAAAGTTTGCTGTATCTCCTGGCAAAAGCACTCTCCCCTTTGGAGCCAAAACTTCTAGACCAGCAGAACACAAGGTCATGGGTACAGGAAGCTAAATTTTTCCTACTGGGAAATCACTCCCACTTCCACCCCTTGGTTCCTGGACCCATGAATTCTTTCTATAGGAGAAACAGTACCATATAGTGGGCGCGGATTCAAAGCATATACTGCCTGCTGGAGAACCTTGCCCCAGCCCTCCAGAGTATTGCTACCTAATTGGCACTTTAACTGTGTCTTCAAGAGGCCATTCCATCATTCTATCAAGCCAGCTGCTTCTGGGTGGTGGGAACATGGTAAGACCAGTGGATACTATGAACATGGGCCCACTGTCGCACTTCTTTGGCTGTGAAGTGAGTTCCTTGGTCAGAAGTGATGCTGTGAGGAACACCATGATAGTGGATAAGGCATTCTGTAAGTCCTTGGATGGTAGTTTGGGCAGAAGCATTACATGCAGGAAAGGCAAATCCATAACCACAATAAGTATCTATTACTGTAAGGACAAAACGCTGTCCCCTCCATGATGGAAGTGGTCCAATGTAGTCAACCTGTCACCAGGTTGCTGGCTGGTCACCCTGAGTAATAGCACCATATCAGGGGCTCGATGTTGGTATCTGTTGTTGACAAATATAGCACTTGGCAGCAGCTGTAGCCAGATCAGCCTTGGTGAGTGGAAGTCCATGCTGTCGAGCCCATGCATAACCTCCATCTCTGCCACCATGACCACTTTGTTCATGGGCCCATTTAACAACAACAGAGATAGCTGGAGAAAGAGGCTGACTATCCACAGAACGAATCATCTGATCTACTTGATTATTAAACTCATCCTCTGCTGAGATCACCTTTTGATGAGCATTTACATGAGACACAAGTATCTTCACATCCTTTCAACATTCAGAGAGCTCTATCCACATACTTCTTCCCCAAATGTCTTTCTCACCAATTATCCAGTCATGCAACTTCCAAGTCCCTGACTATTCAGCCAAACCATTGGCTACATCCCATGAATCAGTATATAATCGAACCTCTGGCCATTTCTCCTTTGAGGCAAAATGCACAACCATGCGCACTGCCCGAAGTTCTGCCCACTGTGAAAACTTTCCTTCACCAGTGCCTTTTAGGGTTGTTTCAGAAATAGGCTGTAATGCTGCAGCTGTCTACCTCTGGGTGATGCCTGCATAGCATGCAGAACCATCAGTAAATCAGGCACTAGTCTTCTCTTCCTCAGTCAACTGATCATAGGGCAAACCCCATGAAGCCATAGGTGCATGCTTAAGCACAGGAGGAATTGTAACAGGAGTGGGAACCATGGGAATTTGGGCAACTTCTTCATGTACATTGCTTGTGCCCTCAGGGCCTGCCTGGGCACTGTCACATATGTACCACTTCCATTTGATAATGGGCTGTTTCTGTGCATGTCCTACTTTATGGTCTGGTGGGTCAAATAACACCCAGCTCACGATGGGCAGCTCAGGTCTCATGGTGAATTGGTGGCCCATTGTCAAACGTTCAGTTTCCACTAAGGCCCAATAGCAGGCTAAGAGCTGTCTCTCAAAAGGAGAATAGTTGTTCGCAGATGAAGGTAGAGCCTTACTCCAAAATCCCAAGGGCCTCCGCTGTGATTCCCCTATGGGAGCCTGCCACAGACTCCAGACAGCATCTCTATCTGCCACTGATACCTCAAGCACCATTGGGTCTGCTGGATCATATGGACCTAGGGGCAGAGCAGCCTGCACTGCAGCCTGGACCTGTTGAAGAGCCTTTTCCTGTTCCAAGCCCCACTCAATGTTTGCTGCCTTCAGAGTCACTTTATATATGGGTCTTAGTAACACACCCAGATGAGGAATGTGCTGCCTCCAGAATCCAAAAAGGCCCAATAAACGTTGTGCTTCTTTCTTAGTGGAGGGAGGGGCTAGGTGCAACAACTTATTCTTTAGCTTTGAAAGAATGTCTCTGCATGCTCCACACCACTGAACTCCTAGAAACTTCACTGAGATAGATGCCTCTTGAATTTTAGTTGGTTTTATTTCCCATCCTCTCATGTGCATATGCTTTACCAACATGTCTAGACTAGCTGCTACCTCTTGTTCACTGGCTCCAATCAGCATAACATCATCAATATAGTGGACCAGTGTGATATTTTGTGGAAGAGTCAGGCGATCAAGGTTCCTTCTAACTAAGTTATGGCACAAGGCTGGAGAGTTAATATACAGTTAATAGACAGTAAAGGTAAACTGTTGGCCTTGTCAGCTGAAAGCAAATTGCTTCTGGTGGTCCTTATGAACAGGTACTGAGAATAAAGCATTGGCCAGATCAATAGCTGCATACCAGGTACCAGGAGACATATTAATCTGCTCGAGTAAGGACACCACATCTGGTACAGCGGCTGCAATTGGTGTCACTACTTGGTTGAGTTTTCGATAGTCAACTGTCATTCTCCATGATCCATCTGTCTTTTGCACAGGCCAAATTGGAGAGTTAAATGGAGATGTGGTAGGAATCACCACCCCTGCATCTTTCAAATCCTTGATAGTGGCATTAATCTCTGCAATCCCTCCAGGGATACGATACTGTTTTTGGTTCACTATTTTCCCTGGTAGAGGCAACACCAATGGTTTCCATTTGGCCTTTCCAACCATAATAGCCCTCACTCCACAGGTCAGGGAACCAATGTGGGGATTCTGCCAATTTCTAATTATATCTATCCCAATTATACATTCTGGGACTGGGGAAATAACCACGGGATGAGTTCTGGGACCCACTGGGCCCACTCTGAGTCAGACTTCAGCCAAAACTCCATTTATCACCTGACCTCCATAGGCCTCTACTTTAACCAGAGGGCCACAATGCTTTTTAGGATCTCCTGGGATCAGTGTCGACTCAGAACCAGTATCCAATAGGCCTCAAAAGATCTGGTTATTTCCATTTCCCAAGTGTAAAGTTACCATCAACCCCACTTTTGTTACCAAAATCTGTATTATTCAGGGTTGTCTAAAGAAACAGAAGCAACAGGATGAATATACAGGTATATACCGTATATTGGTTTGCTCACATGACAGAGTTCAAGGAGTCCAACAGTAGCCACGCCACACTGGAGGGCTGAGAATCCAGGGAACTGCTCAGTCCGCAAGGCTGGATGTCTCATAGCCCAATCTGGTGCTGAGGCCCATGGATTCCAGGAGTTGCTGGTCTCAGTACATGCTGAGATCCGAAGGGTTGATCACAGCAGCAAGACAAACACACAGTGAGAGAGACAAGCCACAGGAAAAAAAAAGGACCAGTCTCCTCTCCATGGCTTTAAACTGCCTGCCAGGAAGGTAACACCACATTTGGGTGGGCCATTCGGATTGAGGGGTCCAATCCGAAGACCTTTTTTCTTATTTGTTCCTTAGTCAGTCAAGTTGACACCCAGGATTAACCATCACAGTTGGTTTGGGATTTCTTTTCTTTTCTATATATATATATATATATATATATATATATGCAGGGATTTTGTCTGGCTTGAGCTTGAATGATATTTATACATGCTGTCACCATTGGTGCAAATATTATATTTATCAAATTCTGTTACTCAGAGCTATAGGAAGAACAAAGAAAAATAAACAAGTCAATTCTGATTTGTAGAAACAAGAAGAGATTTCCAAATCTTTAATCATGATCCTCATTCAACCTCATATTGAAAAACATCATTATACAACCTGGAATTTTTCCCTTTCTTAAGATTGATTATTTGGTATACAGTTTATGAATATGTCATACACACACAGGTACACACTGTGAACTCAAGTAAAATTTAATTAGGCAATTTGCTTATGTTCTTATCAGACTATAATCCAGTTGCCTATGAAAGTTATACAGTCATCCAAGTATCAGATGGGTATTACCTGTTTCTGTGTCCCCATATTTGTCTCCATGAAATTGTAGGAGAAGTACCCTATTCCCCTCTCAAATATGATATTTTACCTATTATCCTATAATCTTAATTTTGATAGAAAACTTTTTAATTGCCTATTAACACAAATTGCTTTTGCCCACAGGGACTAAAAGTAAAATTTCTCTCCAATTCTGACTCATCGTTATAGTTTTCCTTCATGGACCATATTTTTCCATAAACTTAAGAATCTTCCATAACCAGGAAGGTACCACACAGATAGAATATCAAATGAACCCTCAATGAATTATTCTTGGGCATTTGCTCATTAAAAAAAATAGTTTATTTCTTATATTCCATTTCCTTTTTTTTAATAAAAGACCTACAGTAGGAACATTCCATTTTCTAAGAAAGTGTGACATGTTGAAGTCTTTAGTATTAAATATATCTTCAAAGACTTAAACCTTTTTTAAAAATCTCATAAAAGTCATTGCTGATTGATAAAATCTCAAAGAATAGCATGTTCCAAAGATTTATTTCTTGATGACCTTAGATTACCAAAACATTATTTACCTGTTATTTGGGTACTGTAAGTGATAAACAAAAGTGTAAAATCTGAAAGTTATAGAGTTTACACACTGGCTGTTTTTCCTCTGAAATTCATGAGTGAAATGGGGAACTTGTTGCTCAAAATGTATACCTTCATAATCCTTCGCAGTGGGGTTTTGCAAGATCACTAAAGTGAATGACCTTACAGGGAGAACTTTAGCTCACAGGTAGAAGAAAATGTTTCTTTCCTGTCAGTCCAGCACTGCAGTAAACAATCCTTGAGACCTAGAAGGAACAGAATTTTCTACCCTATAGCTGTGGCTTATTGAGTCACAGCATAGCAAGGACTCTGCAAGCAGGAAGACATGAGTTTGAGTCTCCAACACTCAACAAAATAATTGGGTATGGCCATGGATGCTGGTAACGTCAACATTGCCCCATGGAAACAAGTAGATCCTAAAAGCACAGTGCTCAGCTCTTCTACTCAGAAAGGCAAAAACAAGACTTTTTTTTTTTTTTTTCCCAAGAGATCCCTTGTCTCCTGGGAATAAGATGAAGAGTAATGGGGGAAGTTGCTCAGCCTCCTTCTCTGGCCCATACTAAGTGCATTTATGCCTACACACACACACACACACACACACACACACACACACACACACACACACACACTGGATAGCAGTCCTGGATTCAGGCTGCACTGTACATGTGCCAGCTGGCATACTTAGTGCCATGAACTTAGCTTTTCTCCTGCAGGTCCTTTTCTGGATCCAGAAGATGGGGCATGATGATGTGGAGATCTGTCATCGGCTACCAGTAAGTGATGTCATCCAACGTGAGTACTACCTGTCCTAATCCTATGTAGCTCATTTCCCTGCATGAATAAAGAAAATTCCTGCAAGCTTTACTAACATCCAGAGATCTCTGAGTTATTGAGCAGTGGATCATGGAACTATTAATATTTCTGGTAGCCCTCTACCTTGTAAAAACTTAAGGCTGGTATTAAAGATTGGCTGGGTAGTCCTGAAGGCCAACAGCCTCACATGGGGTTTCGTGTAGGGAAATCCAGCTTGAATTGTGGGCTAGCTTTCCAATTAGCATTCCTCAGGGTACTGTGTAGCTGAGGGTCTGGCCTTGCCCCAAGGAGGAGCAAGCAGCATGGCCTATGTGTGTGATGTTGGGTGGGGCACCAGTAACATGGAGTTGGGGGGCTTGTGATTGGTCCTGAGAGCTGACGTCATTTGGTCATTTGATTTAATTAATTAATTAATTAATTAATTTTATTTATTTCTGTATGTGTATGAATGTACTGTCTGCATGCAAGTCTGTGCACCCGTGTCGTACAATGCCGCGGAGGTCAGAAGAGGGTATCAGATTCCCCTGGAACCGGAGTTCTCCTGGAACTGGAGTTTCAGACGGTTCTCAGCTGCCATGTGGGTGCTGGGGATCGAACCCGGGTCCTCTGCAAGAGCGGTCGGCACTCCCAACTGCTAGGCCATCTCTCCAGCCCCCGGTCATTTGATTTATAAAAGCAAGCTGTGGCAAGGAGTAAATTTGAATTTCATAGTAACATCATCACGGAATTCCCCGGCCGTTATTTTTTGTTAATTATCCCATGCATACAGGCTAAGGTTGGCCTGAATTTTGTTCATGTGGTCAGTTCATGTGGAAATATATTCCTTTGCGGATCACAAATCTGGGTAGCTGGTGTTGTGAGTGGGTATTGGCTGAAGGGAGGCAATCAGCCATAAGCCTGAAATTCCTGTCCAGGCTCTGGGCAGGTGAGAAATCTTGCCCAAGAGTGGAACACATGTCTTGTGGGTCCAGGCTAGAAGCCTAAGTTGGAATAACACTTAGGCTGGGCTATGAGTAGTAGCCAGCTGGTCTCTGCACTGAGAGACCAGCTCGCCACAGTGTGCACAAAGCAGGTGCTGTGTCCCCATCCCCCTTAGCAGGGCCGTGTGTTCCCTGTTCTGCTTAAAAAAGCTTAAAACGTAGATCATGAATTGACATACCATCCAAACATCTGTGTCTATACCAAAGTAACCTACCATAACAATTAGTACTGTTTAAATACCCATATATCTAATTGTGTGTGCTTCATTAGTAGGATCGAAAGGCTATATTTTATACTGTTTAAATACCTAAATATCTAATTGCATGTGCTTCATTAGTAGGATCGAAAGGTTAAGCCTGGACAAGCTGGCAGCCCATGAAAGAAAACAGCCAGAACTGACTAGAGACCAAGACATCAGCTCCAGAGAAAGTAGAGTGTTTTGCTTCTCATCCACCTGTGCCCCTTTTCTAAGCCTAGGGAACAATCTGTGGAAGAGGGGGCGTGGTAGAATGTAAGGGCTTCGATTGGGGTGAATGGTGAAACTACAACAATATAGACTGGACACTCATTTGATCAACTTGATTGAACATACAAGCCCCCCCAGCCCCCCCCCCTTTCAGGATGGTGGACCCATGAGCTGTGTGTGGTTTGGGCACAACTGCTTGCAAATGGTTTTACATAAGGATGCCTGTACTCACAAATATCACCTATTGTTAAAAAAAATGAAAACAAAACAAAACAAAAAAGCAGAGAAAGATGCAGAAAACTTACGGCAGAA
The DNA here is from genome assembly GCA_009823505.1 of Rhizomys pruinosus. Classification (NCBI taxonomy): domain Eukaryota; kingdom Metazoa; phylum Chordata; class Mammalia; order Rodentia; family Spalacidae; genus Rhizomys; species Rhizomys pruinosus. The sequence continues at coordinate 1,047,593 of VZQC01013730.1, forward strand.
TGCACGATCTGCGATGGGTAGGGGTGGGGGAAGGGAAGGGGATATATGCCTGAACTGAATTGGAAAATGATGTATGAAATACACAAAGCATCAATAAAAATAAATTAAAAAAAAAGCTTCCTACAGTTTTGTGCACTATTTAAAGTTATATATATTCAATATAATACTATTATTGATGTTTTGTGTATTTTATTCATCATTTTTCAGTTCAATTTAGACATATTTTCCTTTCCCTTCCCCACGACAGCACCCCAGTGTATGCATTCTGCCATACGTGTCCTCCAACTTTCTCTCAGGCTTTTTAAAGTTTTACTCTGCAGAAGTTTATTGTTTGGGGCAGAAGTTAACTGTATTAATCTGTTCTTATATTCAGTCCTTATGTTGTTGTTGTTTCCCTCCCATTTGTATTGCCCAAAATATGCCTATATAAACATCAATATATGTCTAGAATTAGTTCCTCCAGAAGAAAACTGTATTTAATTCTGAAATATGTTTAGAATTCACTTTTTACTTTTCATGCTATATTACTCTAAAATATGAATATACACCTTCCACCCATATATGTCAATTACCGTGTCTGAAAATAAGTGGTAAATTAATTCTAGGGCCCATTAAATGGTTCACATTATAACATGACAGTTGCTTTCAGATAGAAATAAATATAACAATAACATGGCTCAGCTTGATTTGGGTCCTTTTTTTTTTATTTTTTTTTTTTTTTGTTTTTTTTTTGGTTTTTTTCGAGACAGGGTCTCCCTGTAGCCCCAGCTGTCCTGGAACTCACTCTGTAGACCAGGCTGGCCTTGAATTCACAAAGATCCCTATGCCTCTGCCTCCCAAGTGCTAGGATTAAAGGTGTATGTCACCACGCCCGGCTCAGCTTGATTTTCAAATGGGGGATTTGGTTCTAGCATCCACAAATGAGGGAAACTCTTCCACGTTTGTTTTTTTTGGGGATTGTGTAACTTCACTTAGCATAATGCTTATAGTTCTATCCATTTCCCTGAAAATTTCATGATGCCATCTTTCTTTATTGCTGCATAGAACTCCGTTGTGTAGATGTACTACATTTTTCTTAGTCAGTCATCAGTTGAGGAGCATTTGGGTTGGTTCCAGCTCTTTGCTATTGTGAAGAGAACTGCAATAAACATAGATATATATGTATCTTTGTAGTAGAGTGGTATGATTGGGTCAGGGGGTAGGCTCATTTTGAGTCTTTTAAGGGTTCTTCACACTGCTTTCCATAGTGGTTGTAGGTGTTTACATTCCCATCAGCACTGGATGAATGTTCCCTTTTCCCCACAACCTCTCCAGCATTTGGTATCTTTTGTTTTCTGGATCTTGGCTAGTCTTTTCAGAGTGAGATGTTATCTTAGGGAGGTTTTAATTTACATTTCCTTAATTATTAATGATGTTGAACGCTTTTTAAGATGTTTCTCAGCCACCTCTACTTCCTCCCTGGAGAAGTCTCTGTTCAGCTCTTTACTCCTTCTTTTGAGTTTGTTTTCTTACTTCTTTGTTTTTTGAGTAGTTTATATATTCTGAATGTTAATGCTCTGTCAGATGTATCAGTGATGAAGGTTTCCTCCCACTCTGTGACTTTCTGTTCACTTCCTTGTTGTTTCTTTCCCTGTACAGAAGCTTTTGGGTTTGATAAGATCCCACTTGTCAGCTGTTGAATTTATTTCCTAAGGAGCTGCTGTCTGATTTAGAAAGTATTTTCCTTCTCCTATGTCTTGTAGATTGCTATCAACCTTTTCTTCTAACACCTTCAGAGTTTTGTGTTTCACTTTGAGGTCTTTGATCCACTTGGAGTTGATTTTTGCACAGGATGAGAGGTAGCGGTTTAATTTTCTTCTTCTACAAATGGTGATCTAGTTTTGCCAGCACCATTTGCTGAAGATGCTATCTCTCCTCCAAAGAGGTTTTTGTCCCCTTTATCAAATATGAGATGGCTGAAATTTTATGAGATCAAGTTTGGATTTTCAATTTTGTTCTGTTACTCAAAGGGTCTGTTTCTGTGCCAGTACCAGGCTGTCTTTATGACTATAGCCCTGGAATATAGTTTGAAGTCTGGTAAGGTACTCCCCCCAGGTATTGCATTTTTCACTCAGGGTTTCTTTAGCTATTTGGTGTCTTTTTTTTTCCATATGATTTTAAGGATTTTTTTTTTCTGAGTTTTCGGTTAGCTGGTTGCCTGTGCTTTCCTGGCCCACCTGACCCTGTCTTACTGTTATATTTTATAGCTATAAAGATTTTCATCTTCCTTGGAAAATCTATAGGTACCTGTGGTGATTCATTTCAATGTTCAATTCAATAGGATTGAGAGCCATAATGCATATATGTATGACTGTATTGCACATATGTATGTAAGTTCATCCACACATGCAACACCCTTGGAAGTAAGGAATGGGCATTGGATCCTTAGTACTAGAGTTATATACAATTGTAAGCTGGAATCTTGGTGCTGGGAATCAAACCTGGGTCCTCTTATAAGAACAGTTTTCTTTCTAAACTACAGACCTATTGCTCCTACCCCTAGAAGCACATTACAGCAAAGCTTTTGATCCAGCCTGTGTGGGAATATCATGATTAATGGATTTGAGGTGGTAAAACTTGCCCACTGTGGGACGCAGCAGTTCTTGGACCATGATCCTGGACTGAATAAAAAAGAAAAACAACTGAAAACTAGCATTCTTTGCTGTCTTCTTTACTAGGGATGAAATATAGCCAGCTGTTCACCCCTCTTGTTGACTTGATTTCTCCACAATAAGGTATTATACATCTAATTGTATGCCCAAATAAACCCTTCCATTCCTTAAGTTACTTTTGTCTAACAGCAACAGAAAGTTAATGAAGACAGTACCTAAAGTACTTTTGAAATTCAATATTTGTGACTGATAATTATTTTTTCTTGCCAATTCTACTGGCATTATTCATATTGAGAAAAGTATGTAATGGTTATCATGTTTTTAAATGTTTTATTTATATTTGAATTTTATGTGTATGAATGTGTTGCCAGCATGTATATAAATGACCTGTGTTATGCAAAGACCAAAGAGGTCACAATAAGGAGTTGGAATTCTCTGGAACTTGCATTAAGGAGGGTTTTGCAACGAGGGTACTGAGATTTGAACCTAGGTCCTCTGCAAGTACAGCCAGTGCTGTCAACCACTGAACCATCTTTCCAGCTCTAGTTAGCATATTTTTCTTACATATTTCAATTTGGTCATTCCCATTTTAAAGTCTTGAATAACACATATTTCAATAAAATTTTTTATTTTCTTAAATTTGAAGTTCATAATATTGTGGAATTCAATTTAACAAAGTCACCTGTGGTTATTTTAGAAATACAATTCTCATTGAAATAAATTTACCATTTAATTTAGTCATTTAAGAATCACTACCAAGGACTGGGGGATGTGTTGTCATAAGCAGAGTGGTTCAGTTGCTCTCACCTCAAGACATACCAGGCCTTAATGATGCTGCTGTTTCACATGTGTGTGCTTTCTATCTACTTGTGATAGATTTCAGTGTTGCAACAGTACGTGCTTCCCTTTGCACTTTTAGATTTTTTAAAAGCTTGGCTTGCGGGAAGTTCTTCTATATTGAACTTCAGTATACTGTACACTCAAATACCATCCCTTATTTGAAGGACTTAAGCCTGCAGTTCTCATCATGAACTTTTTGTGCTCCTCTGGAAACACATGGAAATGTCAGGAGACATTTGCCTTTGTAAAAGCTTTTTGGTTGTCACTACCATCTATTAGGTGAAGACCAAAAATGCTGACAACCACCAATATACAATGTAATGCTCATAACCCCAAAGAATAATATAGATGCAAATTATAGTAAATGTGGAGTTTGCCAAACTCCTTGAGAAATGTATTACAAAATAAGTGACAGATGACCAAAAGACAGGAGTTAGATATTGTTAGATAATCTCATCAATCTTTTTATTTTTACTAGTGTGAGATGGAATAGTGTGAGATAGGATCTCCTGTAACTTAGTCTGAAAATGTGAAAAACATGAGTATAACAAATAAAGAAGCTTTGTATGCTGTGCTTGGTGTCTCATGCCTGTAATTCTAACATCTTGGAGATTATTCAGGAGGATTGTCTTGGATTAGAAGTTAGCTTGGGTTCCTGAGAGACCATGTTCAACCTCTCCCTCAATCCATTTTTTGGGGGTCTTTTTGAGTCAGGGTCTCCTTTTAGTCCCATATGGCCTGGAGCTCACTATGTAGACCAGGTGGGCCTTGAACTCAAAGAGATCCCCCTGCCTCTGCCTCCCAAGTGCTGGGATTAAAGGCGTGGGCCACCACACCCAACCCAGTTTTAAAAGAAACATTTTAATTATTACTTAATTTAATTTTAAAAGAATGTGTTCTAAAATATCTTCACTGAATCAAGGAATGGTGAACATTTCTTTTGTTAAGATTTTAATTACCCAAAGAGCCCAGAGAGTTTTAAAATATGTTAACATGTCCTTTGCTGTTAGGACAAAAAAGGCAAAGACCAGTTTTACTGTGTAAATTGTAGTTTTCTAAATGTAGTTTTGCTGAGTTCTCCCTTGATCTATAACTTGTGGAGCACTTCATGGATGCTGAGTTTCAGGAGACATTGAGAAATAAATATATGCTAACTACTGTACTGGTGAGGACCTTCTACATTATGTTCAATGAAACCAACCAGTATAAGGATATCTGATAATTGTAGTAAAGATTTTGAAAATTTATCCAAGAAGAGAAATTTCTACACAGGACTCATGATTCTTTCAGTTAAAAGTAACAACATACTTTGAAAATTTGAAGCTAAATTTGAGAGTATCATTTTATAGTCACTTAAAGATTATTTTTAACTCTGTATGTGCTGAAGTCCATGTTACTATTTATAAAATATAAGATGAACCAATACACACACACACACAAACACACACACACACACACACACACACACAGAAACAGATGCACATGTCTGTTTGTGCTCTTCAGTGTTTATTCTCTTTGATGCATTGCCTTCTACCAGCTGGAAAAATCCTTTATAGAAATGAGTATTGCTTTATTACTCTCAAGGTCAGAAAGCTTAAAACATAATGCCTAGTGTTCCCTCCAGAAGAAAAGTAAATTAAATATCGCCTTGCAACTTACAGTTGCTCCAAAGTGTATCTACAAGGTCAGTTAAGGAATTTAAGTGCAGGGAAGAGAAGTGGGAATTGGAAAACTGTTCTCCTGAATCACAAGTCTTTATATGGGGACGAGTAACACTTCCTGTCCTCCTTTGTCAGTTGTCAGCACCTGCAAAGACTGTTCACAACTGCCTGAAATTTTAGCTTCTGGTAATCTGATGCCCTCTTCTGGCCTCTCCAGGTACCCAAATAATATACACATGCCTCCCCTCCCAGAAATATGCATTTGTACATACAATTTTAAATAAATCTTTAAACAATTTTATGGTGAGGAGCCGGAGTCCAGCTAGAAGTTCCTGAAGTGGGTGGTCGCAAAGGCGGCGAAGAAATTAATCAAATAAGACACAAGAATCTCTCTATTTTTCATGACCTGAGGAGCATCTATCTTCCCTGCTCCTGTGCAGAGGGCCTCTTGGGTTCTTCACTCTGCCGATTTCTTGACCTAAGGATCAGAGAGCGTTTGCCTTCTCTGATCCTGTGCAGAGGGCCTTGCCAATTTGCCACTCTGCCGAATTCCTGACCTAAGGATGAGAGTTTTTGCCTTCTCTGATCCTGTGCAGAGGGCCTTCAGGGTTTGCCACTCTGCCGATTTCTTTTCTTCTCTTTTTTCTTCTCTGCTCCTCAGGTACCGATGTTTATTTTTATATGCCCTAAAACTAGTACATGTTATGCAAGTCTAAGCTAATGATGAAAAAAAAAAATAACCCAATTTCCCTGTAAATATTTTTTTCAGAAAATTCACACCCGAAATTATTCTTAACATCAAAAACAACAAAACAATCAATAATGGTACAATCATTTAGTTGAGACATCAAGAAAGTGAAACAATAATAGTACAGCCATTCAGTTAAGCAATTTAACAGTTTTGCAGCACAGCGAAGTTAATGTTAACTTTTAACTCTAAGGACTCCATTCTTTATGCCTTGTGGTTACATAGGTGCTGGACAGTGTAAAAAATGAGCTTTAATGCTTTAACATTAGAGAACTTTATTTTTTGCACTTTAGTTCCTTATTTGCTCTACATGTAAGTCATTTTGTGGCTGGTGTAGCTTTGATTCATATATTGTTTTTATTCTGGTCATTGTTTTCCTCAGTTTCTGTTTTTAGCACTTTCTGCTAAGGTGATTTTCTATGGGCTATTAATCTTTGAGTCAGATCACTAGAATCCACTGTTATACTTGGAATTAGTTTCACTTTGCCCTACAATCCTCTTTTTAGTTTAAATCTGACCAAGAAATCAAAATTCCTTTCTTTACTTAGGCATTCTGTGCATAACACAGTTTCTGTAGCATTCTTAATTACTCTTGTATCATGCTTTTAAGTTGTGTACACAGTGCCATTATTTCTCACAAAGTACTCATTTCTAGAAAAGGCAAAAGTGTCAGTTGCACTCCTTGAGGCAGAAGCAGGTACCCTAACTGCTAAAAAGCCAAAAGTCAAGCAGGCCAGAAAAATACGAATTAATATGATAAGGAGAATTATTAAAAACCAAGGTCAACTGGAGAGCAGATTTCAACCAGACGAGTCAGGTCACTGGAACTTTGTCAAGCAGTGAACCTTTCAGGAATGGTTCCTCCAGTGAGGCTCTTTGTCATATTGTGATCACGAAATACTAGTGGAAGTAGTGTCTTAGTTCCATTTTCAGGTGAAGGATGGTATCAAATATAAGAGTAAAACGATGTTCTTAGAAGCTTAGATATTATAAAAATAGAAGAAATGTGGGCTGGAGAGATGGCCCAGCAGCTAAGAGCACCACCTGCTCTTGCTTGCAGAGGACACACTTTCGAGTCCCAGTCCTCACATGGCAGCTAACAACTGTCTGTAACTCAAGTTCTAAGGGAATCTGATACCTTATCCCGACCACTGTGGACATTGCATGGCATGGGCACACCTTCACACAAGTAGGAAATACATTCATACACATCAAATAAAAAAGCACATTAGTCTGCAATCAGCTTTTTAGTTCAGATTAATATTATTTTGTCCTAAAAGTTTTTATATTGTTAAGAGAATCAAATTTTAATAAGCGTATTTTTTATCTAAATTCAAGTGTGTGCCCTCAACACCTACACTGTATGTCTGATAGTATTACATTCTTTGTCTGTGAGATTGTTGCTGTGCTAGGAAAAGTTTCTCTGACATCTTAAAACTTCGTAGACCTGCATTGTGATGCTCATTAATCTACAATTATATGCTTTTCCCCTAACCTCAAACATAACTGCATGAACCAATGCACATTTGTTTAGCTGCAAATTTTGTATCTGTGTTTCAATAGTAATTTGCATTTAAATAGGTAAAAAGATGCCTCTACAGGTGTAATTATTATTTTCATTAACAGTATGGTTTCTTGCATATTACTGCTTCTGGATGACAATTCTGTCCAACATTTTACCAGTAAGTACTTGAAAATCCCCAATTTAAGTAAAATAGCCTGAAGTTTATGAGTTAAATATTTTTTCCAGATATGTTTTATGTAGCTGCAATAAAATATACATACATATTAATATTTAAATTTTATTTATATATCAGAATATATTGAAATATAATTCACAACATTAATGAAAGGATAGAATATCACAGAATTAATTTAATTTAATAAGTATTTATTTATTAAAGGATTCAGTAGTAAAGGTTCACATGTTCCTAACAATAGAAATTAGATCATAGGCTCTACCCCTCTTCCAAAAAGAAGATGATCCACACAAGGTCTTATAGTGAGGTCTTATGAAAGTAGAATGTGGGATTCATTTGACCAGTTTTCATTAGGAAAATAACCCCTACTCATTAGCTGTTATGGTAAAATCACGTTTTTGCTATTACATTTTTGTTTCATGATTTTTATTTTTATTACTAATTTTCATTTCTGCACTTGACATGTTGGCTCATTGCTAGGTCAAATTGTTTCCCCATTTTAGTTTAACAGTCAACATCCATCATAACAACTACATATACTGCATGGACAAGTAATGGCTGATAGAGGATTAGCACAACACAGCAAGATTCCTGAAGCATGGGTATATTTGTCTTATACTCTTTCATGAACAATTCACTAAGAAAAACCTTGGCTTCTGATCACGGATGCATCAGATATGGCCTTGTGTCTTTTCCACAGACCTCTATATTAAATGATGAATAGCCTTTGGCATTCTTAGAGATTCACAAAATGAAGTACAGATATAGAACCAATTTTGCCTCTGAATACCAAGCTTAAGCATAACTCTGTAAAATATATGATATATTCTGCCTTATGTCCATTTAGTTTTTATAGCCTCCAATCAATCAGGCATTGGGGTTATTGAATAGTACAAATCAGGCTGCCTGTGTGGAAGAATTTCATATTATTAAAAGGGAACATTTTAATAAGTTAATAAGTGATGAATTACTACTTCAACAAGGTGAGTTACTAATGAATTAAATTTTGTCACAATTACATGCTGATTATATTTTTAAAATGTACACATTTGTAAATCATAATCTCAATAATTATGGGCAACTGGAGATTCAGTGTCACTAATTGTTTTAATTTCCTTGTAGATTTTGTCATAGAATGACAGGTAAGAAAGGCCTCTGGTTTTGTGAGATTTCTGGCTCCAGTTGACATTCTGGTATATCAATGGTTAATTTTCAAAACTTTCTTCCCGTGGTCTTTCTAATACTTTCCTTGCTACTTTACCAGAGTCTCAAACCAACCAAGCAAAATAGTTGTTAGAAAAATAATAGAAAATAAAGAGAGAAAATATATTTACTCAGATTAAACTTCAGGGAATAGTCATAACCCAATCTATGGACATTTAACAGAAAACAAATGCCTACTTCATAGATAGGGGAGTAGGTATAACACTATTTCAGATTTTAGTTAAATAATTTAATTATCTACTTAAACATTTAATAAAGGTAAGCTGGGTATTCCAATGTTTTCAAACTACTGTGCATAAGAAATCACAGGGTACCAAACAGGAAAGGTATATGATTTTCTTGTGGCTAGGAAGTCAGAGAAAGACTGGAAGATTGTAGAGACATTGAATGGACTTTCTGGTGGAGGTGTGTAATTGTAGGGTGGGATGCACCAGAGGATGAAGGAGGTGGATGCTATTCAAAGCAGGAAAATGTAAGTACTGTCAATGTCAATTCTGGTCTAGTGAAGTAATCGCACTTAGAATGTAAGTTGTGTAGAGGAGGTGTGTGAGAGTGCTGGCCTAGGAAACAGTGTTATAAGCACAAAGTACTTCATGTACCCTAAGATCTTCACTTTATTTTTAAAACAGTAATCTAGTCGCCTAGGACCAAAAGTTTGGTTATTCATTTTTATTTAATTTTTCATCATAAACTCTTATGGGTAACCCCATATCAACATTGAAAATAGGAGACATTTAAAAGAACATGGTCTAATTATGTCCAATAAATTTTAATGCAATCCATTTTCGGTAGAATTCTGCAGAAGTCTGATAGTATTTGAATCTCATTTGTATCATATCATTTTGCTACAATAAAAGTATATTAGTTTATTGTGCTTAAACTGTGATTTATGTTTACAAGCCAATCTTGTTTGTTAGATCAATTTAATTTATTGAGCTTACATTGAATACACTTGGTTTTCAATGTTTTATTTCTCTAAATGTCCCATTTAGAGAAATATATTGTATTTCCCATTGGGAAATGCAAGGGGATTTATTACAAAGGTAATAGAAAGTATCACCAATCCTTTATTATAGATTTTCAGTAAAATACAAAAAGGAAAATAAATGACTTACCTATTGAATCATTTTTATGATAAAATAATTATAGTTAGTTTTTATTCATTCAAAAATGTTGTGAGGCTCTTTTGCATGCAAACTAACTGCAATATCTTCAGGTTTAAATAAAGAACTGTTGGGATTATCAGCTTATTTAGGTAGCAGAAAATAATGAACCTAGATAATCCATAAGACCAAATTTTGTGCTGAAAATAAAGGAAAAAATCACTATTGTATATGACCTTTGTTACTCTCTGTGGTGTGCAGATTTGACCCATGAATACTCTTGAGGCATTTACTCTCTTCCAGAGCAGAGCATTTATCTGTCCTGTATGGGATAGGGGGTAAACAGGAAACAAATAGCAGAGACTGTTCAAGCTCTGCATATCTATCCTTTCTCTTAGATCTCCCGAATCTCATTCTAGATTCTTTCCTTTATTGTACAAGGCCCTCCATCTTCCATGTGAAGACAAGATGAGGATAAAGAACACTAGACAGGACGTGTCCCTTCTAAAGTAGAGCTCCACAATTTTCCTTCTTTTTATTATATAACTTTTATTTACATTTGTGCAAGTCGTACAATGGTTCCCAATCAAACCCAATCCCCTCATGGCCCAAACACCCATCTCAACTCACGCATTACATCATCCAAGCTAAGCAGTGTCCAGTAAAGCTTCCAACCCCACACATCTTTCTGTGCAAATACCAGAGCCTAGTCAGCATATCTAAAAAATCCTCCTTTGCCCTACAATACTAAGTCTCTTGTACTTCTCAGTCCAGGGACAGCCTGTACCACCCCCCACCATTCCATTTTTCTTGCTCCACTTTGAGATATTGTCCCAGTTGTCATGGTTCCCATGCCTCATGCTGACATTGCTACGAGTTCACATGTGAAAGCTTACAGTCAACTCTAAACCACTACTATTTATTTATTTATTTATTTATTTATTTACTTATTTATTTATTATTTTTTAATTTTTTGGTCTTTTCGAGACAGGGTTTCCCTGTAAGCTGCCTGGAACTCACTCTGTAGACCAGGCTGGCCTTGAACTCACAAAGATCTGCCTCCCTCTGCCTCCCAACCACTGCTTTTTTACATTCATGCACTAGCCCTGGCTCTTACAATATTTCTGCCCCCTCTTCTGCAGATGAAGGTGGGTGAGATTTAATTTAGGGGCCTTATCCAGGGATACACACTCTGGAGTTCCCATTATTTGAAGCTTGACTAGTTGTGGCCTTCCATTTGCATGACACTCTATTGTGTAAGGAAGCTTTACTGGTGAGAATTGAGGGAAACAGTCATTTTCTCTCTGTCCCTCATTCCCCATATAGTTGTTCAAATGTAGATGTGTCCCCTAGGAATGGGGATGTTTCAGATGTATATGTTCTCCTTCTTATCTGTTGTGGGATTTTGGAGTAGCCTCCATCTGTTGCAGAGAGTAGCTTTTTTATTTTATTTTATTTTATTTTGTCTTTTCAAGACAGGGTCTCCCTGTAGTCCCAGCTGTCCTGGAACTCACTCTGTAGACCAGGCTGGCCTTGAACAAAGATCCGCCTGCCTCTGCCTTTTTGATGTGTGGTGTACAATATGCTTGTCTGTAAAAAATTTCAAATTAAGTGTATCATAAGAAATTTCATTTGTCGGGGCTGGAGAGATGGCCTAGCGGTTAAGAGCGCCGACCGCTCTTTCAGAGGACCCGGGTTCGATCCCCAGCACCCACATGGTGGCCGAGAACCGTCTGAAACTCCAATTCCAGGAGAACTCCAGTTCCAGGGGAATCCGAGACCCTCTTCTGACCTCCGCGGCATTGCGCGACACGGTGCACAAACTTGCATGCAGACAGTACATTCATACACATACAGAAATAAAATAAAATTTATAAAAAAAAAAAAAAAGAAATTTCATTTGTCTAGAGTTATAACACCTGTAGGCTTTTCTCTAGGCTCTATGTTGTCTCCAGTACTGTCCATTTGGTTGAGTTTACAGTGGCTCTCAAGGGTTCATTTCCATTGACAGGTTTCCAAGTTTAAATAGACAGCTGTTGACTATCCACCAGACAACAGTACCTGTACTGCATTGACATAGGTAGCTTGCTAGGCAGCTCATTGTGGCTGTTAGCCTTAAGGGATGGGTTGTACCACTTATTGATTTTCTCCCTTAGGAGCGTGCACATTGTCTTACATTATGAGCAATTAACTTCAGGTAGAAAGCTTCCAGGTCAGTTACTCTTCCATTAATCTAAGTCCTATACCTGAAACATGTCCTGTTCTGAGCAGTAGAGTTTTATTTTCTGTTCCTGTGGATAATGAAAAGCTTTGGTGATAGCCTGCATTGTTTTGAGTCTCTTGGAAGTTTTCTCATTTTTCGAATGGATCAGTTCTGTCCCCACAGTATCCCTATCATCACTGTCAAGAGGCCAAGGAAATCAGTGTTGACATCACTGGTTCTGCACTCCTGAATCTTAATTATGACTGTGACAATTATGCATACAGCAAATACCCAGTCTCTTTTGCTTTCTCACTCACTCTTGTGCTCTCTCTCTCTCTCTCTCTCTCTCTCTCTCTCTCTCTCTTGCTCCATATTATCTGATTCTAAATTCAATTCTCAAAAGGAGCACTATAATTTATATCCAGAGTTACAAAGATGATCTTGGAAATGAAACTTCATATTTACAGCTTCTGTGTTAAAAGGGGTTTACTTCGTCTACTGACAGAAATTTCACAAAGATAGGCGGATGCTGCATTGATGGAATTCAGTTCCTTGCAACTATTCTTAAATAGGTTTTTCCAATTGCCCCACTAATTTCTGCTAATTCACTGCTAAAATTAAATAAAATCTGCTTTTTAAATATTTGTTTTTGTTTCTTTAGGGAATATATAGGGGTAAAATTAGAAAAGTACAGAAACTATGTAGGATTGCAAATTGATTTAAACAATCGGTCTAACCCCAGATATTTCACCCTCAAATATCACTCCTACTCTGCTCTTTCACTAGTTTCAATTAAAATGAGGTATATGATTTGATTAATCTCTTAAATGACACTGAAATTCTACAAATCATGGGAGTAACTCACTGATTTAATGAGTAAAATAATAATATTTTTATATTTTTCAAGTATAATCATGTTTTCAAGTAAAAATAAATTTGTGTCAAAATGCCTATTTTCTAAATTATTGAATGAAAAATAACACTTTCATATTATTTTTTATTTGTCTGACATGGATTTCCTAGTCCCAGAGTACCTGGAGCTCACCAAAGTGGACTCCATCTCACAGAGATCTGCCTGTCCTTGACATCCAAGTTATTTTATTTGTTTTTTGCTTATTTATTTAGTTAAGTTTTTTGAGTGGAATATCACAAAGTTTATTTGTGCTAGCATGGATTCCAGGAAGCAACTTCCAAAGCTTCAGTCCCAAACCAGAGTTATGCAAAAAAAAAATGTTTAACATTAACATCCCTTTCTTGACAATTGGTTCAGATGCCTTTATGAATGAATTGAAATAGAACTTCCCAGAAAACATAGACATATTTTGCTAGGTCTACTCCAAAATCAAGTAATTTGGGGCATATTTACGGTGTAGGTGAAATACTTTTTGAGGTATAAACCTCCATTTCATGAATCATTTGAACAAATTTATCACCAAAGTGAATGGAAACATTCTTTTTTTTTTCTTGATATCTCAGCCTTCTTTTATTTATTTATTTTTTTTATCATTCATCAAAAAAGGATTCTTTTTGCAATAGACAGAGATATTACAGCATTCTACAACTAGTAATACACAGAGAATAAGTGTCTGAGATATGCCCATCCCTAAGTGACAAAGGTAATGGAACTTCTATACCTAAGCCTCAGGGAACATAGATGAACAGGAGTTACAAAAAATATTAATGAATGGTATCCATCATCTGTGGATGCTAGCACCAATTACCTAATTGTAAGGCAAACTGAGCAACATTAATGTTATAATCCTTGTGATCTGAAAACAATTGTGCTCTTATATTGTGAATCCCTTAACAGGTTCTAGAACTAAGCCACCATTTATTTTCAGAGTTAGGAATTTTGGGTATATGCGTGGAGGGTATGTATGCATATTTTAGAGTAATATAAGATCAAAAGAATGAGGAAAAAACTAGTTTGTCATGACATTATATCTAACCACACTATTTTATGGGAGAGCTTTTTAGTATTTCTTTTTTTTTTTTTTTTGATTTTTAAGGGATTCTACAATACAATGACACAGTTGTTTGCAGATAACATTGATGTTACTCAACATGTCATACAACTAAGTAATTGGTGCATTTGCAAGTATCTATGTCCAAATTTTAACAACCCAAGGTTCCCATAGTCCAGTTGGAGAAACTTGTATGCACAGGCATGTTGATCAATCAGGTGTCCAGACTATATTCCTGTAGTCTCATGATTCACCCCTATCTCTCCACAGCCCTTACAATCTACCACGCCTCCTCTTCTACAGTTTGTTCCCTGGGCTTTGGGAAAGGGGCACAAGTGGGTGAGAAGAAAACAGTCTAATTTCTTTGGAGTTGTCATTTTGGACTCCAGTCTGTTCAGTTTGTTTCCCTTCACGGATTGACAGCTTTCCCAGTGATACCCTTTTCAGTCATACTAACAAAGCTCAAGCTATTGGATGTACAGGCATTTAAGCAGTACCACTTATTGTGTCAAGCTAAGCTGTGAGCATAGACACAGATGCTTGGATGGTATGCTAATCCGCAAACTGTGGTTTCTCTATAAAGACTCTGTAGACCAGGCTGGCCTTGAACTCACAAAGATCTGCCTGCCCTGCCTCCCAAGTGCTAGGATTAAAGGCGTGCGCCACCACACCGGCTTTTTATTATTTTTTATGTGTATGAATGTACTGTCTGCATGTAGGTTAGTGCACCCGTGTCGTGCAATGCCTCGGAGGTCAGAAGGGGCTTGGATTCCCCGGAACTGGAGTTAAAGACAGTTCTTAGCCACCATGTGGGTGCTGGGAATTGAACCCGGGTCCTCTGCAAGAGCAGTCGGCACTCTTAACCACTGAGCCATCTTGCCAGCCCCCTTGAGAATTTTCAAAAGTATCAGCCTGTGAGGGCCTAAATATACAATCTTTAGATTCTATTTGTATTAAACTCATATTTGAGAATATGGTTATGCTTAGTTTAAGAATGACATTTCTTAACCGGGTGTGGTGGCACACGCCTTTAATCCTAGCACTTGGGAGGCAGAGGCAGGCGGATCTTTGTGAGTTCAAGGCTACTCTGGTCTACAGAGTGATTTCCAGGACAGCTGCGGCTACAGGGAGACCTGTCTCAAAAACAAAAAAACAAAAAAAAAAAAAAAAAAAAAAAAAAAAAAAAAAAAAAATTCTCTCAT
>VZQC01013731.1:9318-364318 GCA_009823505.1 Rhizomys pruinosus
TTCCCTTGGCACCCGCCACCTCCTCGGAACACTTGGTTGCCCTGGAGCCCCGTGGCTTGCGCATGCGCAGAGTAACATCACTGTTGCAAGGAAGAGTTCATTTGGGATCTTCTGAATTCCTGGGAACTTCTTTGGATTTAACAACTGATAACTCCTCTCATTCATTTCCCTGCCCCAAGGAGAGAATCCCTGAGTGATTCAAGGAAAACTCTCTGGAGCATTAGGTCCCTCTACAAATTTCACAAGGCAAAATGGCTTGGGTAATTTATGTATTCATTTAGGGGCTGGAGAGATGGCCTAGCGGTTGAGAGCGCTGACCGCTCTTACAGAGGACCGGGGTTCGATCCCCAGCACCCACATGGCGGCTGAGACCCGTCTGAGACTCCAATTCCAGGAGAACTCCAGTTCCAGGGGAATCCGACACCCTCTTCTGACCTCCGCGGCACTGCACGACACGGGTGCACAAACCTACATGCAGACAGTACACTCATACACATACAAAAATAAATAAAATTAAAAAAAAAATAAAAATATACAAATATACAATAAGATATGTTTGTTGTTCTACAGTGAGGGTGTTGGGAGGAACCATGACAACATGAAAGAATGAGGGATTAGGATGGTATGGAAGTGCAGCTTATGGTTATGTGGATTTTCATAAGGTCACTTTAAGAGATAATGCATAAAATAAGCTTTTAGTTTATCTAAATATGAACAACATCAACTTTATGCATAGAAAATATGTGAGTGACTTGTTCTCTGAAATTAAAGAATACCATATTTCTTGATTGCATCATTTTTATTTTGATTATTGCAGCAAAAATGTCCATTTTTCTTTTGCTGAATTTAATCTCAGGCTCTTTTGTTTATTTTGGCTCCATGAGCAACAGGTGTGTGTGTGTGTGTGTGTGTGTGTGTGTGTGTGTATTATATCTTAGAAGCATATAGGCTCAATCATCTACGTTATATAAGTACTTTCTGACACACAAAAATAAAATTATTAAAAACACACTTTTCATGTTCACGTCATTAAGCAGCATTTAACTGTACATGTAAAGTTTGATAAAATGAGGGGATTGGATCAATGTAATTGTCCTCATTACAGTATATGAACTATAGAGTTACAAGATGTTGCCATCAGGAGAAATCAGGCAAAAGGTACGTGGGATTGTTGTTACTACTGTATTACTATTCTACAGCAGCCTATGAATCCTCAACCATCCCCAAACTAGAAGATTAACTTGTGTAATCTGGGTTGGGGTGGGGGTAAAGGAAAGGGCAATATGTTTAAATGGAACTGAAAATGATGTATGAAATACATAAAACATCAATAAAAGTATATTAAAAAAAAGTTACTCCAATGAGAAACATCTTAAAAAGTGTTCAACATCGCTAATAATTAAGGAAATGCAAATTAAAACCACCTTAAGATTTCATCTTATTCCAGTAAGACTAGCTATGATCCAAAATACAAAGGATACCAAATGCTGGAGAGGTTGTGGGGAAAGGGGACCACTCATCCACTGCTGGTGGGAATGCAGACTTGTGCAACCCCTATGGAAAGCAGTGTGGAGAACTCTCCAGAAACTGAAAATGAGCCTGCCACCTGTCCCAGTTATACCACTCCTGGGTATATACCCATAAGACTCATTCTATCGCAGAGATACATGCACATCTATGTTTATTGCAGCTCTCTTCAAAATACCAAAGAGCTGGAAGCAACCCAAGTGTCCCTCAACTGACGAGTGGTTAGAGAGAATGTGGTACATCTACACAATGGAATTCTATGCAGTAGTAAAGAAAGATGACATATGAACTTTGCAGGTAAATGGATGGAACTCGAGGCCATTATGCTAAGTGAAGTAACACAGTCCCAGAAAAACAAGTGATGAATGGTATTCCTCATTTGTGGATGTTAGCACCAAATCCCTAGTTGAAAGGCAAGCTGAGAAAAGATAATGTTATATTTCTCTTTATCTGAAGACAACTATGCTGTTATAACGTGAATTCCTTAATGGGCTTTAGAATTAACTGACCACTTATTTTCAGACTTTGTAATTGTGGTATATATATGGAGAGTATGTATTCATATATTAGAGTAATATAAAATTGAAGGAAAAATGTGAACTCCTAAACATATTTTGGAATTAATATACAGTTTATTTTCGAAGGTCATAATTTTGGTATATATGTGACATATATATAGGCATACTTTAGAGCAATACATATGGGAGAGAACAACAACAAAAAGACTGGATCAAAGAACTGACTGAAACGGTTAACTTCTGCCCAAACAATAAACCTCAGCAGAGAAAAACTTTAAAAAGACTGAGAAAAAGATGCGATATACGTATGGCAGAATGCATGAACTGGGGTGGGGGGCATTGAAAAGGGAGTGTGTCTAAAGAAATGTGTACAAAACACACAAAACAGCAATAAAAATTAGGATACTTTATTTTTAAAAAAGTTATTCCATAGGATAAAAGCAGTTTTCAAAGAATGCATCTTCTATTCTTTAATCAATTTTAAATAATAATTTATTCATAGTTCACAGTGCATTTCTTAGGTATCTGCAGTATTATATAATAGCCTTAGACTAGGCACATAAAAATGAAACACTTTTATTACAATATCTACCAGAATATATTTTCAAATTACAGGTTATTAGAATATATACATTAGAACTCTCTTGTACCCATTATACAAACATTTCTTTAAATTTTTACTTCTTTATTTAGTTTTACTTTATATGTATAGGTATTTTTGCCTACATTTATATAAGTGCACCCATGCATGCCATGCCCACCAAGGCCAGAGGAGGGGGTTAGAACCCCTGGAACTGACATTCTGGATGGTTGTTAGCAATGGTGTACGTGCTGGAAACTAAACCCAGGTCCTGTACACAAGCAACCAAAGCTCTTTTTATAAAAAAAAAAAAAACATTTTATTAGTTTTATTCTTTTTTTTTAAGGCCTAAAGATATTTTAATATTTTATCAATTAAATAACTCTAATAAAACATAGTGTATATGTTATGCATAAGAAAGTCTTTAAAGTATACATGGACTTCTATTTGAGAAAGTAAATTGTTAAGCATAGGTAGTTTTATTCTTTATGTGTATGACTGTATTGCCTGCATGCATGTGGTTGCGCCCCTATCATGCAATGCCTGTGGGGTCAGAAGAGGGTGCCAGATCCCCTGGAACTGGAGTTACAGATGGTTGTTAGCCACTATCTGGTTGCTGGAATTCAAATCTGGGTCCTCTTTCAGTGCTCTTAACCACTGAGCCATCTCTCCAGCCCCTTCATTATATAATCTTAGATACTATATAATGTGTTAATGATTTCATTAGTCTTGAGTCCATGAATTCTGTATTCCCAGCGCCTGCATTTAAATTACATCTTTGCAATCTACTCACTAATCCACTAGACTGAATCATTTATACTTCATCTTCACGACCTAAAGAAATCTGAAAGGGAGGGTTGATTTTTGGACTCTTGAGTGCTGGAATGTGTGACTAGGTGGGTTGTAGGAGAATGGAATGAAGTCCTTGCCTTCCTCCTATGTGTGTGATGGAACTTAAGAACAGCAGTTAAGCAAAAGAGAGATGTTTTGACATGAGGTGAATGTGTAACCCAGGAACTGGAAAATGTGCCTGTCTTATAAGTTCTAATGTGGGATGGATGTGCCCATTCTCTGGCCCCATAGCCAAGCAAAGTACTGCTGGATTGAAAAGTTGTGGATGTGCCCTGCAAAGAATCAACATGTCTGGCAGTTTCTAGAGAAATAATTTAAGGTACTAGATCTTTCCCAAAAAGCCAAAGAACACAAAGCCCCTACACACCCCTCCCAGTCTGGTACAAACCATTTCTGGGCCCAATGTGCAAGGCTGCACAGCATGACTAAACAAGACCAGGCTGCCCTGGACAACCTGGATGTGTTCTACAGTATCCCTGCATCTTTATAACAAGAAAAAGCAGATGGTGATCCTTGTTGCCCTCAAGGTTGTATGGCTGGAGCCTACTAGAATGTTTGTTTTCCTGGGGAGAATGGATCATGAAGTAGGCTGGAACTACTAGACCACCCTGGGGGAGAAAGTCAAGATTCACTCCTGGAAAAAGAAGCAGCTGCTGTAGCTGGGGAAACAGGTAAAGAACCAGGACTAGAAAATCACCAGAGTCCCAGAGGTCCTCAAAACCTATGGACTACTGATGTGAGCCCAATAAACACTGTGCCTAAAAATAATTAATTAATTACTTAATTAGTCTAAATAACTAAGTATTTGTGTCCATTTTATGAAAATTGAAAGGAACAAGTTTGAAGTAGAGTAAGCACTAAAATTTTGTCAAATGTAGTAATTATCATAAACTGAATGACCTGTCTTTTCAGTTACTACCAAAACTATAACAAAAGTATTTATATTATTGTTGTAAATTATATAGAGTTCCATAGTATATAATATGCAGTATTATATTGTATACTTTTTATACTACTCAAGGGATTCAAACATATTCATTCAGACATTTTAGCTGGTTTTATTTTTAAATGTCCCCTCTACTTTTTATAAAATATTTTATTGGGGGCTGGAGAGATGGCCTAGCAGTTAAGAGTGCCAAGCGCTGACCGCTCTTGCAGAGGACCCGGGTTTGATTCCCAGCACCCACATGGCGGCTGAGAACTGTCTGTAACTCCAATTCCAGGAGAACTCCAGTTCCAGGGGAATCCGACACCCTCTTCTGAAGTCCGCAGCATTGTACGACACGGGTGCACGAACCTACATGCAGACAGTACATTCATTCACATAAATAAATTAAATTAAATTAAAAATAAAATTAAAATTTTAAAAAATAAAATAAAATATTTTACTGACATTTTGTGTATTTCATACATCATTTCTCAGTCCAATTTAGACACATACCCCTTTCCTTGCCCCCACCCCACCCCAGTTCATGCATTCTGCCATACACGCCTTGCATCATTTTCTCAGGCTTTTTAAAGTTTTCCTTTGCAAAGGTTTATTGTTTGGGGTAGAAGTTAACTGTTTCAGTCAATTCTTTTACCCAGTCCTTTTGTCCTTGTTGTTCCCTCCCATTTGTATTGCTCCACAATATTCCTATATATGTCACATATATACCAAAATTATGACCTCTGAAAATAAACTGTATGTTAATTTTGAAATATGTTTAGGAGTTCACATTTTCCCTTTAATTTTATATTATTCTAAAATATCCACCTACATACCACAATTACAAAGTCTGAAAATAAGTGGTAAGTTAATTCTAGTGCCAGTTAAGAGATTCACATTATAATAGTACAGTTGCTTTCAGATAAAAAGAAACAGAACATTAACATTGCTCAGCTTGTTTTGTTTATTTGTTTGTTTGTTTTTGTCTTTTTGAGACAGGGTCTCCCTATAGCCCCAGCTGGCCTGGAACTCACTCTGTAGACCAAGCTGGCCTTGAACTCACAGTGATTCACCTGCCTCTTGCCTCCTGAGGGCTAGGATTTAAAGCGTGTGACTCCACCCCCAGCTTAAAGGAGGTTGTTAGCCACCATGTGGGTGCTGGGAATCGAACCCGGGTTCAAGGCCAGCCTGGTCTAC
Organism: Rhizomys pruinosus; assembly: GCA_009823505.1. NCBI lineage: Eukaryota > Metazoa > Chordata > Mammalia > Rodentia > Spalacidae > Rhizomys > Rhizomys pruinosus. The sequence goes on from VZQC01013731.1 coordinate 14,921, forward strand.
AGGATGCATATTATGGTCCCATTTGATCTAACTCACATACATTGACAGACTCAGAAATTCAATGTATACATATATGAAAATGTTACTAGACAGTGAAGACAATCTGGGTAAATTCTATTGTCACTCTTGCAATTATATATTAGCTTAGAAACTGAAAAGACAATACTAAATTCATCAATAATTGTTAAATACTTATATTTTATATACCCAAACTTCTCTTTCAATCCTACATCTTTTTCCAGATCCAGAATTAAATGCTCCCACCTAGTCAAATTCAGCTGTGACATCAGAGCTCTTTGTAAGTAAGCCCTGCCACTAGACATGCACAATGCATGCTCAATTATAACTTCCCCATGAAGCCAATCTGAAATCTGCCTAGCAGCCTGGTGGCAGATGATGCAACCTCAGCCAACAAGGCTGAACCTATGGGAGACATACAAACTGCCAACTGCCAACTGCTGTCTGCCCAGGGACCAATGGGAAGACACACCAACTGCCACCTGCCCAGGGACCAATGGGACACTGGGAGGGGGGTATAAAGGTCTGCACAATTCCTGCAATAAACGAGCCTGCTTTTGCCACTTACCTTACTCCCAGGGTCTGTGTTGTTGACTCTGTTCCTTCGTATCCTTGCCCCCAAGGGTCCCGCACTGGGATTGCTTACTCCATCTGGCACCCAACGTGGTCTCTTTACCCATGCGGGCATGGGTATTGAGCTCGCATGGCTCAGGCTGTACTTTTTGTTGCTGCAGTAATTTGGGGGGGCCCTTATTTTCACATTTTGCTGTCAGCGCTGCATCTAACGTGAATAGGTCACCACTACATGGGACCCTTCCTCCTCTGTGGCACAGTCAAGTGCCCCCATCGGCAGTTCTATGGTAGGTTGGCCCCTCTGTGTTCTTTGTTTTTTGTCTTTGCAAGAGGTGAGGGCATTGACCTTTTCTGTGTGTTGTATGTCCTAATAGGGAGGAACATTCATTTTGGTTTCAATTTGCCTGGCAACTCCATATAAACACTGACCATCCAAGAGTTGGAACCCAGATTGCCACCCCCCCCCCAGAGCCTCTCTCAACCAGAGACACTGTGTGGGCATACGGCAGAGGCAGGCAGATCTCTGAGTTCAAGTCCAGCCTGGTATACAGAGTGAGCTCCAGGCCATCTGGGACTAAAAGGGAGACCCTGTCTCAAAAATACAAAAAAAAAAAAAAAAAAAAAACATGGAAGTCCCCAACTAAACACAAGACATTTGATCTGACACACGATCTCCTGCGTGTGCTTGTTTTACTTTCACTTCTGTTCATCTCGTCTCCCCCTAAGACTGCTGCTATGGGGGAGAAGTTGCCTTCTCACTATAAGGGACCTCAAATAAAAGGATTTAAATCCCTGTTAATTACCAGAGGTATGAAGGTCCAATCGACTGACCTGAAGACATTCTGGAATGAGGCAGAAACTATTGCCCTATGGATCTCTCCCTATCTCTGGATGCAGGTACTTTATCTGGCCCACAAGTGAGAGATCGACTCAGGGACTCTCCCCTCTGCTTTCTTTGTGCCTATTCTCTTGGCAGTAATCATTAGCCTCAAATCCTCCTCACCTGAGGAAGTAATTGCTTCTCACAACAAACATTGTAAGGAACAAGCTAGCGTTAATCTCTCCATCACCTCACTGCCTCCAGTACTTTCTGATACTTCCTCTGATGAGGAAGATGAGGGGTCCACAGATGAGGCTGCTTCTGCTAAACCAGCTTTATCAATTGAAAAACCTGAGCTTCCCAACCACTCTCGCCTGTTTCCCGGCCACAAGCCCTTCTAAATACCCAAGGAGAGAGGTCAAATATCCAGATGACTGTGCTAATGCCCTATGGCCACCTCCCCTCGCACCAGTCTTCTTTGCTCTAACTTAGAGCATGGCCCTTATTCTGAACAGGCCTTTGTTCCACCATTGCCCCATTCTCGGGTGAAGGCAAACCAAGTAAACCCGGGTCCAAATGCAGCTGCCCGGCCCTAGATTCCTACTCCCTTTGCAGACCTCACCCTTATCCACAAAGCCTGCAGCAAGTCAGGACTGGACTCACCTTAATTTGAACAAGTCTTAAAATAATGTTCCATGCAACTCCAGACTCAAAACAACTGGTATAACCTTTTTTTTTTCCTTACCTTCTTTGGCAGGTCTAGACATGACTGGTTTAACCTTCTAAAGGCATTACTGGAGCCTGCTGTGTTCCTCAATTGGTGCTCTGCCTATGATGACCATGCAGAGACACAGGTTATACACTGCTATTCATGTGCTACAATGGCAAATTGATCTCATGGCAGAGGAACTGGCCATAGTCAGGGATATTGCACTCTTAGCTTGTGACCCAAGGTACAAAACATTTTGTCTTACTCCTTATCAAATCAAAAATATTACTTCGGAAAGATAAAAATTGGCACAATATATTAAAGGGACTTGGTCAAAAAACTTTCTCAACTATTCCATCCTACTCAGAGAACAAATCACAGACCTTAATTCCACAAGGGCATTAGCCATGGACTTAAATATCTCCTTTATGGGGCAAATTTGGAACAACATTAAAAACTCTTTTATCCCTCCTGGATAGCAACTTATCCCATACTAGCAGGTATTACAATTGCACTAATGATTCTGTTTAAGTGTCTCCTACAGTATATCTCCAGACAGCACCCCATCAACAAGACTGCACTCCATCAACAAGACCACGCTCCAGGTGCTTATGGCTCTTGAGCATTCTGATTGTGGCTCACTGAACAAGGTGGTTAGGGCTTGGCTCACAGAAATACATGAGACAACCATGTACTTCTCCTCATGTGCCCTTGGTGCCCTCCAAGGAAACTGTCCTTTGAGGGTGAGTAGTCAATGACAGGTAAGACCCTGTCATTGACCTGTCATTGAGTAGTCAATGCCAGGTAAGCCAGGGCAACCTAAGACAGGCATGGTCCAAAATACTGGACACACCTGAGGTGGGGACAACAATGTCAGAGCAAAGAACTCTGACTCCCACTGGGAAGCCTGAGAAAGTAAAAACAAAAGGGTGGATATGTAGGAGAAGTAATCCTTGCTGCTTGACATGCATGACACATGCTTATTATAGATGGCAATCTCATGAATTAACCATGTTTTTTTTCTTAGTGCCTATGTACATAATGCCTTGTAAACAGAACACAGTTACTAGTATTAGCTGATTGGCTTAACTTAAGGAATTATTCTTTATAGTTTAGGTAATTGCTAAAGACTTTTAATTTAATAATATGCTTGGATTTAAGATTAATCTTAGATGGGCAGTCATATGTTGCTTGACATTTGGGATACATTTTGAAAAATGTGGCATTAGGTCATTCCCTTGTTTTGTGAGCATAGTATGGTGTTCTTACAGAAGCCAAGTGACAGATGGCTTATGTCAACTGCTTGCTATGGCATTTTGGTACAAATAAGAAACATAGTGTCTAGACACAAGACATATGAAACCTTGCAAACATAAAACCACATGCTGCTTTACAATAAACTGCTTCTCAGAAGCATACTGTAAAATAATAGGACAGTAAAGACATAAAGTAGTAACACTTATCTTGTCATTATAAGTACCATGAACTGTAAATACCTATTTGTGCTACACTTTTGTAGGAATGACTTTTACAATGTGGAAATACTCTGCACAAATGATTCTTTTTTTTTTTTTTTTTTTTTATTTGGTATTTTTGAGACAGGGTCTCCCTGTAGCCCTTGCTGTCCTGAACTCACTCTGTAGATCAGGCTCGCCTTGAACTCACAGAGATCCGCCTGCCTCTGCCTCCCAAGTGCTAGAATTAAAGGCATGCACCACCATACCTGGCTATAAATGACTCATATCACCTTGCAACCAAAGGGTCGATCTTATCTTAGCTATTTTTTTTTTTTGTCTTTTTGAGACGGGGTCTCACTTTTAGTCCCAGCTAGCCTGGAACTTGCTCTGTAGACCAGGCTGGCCTTAAACTCCTGCCTCTACCACTTGAGTGATGGAATTAAAGGCATATGCCATCACACCAGGCCACTGCTTAGCTTTTTTTACATACAGACAAGCTCCCTGAGCCTTGGTCTCCTCTTGTCACCTGGAAATACAGCCTCAATCCCTCATGACCCTTCCTTGCCCCTGAGCCAAAACAAAGTATAAATGTGCATGTGTATGTTTTACAAATCAAGCAACTGCTATAAATAGCAGATATTTTTTGGAAGCAACAAGGATTATCCTATGTGTATTGTAAACAATAGATAGGATTTAATTGATAACATATACTTGTGATTGTGTATGTGCTGTCCTAGATACATAGCGGTCGGGTCAGGAAAAATAAAATCCTCTGATAAGGGTTTGATATTACTTTCCCATTTCATGATGAATACGCTGTTTGAATAGAAGAAAGAGCAAGCCCTTGTTCTACAGCAATTTGGGTCTTTTTTTTTTTTTTTTTTTGGCTAAAGCAGATGCTAAGAAACTGCCTTTATTCAGGCATAACTGAAACATGGCATTACATTGTTATGCCACACACTTTCATACAACTGGCAGCACACATTTACTTTTACTGGCTTCACTAGGAACATAAGCAATTCATTGTAATACAGTGATATCCGTAGGGAACAAGAGTAATTCAGCTTCATTATTATAGTACATGTTGTCTGTCATTGGCAGAAATGTCAGTATGCAGTGTAGACTATAGTTTTTAAAACTGAAGTGGAGGGTTTAGAAGTGGCAAGTATTTAAAGACACCAAAATTGTAAGCATTGATGAAATCTGACCAAATGGCCTCTGAGGAACAGCAAAACAACAAAGTCCTCTACAGTCCTTATACATTAGTTTTTAAAGATATACATTTTGACATAATGACTGTGTTTAACAGTGTAAAAAATAAACCTTTGCTGCCATCTTGTGGAAAGAAACAGTCATTATATTTCATATCTGTGGATAAGGTTTGCAAGATGTGCATGCATAGCTAGCTGTTGGAGTTTAATAATCGTCTGAATAGTCCTTTAGTCGTGCGTGGCCGACATCCACATGTTGTTCTTCCCTCCTTGCATTTCTCAAGGCTGTCTCCTGCCTGCAGGAAGACAATCTCTCAGCTCTGGCAAGGAGGGAGGTGGGGACCATGAAGAGTTACCTGACAGAATAGAAAGACAAGGAAAGATAAAGACATACAGTCATGGACTCAGAGAAAGCCCAGGAGAATAGAGTCTCTATTTATGCCAGCAGTATGCTTATATACCAAAAGTTACTGTGCTCTGGGCAAGGAAGGGGGGGGCAGGTGGAAGGGAGGGGTGAGCCACCTTGGCTCTAATCAGGGGGGCTGCAGAGCTCCTGTTTGTGCAACAGGTAACTAGAGGTGCAATATTTTGCTCAATGCCTCCAGGGAAGGGGCCATCTGGTCCTGGAACTTTGCAGAGATAGGTGAAGCAAGAAAACATTGTAATATATCCCAAAACTTCCGGAGCTACAGATAACTCAGAGAGGCAACTGAATGCCTACAGAGATATCAGATAATCCTCCTCAGAGGTCTTACAACAGGTCTTACAAGTTCTTGCCTCAAGCCTCGAAAAGTTTCGTTCCTACAGCTAGCTACCTCTACTGACATATTTCATTATTTAAAATGAAAATTCATCTTAATATTCAAATATGTAAAAGTATTCCTTCTGCTAAATTCAAAAAACCCACATCAATTTTTCATCTATATGCTACTGGACTCTTAATATCGTTTGGTTAATTATATTTCTAAACTCTATTTCAATTTGTTTTTATTTTTGCTCCAAATTCTATAGGCTAAGGGAAAAATTAGTGATAATTGTAATTCACTTACTGAGTTTACAGTGGGTATATATAAATTCACTTATTCAACAAATATTTGTTGAGTGTCACATCAGTCATTGCACTAAATAGTCTAGATATAATAAGAATGAAAAAATTAATTCTTGCCTTCTACAAGTTACATTTTTGTGAAACAGAGAAAGTAGATTTGTGTCTTCTCATATTTTTAAAATGTGTTTGTTTCCCATAATAACAAACAACAATATAAGTTTCTAGTCTAAAAGGAAAGAAAACACAAGAAATGCGATCTCTAAAATAGGATTTCTTGGAGGCTGGAGAGATGGCTCAGCCATTAAGAGCATTGGCTGTTTTTGAGAGGACAATACCAAAACATAGTGTTGAGCATGGTGGCATGCACCTGTGTAATCCTAGAACTTGTGAAGTATGGGGAGGAAGATTCTAAGTTCAACGATAGCAAGACCCTATCTCAAAACAACAAAAACAAAACTAATAAGAACAATAAAATCAGGCCTATGAATATAGTTCAGTGACAGAGCACTTGCCTAGCATGTATGAGGCTCTAAGTTCAACTCCCTATACCACTCTCTCATATTAAAATCAAAACAAGCAAGCATATCGTGTTGTCTATTTTAAATACACAATAATTTTTGTCAATTATGCCATAGTGAAAGTGGAAAAATTCTTACAAAATAAATTTCAAACAGAGAAGGCTCCACTGGGGAAAACTATAAAGCATTTCCAAGTAAAATGGTGTTCATTTTAATCTGAAGGTCTTTTTGAAAATTGCTTTCAGTCTGGAGAGATGGCTTAATGGTTTGCAGTAGTCAGGCTTGCCACTCTGCTCACACAGGGACATGAGCATCAAAAAGACCTCATTTTATACCCCTGTTCTCTGGAACCCCAGGTGAGGGCTCTGATGACCCTAGAATTCCATTGATCTGTGGATTAAGCCTCCACCTGTCTCATGTTAGTGTCAAGATTGTTCTATTTGTTTTTATCTTTTCCATGTGTTGTTGTTAAGTGATTTTAGATGCTCTGAGATTCTCCCCTCACTTCTTTGATGTAAGCACATTCTGTAAACTGTAGTTTTTCCCAGGTTTTGACTCACGTGATAGATGATAGATAGATAGATAGATAGATAGATAGATAGATAGATAGATGATAGATAGGTAGATAGATAGATAGATAGATAGATAGATAGATAGATAGATAGATAGCCTGTACAAAGAAAAGGGCATCAGAAACAGCCATCAGGACAGCCATCACGAACTAATGATAGGAGCATCTATCGCTCTGTCCCTCTCACACCCTTGCCTTTTAATAAAGAAGCCTTTATTAAGATAACCTGCATGATGCCTATCTAAAGAAATCCTTTGGTTGCCACTGTGAAACTTGAGTGAGCAGTACTTAGATCAGGGACGTTCCAGGACCACCCAAAGCACAGGTAGGAGCCAGGCACTTCAGCCAGGCAGATTTTAGGATAAATCTACTCCTGGCTTGTTGGATAATTGATTCATTGGTTTGTTGGACAGCTAAATCTTGGTCTTGCATGACTGGTGGGGCGGAGCCGCCCTGCTAGCTGGGATTAAAGGTGGGCCTGTTAAATCATTATCTGGTCTGGCTGTCGGGGCAGAGTCACCCTTCTAGCTGGTATTAAAAGTGGGCCTGTTGCCACTGCAAGACTTGAGTGTGAAGTGCTTAGATCAGGGACTTCCGAGGACCACCTGAACCACAGAGTACCTGGGGCGTGGGCTAAGTAAGGCATATTCCCACCCCCACTCAACCCCACCAACTGGAATTGCTGAGTGTCCAAGTGGATTTTTTTGGAAAACCTTCAGAACAGAAAGGGAAGAATGAATTAGACTTCCAGTATATAAACAAAATTGAAAGCCTGAAACCTAGATAAGTCAATACTCCATAAACAAGGAGAAAAAAAAAGGCATCTGAAGGAGAAAAGCAAAGAAAGTCTTCAACACAGTGAAAAGACATTTGTGATTCACATCAGAATACAGACAAAAAAGGGAAACCCACATGGGAGGGACACGACAAAGGGACAAGATGGGAAAGGTGCAGGATAATTCCACACCAAGCTCTACCAACCCTGTAGGATATTGCTATAATGGGGGTGACCCAACAAACAGATCTTAGAGGAATAATTGCAGACCTATTCAGAGAAATTAAATAATATAAAGAAGTCAGAGAACTAAGGAAAGAGAATGAAAAACTCAAGAAGGACCTAGAGGGAGACAATGCCAAACTTCGGAAAGAACTAAAGGGAGAGAATGACAAACTTCAGAAAGAACTAGAGGGAGAAAATGACAAACTCCAGAAGGAAGTGGAAACCCTGAAAAAGGAAGCCAACCAGTGAAATAAGGAGCACCAAGAAGAGATTGAGAAGCTCCAAAAGGAAGTGGAAATACTAAAGAAATCACAGGATAAAATGAAAAAGGAAATAGGACACTCATCCAATCAAGAGGAAAGGAATGGAAAAAGCCTCAGAAGTAGAATGGAGGAAGCAGAACAAAAAATATCAGACCTGGAAGATAACGCAGAACAACTAAAAACCTCAAGTAAAGATTATGAAGATTTTTAAAATACACAAAAGTGGAACAACCAGGAAATATGGGACACTATGAAAAGATCAAGCCTCCACATCATCGGAATAGAGGAAGGAGAAGAATCCCAAGAGAATAGTTTTGATCAGATCTTCAACAGAATAATAGATGAAAATTTCCCCAAACTAAAAAAAGACAAACCCATACAAACAAAAGAAGCACATAGAACTCCAAACAGACAAGATTAGAAAAGGAACTCCCCATGCCATATCATAGTTAAAATGCTAGACGCCCAAAACAAAGACAAAATTCTGAAATCCACAAGAGAAAAAACAAGTTACATATAAGGGGAAATCCATCAGAATTACAAGTAACATCTCAGCGCAAAACATGAATGCAAGAAGAACATGGAGCAAGGCATTCCTAGTGTTAAAGAACTATAGGTGCCAACCCAGGTTACTATACTCAGAAAAAATGTCAATTATATTTGAAGGAGAGAGAAAAATCTTTCATGACATAAACAAGATGATACAATACATGTCTGGAAAACCAACTCTTCAGAAAATACTTGAAGCAATTCAAAGGACAGAAGAGAGGAGCAGATATCCCCAAGTACCTAGAAAGATAAAATAATAAAAACATAACTGCAGAAGTAGAAACCAAGACTAAAAATGCAAATGGATAATAAGGTGAAAAGAAGCAATGTGCATCTGTATTAGGGTTCTCTAAAGAAACAGAAGCAACAGGACGTATATATAGCTATATACAATTTATTGATTTGCTCACGTGACAGAGTTCAAGGAGTCCAACAGTAGACGCGCCGCACTGGAGAGGCTGAGAATCCAAGGAACTGCTCAGTCTGCAAGGCTGGATGTCTCAGTAGTCCCAATCTGGTGCTGAAGGCCTAATGGATTCCAGGAGATCTGCCAGTCTCAGTACAGGCTGGGATCTGAAGGGTTGATCACAGCAGCAAGACAAACTCACCAGATGAGAGAGGCAAGCCGCAGGAAAAAAGGGACCAGCTCCCTCTGCCATGGCCTTTTATACTGCCTGCCAGCAGAAGGTAATGCCCACATTTGGGGTGGGCCATCCAGGTTGAGGTGATCCAATCCGAAGATGCTTTTTCTCTTATTTGTTCCTTAGTCCAGTCAAGTTGACACCCAGGATTAACCATTACAAGTCCACCCCTTGTCAACTTGACACCCAATGAATAACCTCTCCTGTTATGCTTAAATGTCAATTGCAAACAATGGCAAGGTCATAATTCCACCCAACATGTTATAAGTGTCTCATGTGCAATAGCAGAGCATTATATCTTAGAGTAGGTGGTAATGTCCTTGAGGAACACTTAGTCCTTCAATATTTAATACCCTAAATATGACAACACTTAACATTTATCTCAGTTGCACATTCAAAAGGGAACAACAGAAGTATCTGCTTAATATACATACATATATATATATATATATATATGAACAAGCATATTCTTAACCAAATAGGACAAAAGTTAATATCTATTATAATCCACATTTCTGAAACTGGTCCTGTGGCCTCAGCTAATATTTATGACTACCTTCTTCTACTACCCATTCTGTATTTCCTCCATCATCAGCAGGCAACTCTGCAGGTCTTGGCTCTTTCCCTGGAGGAGTGACCCATACCTTCATCCCTGAGGGATCTGGGCCATTTGTTGTCCTGTCTGGTTTGGGTTGTTGGAGTTTCCCAATGACCTTAATCATAGGATATGGTAGCACCAGAAGGCACTCTACAGCATCTCCTGCCTTCCAGACATAATCTTCCTTGCCCCCATTGTGGAAAAAAAGTCCAATTTCCCCCTGGTAGTCTGGATCAATCACTCCTCCTACTACTGTATTCCTTCCTTAGCCTGTTGGCTTAAGAACAGTAGAAGCCCAAAGTGGCCAGGGGGAGGTCTTATCTTCCAGTTCAATGAAACGTTTGCTGTATCTCCTGGCAAAAGCACTCCCCCCTTTGGAGCCAAAACATCTAGACCAGCAGAACGCAAGGTCATGGGTACCGGAAGCAAAATTTTCCTACTTGTGTCACTAGGGGTGATAGTGAGTGAGACCACCCCACTTCCACCCCATTGGTTCCTGGACCCCATTGAATTTGGCTATAGGAGAAACAGTACATATAGTGGTCTGACTCAAAGCATATACTGCTGTTGGAGAACCTTGCCCCAACCCCATCCAGGTGTATTGCTACCTATTTGGCACTGTAACTGTGTCTTCAACAGGCCATTCCATTTTCTATCAAGCCAGCTGCTTCTGGGTGGTGGTGAACATGGTAAGACCCATTGGATACCATGACCATGGCCCACTGTCCACTTTCTCTGGCTGTGAAGTGAGTTCCTTGGTCAGAAGTCGATTGCTGTGAGAAACCCCATGATGGTGGATACAGGCATTCTGTAGTCCCTGGATGGTAGTTTGATTACAGCAGGAAAGGCAAACCCATAACCAGAATAAGTATCTAGTTCTTTAAGGACAAAACTGGCTGTCCCCTCCATGAGTGGAAGTGGTCCAATGTATCCAACCTGCCACCAGGTTGCTGGCTGGTCACCCTGGGAATAGCACCATATCGGGCTCAATGTTGGTCTCTGCTTTGTTTGCAAATCTGGCACTCAGGCAGCAGCTGTAGCCAGATCAGCGCTTGGTGAGTGGAGAGTCCATGCTGTCGAGCCCATGCATAACCTCCATTATCTGACCACCATGACCACTTTGTTCATGGGCCCATTGACAAAAAGGGATAGCTGGAGAAAGAGGACATACTATCCACAGAATGAGTCATGATCACTTGATTATTAAACTCATCCTCTGCTGGATCACCTTTTGATGAGCATTTAAATGAGACACAAGTTTCTTCACATCCTTGACCACTCATAGGAGCTCTTATCCACATACTTCTTCCCCAAATGTCTTTCTCACCAATTTTTCCAGTCATGCTCCTTCCAAGTCCTGACCATCCAGCCAAAACCATTGGCTACAGCCCATGAATCAGTATCTAATCGAACCTCTGGCCATTTCTCCTTCCAGGCAAAATGTACAACCATGTGCACTGCCTGATGTTCTGCCACTGTGAAGACTTTCCCTTCACCAGTTGTCCTTTAGGTGTTGCTTTCAGACAATAGGCTTTGTAGATGCTGCTGCCACCCTGGGTGGTGGGCCTGCATAGATCGGAACCATCAGTAAACAAGGCCCTCGTCTTCACTCAGTATAACTGATCATAGGCGCAAACTCCACATTAAGCCATAGGTGCATGGTTTAAGAGCAGGAGGCATTGTAACAGGATGGGAACCATAGGCATTGGGCAACTTCTTCATGCAGCTTGCTTGTGCCCTCAGGGCCTACCGGGCCCTGTCATGTATGTACCACTTCCATTTTGATAATGGACTGTTGCTGTCATCCTACTTTATGGTCTGGTGGGTCAGATAACACACAGCTCATGATGGGCAGCTCAGGTCGCATGGTGACTTGGTGGCCCATTGTCAAACGTTCAGTTTCCACTAAGGCCCAATAGCAGGCTAAGAGCTGTCTCTCAAAAGGGAAATAGTTGTTGTGCAGATGAAGGTAGAGCCTTACTCCAAAATCCCAAGGGCCTCCGCTGTGATTCCCCATGGGAGCCTGCCACAGACCCCAGACCGGCATCTCTATCTGCCACTGATACCTCAAGCACCATTGGGTCTGTGGATCATATGGCCCTAGGGGTAGAGCAGTCCTCACTGCAGCCTGGACCTGTTGAAGAGCCTTTTCCTGTTCCAAGCCCCACTCAAAGTTTGCTGCCTTCTGAGTCACCTGATATATGGGTCATAGTAACACACCAGATGAGGAATGTGCTGCCTCCAGAATCCAAAAAAGGCCCACCAAACTTGTGCTTCTTTCTTGGTGAGGGAGGGGCCAGGTGCAACATCTTATTCTTTAAGGAATGTCTCTGCATGCTCCACACCACTGAACATCATCAAGGAAGTGATGAGAAAACCCACAGAGTGGAAGAAACCTTCACTGCAGATACATCTGACAAAGCATTGATTTCCAAGAGTATATAACTGATCAAAAAAAAAAAAAAAAAAAGACGAAAGGAAACAAATGAATTCACTCAAAAGACGGAGCAAAGCTGAACCAAGAACTTCACAAGTGAGGAATAGAAATGGCTGAAGAAGAAACAGCTTAAAAGTGTTCAACATCACTAATAATTAAGGAAAATGCAGATTAAACACTCTTTCAATATATCATCTCATTGCAATTAAGACTGGACTAGGATCAAGAACACAAATGATGCCAAGTGTTGGAGAGGTTTTGGGAAAGGGGAACACTCATCCATTGCTGGTGGGAATGAAAACTTATACAGCCACTATGGAAAGCAGTGTGGAAAACCCTTTGAAGACTCAAAATGAGTTACCAGCTGGCCCAGTCATACCACTCCTGGGTATAATACCCACAAGACTCTCTTACACACAAAAGTTACATGCACAGCCATGTTTATTGCAGCTCTTTCACAATAGCAAAGCAGCGGCTGGAACTAACCCAATGCCCCTCAAACTGATGAGTGGATAGAAAGCATTGTGGCACATCTACACAATGGACTCTATGCAGCGAAAAAAAAAAAAAAGACAGTATCATGAGCTTTGCACATAAATGGAAGGAACTAAAAGATATTATGTTAAGTGAAGTAACACAGTCCAGAAAAAAAAAAAGAATGGTATCCCTCATCTTTGGATACTATAAATACCTAGTTTGTAAATTTCTTGGGAGTGCATGATATTGGAAAGAACAACAGCAACAACCAGAAAAGACTTCATCAAAGACCTGACTGAAATGGTGAATCTGTGGGGTGGGTTGGGTCGTGGGGTTTGGTGGGGACCCGGGTCTAGATTCGATTTGCTAAATAACTATATATATATATATATGATATAATATAATATATATTTAAAAATGAAAAAAAAAGACTGAAAAAATGCAAAAAAAAGAAAAGAAGTCCTTCATGGTAAACAGAGGTTCAGTGGTATAAGCCTCACCAGGTGATTCTGAGTGACCTCCAGATCCACCATCTCTGCAAATGGAAACTGGAGGTCAGGAGTGGAAAAAAGAGGCTCCTGTAGTGGTTAAGAAAATGTGCTGTCCTTGCAAAGAATGGATGTCCAGTTCCCAGCACCCACATGGTGGCTTACAACCAATCACCTACAACTCCAGTTAGGAAATACTATGCCCTCTTCTGTCCACAAAGGACATAAGGCATGCATGTGACACACATGCATACATGCAGGCAAGTAGTCACACATATAAAATAAAAGTAATCTTACATTTTTTCCATTTTTCCATGGTACTGTGTGGAGTGCATACATTGTGCTACAAGTACTCATGGTACATGGAGCACATTCTGTACTCCCTCTCCACCCCTCTCATTCTTCCCACTCATTAGCCTCTACTTTCTTCCTCTAAACATCTCTTCTACTTTCATAGCATAAGCATATACAAAATTTTATTTATCTACGTAAAATCTAGGAACAATATCTGAGAGAAAACATACAGTATCTTTCTGAGACTGTATTAATTAGAATAAAGTTAATGTTTATACTCTTCCAAAATTCAAGATGAATGACTGAAAGCTCTCCAATTCATTCTATGCATTCACCATCACTGTTAGGAAACAGAAGACACTAAGAAAAAAATCATTACAAATTAACATTTTAGTGGATATAAATGCAATAATTCTTCAGAATATGATAGCAAATCAAATTCAACTGCATACAAGAAAGGTAATCAAGTGGAATCCACCCTAGAAATGCAAGATTGGTGCACCATTCGAATCAGTCAACAGGGTAGAGTTGAAGTTCAGAGGTAGAGCACTTTCCTGGGATGTGTAAGACCTGGTTTTCAGCAAAAAAACAATGCAATTCACCATACTCACAACTTAGAAGAGTAAATCCACATTATCATCTCAAAATGGAAAAAAATTATCTAAATGTGTTTTCAAATAAGAACTGGAAATAAAGTTTTCAACTTGTTAACGAATACTAAAAACTATAGTAAACACAATAATCAATGGTTAAAGTCTGGGTGCTTTCACTGAGATTAGTAGTAAAGTAAATGTAGCAGTCCTCCTATTTAACATAATGCTAAAGATTTTATCCATACAGATAAAGATTCTATGCCACAACAAGAAAAGAAGCAAAACAAATTCACACTGAAAAGAAATAGAACTGTCTCTATGTTCAGATGGCATGACCAACAGTGGAGAAAACCCAACAGAATGCATAAATCATTAATTGCCCAAAACGAGTGAGGTTAGGTTTCAGGATAGGATATCAAAACATAAACATCAATTACAGTTCTAATACCAGTAATAAACAACTGGAAATAGAAATCATAAAAATATATTTTTATAATCACTGTCAAATATTTGGAATGTCAAAGAATAAATTTTGTAAAAATAGGCAAGATTTGTAAATCAAAATCTTCAAAATGGTGTTAAGGGTAATTAAAGAGCACCTAAATAGTGGAACAATATAACACATCATGAGTGGGTAATCTGAATATTCTTATAGTATTGATTTATCCCAATTGATCCAAGATTCAAGATAAAGCCAATCAAAATCTCAGCCAAGTAATTTGTTCACAATAAATAAAAGGTATAAAGTTCATGTGAAAATGCAATGGATCTACAGTAGGTGAAAAAATTCAAAAGAGAATATTAAAGGACAATCTGCTTCAAAATATAATGGCATGCTAGTCAAAATGGATAAATTCCAAAGAGAGAGTGAGAACATATAAGGCTGGCAAGGATGTGGACAAACCACAACTTAGTGATGCTAGGAATATAAAGTTGTTACAGCACTTTAGAAAAGAGCCTGGCTCTTCACCTACCCAAGCATATGCTGCCCTTATGACTCAGCAATTGTATTATTTGCCATTTATCCCCAAAGAATAAAAGTTACATTTGATGTATTGTGCAGGCAGTCGGCTGGCGGCCAAACTCAGCAGGTGCCATCCAATACTAGGACCATAGAGAGGAATTGCATGCGTGGAAAGAAGGTCAGCCAGGGGTGCACACTACCTGTGCCCAGTCACCAAGGCTGGTCTGTGTTGTGCAGGCGGTAGGCTGGTGGCCAACCTCAGCAAGCGCCATCCAAAGCTAGGACCATAGAGAGGAAACATGTGCATGGATAGAAGGTCAGCCAGTGGCACACACTACCTGTGCCCAGCCACCCAGGTGAGGACCTGTGCAAAGGCCAAAGGATTCAACACCCCCCCCAAGCTACTGATACTGAACTGGAAAGTGTAAACTGCTGGTGCTGCTGTTTAAAGCTGTTGGGAAGATATAGCAGTGTCAGTGATTGGAGGCTACATAGCCAAAACTGAGGAGGAAACCAACAGGAAGCAAACTGAGTGACCAACCAATCCCCAATATCAACATTTGAGATTAGCAACAGGAGACAAACAAATAAACAAAGGAGGAAAAAACAAAAATGACAACAAAAACACAACAGAAAAACAATATGGGAAAAGCTCAAAATAAATCCCCACCGAACTCAACCACTCCTGTAGAAGATCCCAACGAGATCTCCCTAGAAGGGAACCAAGATACTGACCTTAGAAGAACAATTGTAGATATATTCAAAGACTATAAAGAACAAGTCAGAGAATTAAAGGGAGAGAATGAAAAACTCACGAAAGAACTAGAAGGAAAGAATGACAAACTCCGGAAAGAACTAAAAGGAGAGATTGATAAACTCAGAAAAGAACTAGAGGAAGAGAAATACAAACTCTGAAAAGAACTAGAGAGAGAGAATGACAAACTCCAGAAGGAAGTGGAAACACTGAAAAGATCTCAGGCTGAAATGAAAAAAGAAACTGACCAGCAAAGCAAGGAGCTACAAGAAAAGAATGAAAAGCTCCAAAAGGAAGTGGAAATACTGAAGAAATCACAGGATTAAATAAAAAATGAAATTGAACATTCATCTAATCAGCAGGAAAGGATGGGGAAAAGCCTTAGAAGCAGAATGGAAGAAGCAGAAAACTAACAGACCTACAGGTTCTAGCACAGATAGAAACCTCAAGTAAAGATTATGAAAAAAAATTTTTTAAACACAGGAGTGGAACATCCAGGAAATGTGGGACACCATGAAAAGACCAAACCTCTGCATCATAGGGATAGAGGAAGGCAAAGAATCCCAAGAGAATGGTATTGATCAGATCTTCAACAGAATAACAGAAGAAAACTTCCCCAAACTGAAAAAAACAAGCCCATAGATATACAAGAAGCACATAGAACACCAAATAGACAAGACCAGAAAAGAAATTCCCCACGTCATATCATACATAATTAAAACACTAGATGCTCCAAACAAGGACAAAATACTGAAAGCCACAAGAGAAAAACAACAAGTTACATATAAGGGGAAACCCATCAGAATCACACCTGACTTCTCAGTGCAAACCATGAAAGCCAGAAGAACATGGACCAAAGTATTCCCAGTACTAAATGACTTTAGATGCCAACCCAGATTACTATACCCAGCAAAAATGTCAATCATAGTTGAAGGAGAAAGAAAAATCTTTCAGGACATAAACAAAATGAAAGAACACATGTCAAAAAAAACCACACTTCAGAAAATACTCAAAGCAATTCAAAGACAGAGGAAAGGAGCAACTATCCTTAAGTAACCCAAGAGAGAAATTACCAAAAGCATAACAGAGTAAATAAATACCTAGACCAAGAATGCAAACAAAAAATAAGTTGGAAGGAAACAACACACATCTCTCAATAATAACCTTAAATATTGATGGTCTAAACTCCCCAATCAAAAGACATAGACTGGGAGAATGGATTAGGAAACAGAATCCATCTATATGCTGCCTCCAATAAACCCATCTCACCCTCAAAGACAGACAGCACCTTAGAGTGAAAGGATGGAAAAAAATATTCCAAGCAAATGTCAGTTAATCCCAGTACACTAATAGTGGGGGACTTCAATACCCCACTGAGCCACCTGGATAGGTCAACTGGACAAAAAATAAACAGAGAGACATCAGAACTGAACAACACAATACACCAAATGGACCTCACAGATATCTACAGAATATTCCATCCAAACACCAGAGAATATATTTTCTACTTAGCGCCCCATGGAACCTTCTCCAAAACTGATTGAAATTATTCCATGCATTCTATCAAACCACAGTGCAATAAAGCTCAATATTAACAATGGGGTAAGCCCTACTAACTATAAGAACACATGGAGACTAAACAACACAATACTGAACAATGAGTAGGTCAGAGAAGAAATAAAGAATGAAATAAAAGCATTCCTGGAACTAAATGAAAATGACAATACAACACAATAAAACCTGTGGGATACATTAAAGTCAATCCTAAGAGGGAAATTTATAGCCCTAAGTGCCCACATTAAAAAAACAGAAAGAGAACACGTAAATGATCTAACACTCCAGCTAAAAACACTTGAAAGACGACAAATGAATCCTAAATCCAACAGACAGGAAGAAATAACAAAAATCAGATCAGAAATCAATGAAATAGAAATAAAACAGTACAAAAAAAAATCAATGAGTCCAAAAGCTGGTTCTTTGAAAAGATAAACAAAATAGACCTCTAGCCCAGTTAACCAAGAGAAAGAAAGAGCAATTACAATCAATAGCATTTGCGATGAAAGGGAAAACATCACAACAGATAAAAGATCCAGACAATCATACAAGAATACTTCAAAAACCTATACTCTACTAAATTTGAAAATCTAAGAGAAATAGGTGAATATCTGAAATTCTGGGATTCGCCATAGCTTAACCAAGAAGAGACTGACAGCTTAAACAGACCCATAATACAAGGAAATTGAAGATGTAATAAAAAGCCACCCAACTACAAAAAGCCCAGGCCCAGATGGCTTCACAGCAGAATTCTATAAAACATTTAAAGAGGTCTTACAACCATTACTACTCAAACTTTTCAGAAGGATACAGACAGAGGGAAATATCCCAAATTCCTTCTATGAAGCCAGCAGGCAAAGACACAAGAAAGAAAACTATAGACCCATATCATTGATGAACACAGATGCAAAAATTCCCAACAAAATACTTGCAAATCGCATACAGACACACATCAAAAAGATCGTCCATCATGACCAGGTTGGATTCATACCAGAGATTCAGGGATGGTTCCACATACGTAAATCAATAAATATCATAAAACACATAAATGGACTTAAAGACAAAAAACACACAATCATCGCAATTGATGAAGAAAAAGCTTTTGACAAAATCCAGCATCACTTCATGCTTAAAGTCTTAGAGGGAATTGGACTGGAGGGATCATTCCTCAGTGTAATCAAAGCTGTATACAAGAAACACACAGCCAACATCATCCTAAATGGAGAAAAGTTTGAAGCATTTCCCTTAGAGGCAGGAACACAACAAGGCTGTCCACTATCACCACTCCTCTTCAATATAGTGCTTGAAATCCTTGCTAGGGCAATAGGCAAGAAGGCGAAATTAAAGGAGTACTAATTGGAAAAGAAGTAAAACTATCCCTTTATGCGGATGATATGATAGTTTACCTAAGGGATGCTAAAAACTCCACCAGAAAACCCTTAGAAACAATCAAAAGTTTTGGTAAAGTGGTGGATACAAAATAAACCTAGAAAATTCAGTAGCCTTCCTTTACACCAACAATAATCAACTGGAGAAGGAATATAAGGAGACTTTCCCAATCACAATAGCCTCAAAAAAAAAAAAATAGCTAGGAATAAACCTAACCAAAGACACCAAAGACCTCTACAACAAAAATTTTAAAACCCTGAAGAAGGAGATTGAAAATGACATCAAAAGATGGAAAGACCTCCCATGCTCATAGATTGGAAAAATTAATATAGTAAAAATGTCCATTCTACCTAAATTAATATACAGATTCAATGCAATCCCGATCAAAATCTCCTTGAGCATTTTCACAGACTTAGAAAAAAAAATCCTTAAATTCTTATGGAAAGACAAAAGACCCCAAATGGCTAAAGCAACCCTGAGTGAAAAGTGCAATACTGGGGGGATTACATTACCAGACTTCAAGCTATATTACAGGGCTATAGTCATAAAGACAGTCTGGTACTGGCAAAAAAAAAAAAAAAAAAAACAGAACCATTGACCAATAAGGAAAAAATAGGAACAAAATAGAATGGTACCAAAAACTTGACTCATTAACTTCTTAACGTTCATTACACTATCATCATAAAACAAAATTCACAGCCACCATCAATATTTGACAAAGGAGCCAAAAAAGCTAAATGGAGGGAAGAAGAACAAGCAAATCTTAGCAAATGGTGGGTTGGCAAAACATGGAATCACAAATCAACACCATTTGTAGAAGAACAAAATTAAACGACTAAACCCCTAAAAAACCCCTAACCACTCTACACCCTGACAAAAATCAACTACAAGTGTTTCAAAGATCTCAATGTGAAGAAGCCTGAAACCCTGAAGGTGATAAAAGAAAAAGTTTTGTCAAAACAAACCTAAACAAGAATATCACTATACCTGATTTCAAACAGAGCTATATTCATAAAAAAAAAAAAAAAGGGGGAAGAAAAAAAAAGACAAGCAAGCAAAACACAGGAAGTAAGAAGAAAAGTCAACAGTTTGACAAGTAGGACCAAGGGGGAAGTCATAAAACGTAAAAAGGCTAATTCTGTACGAGTACAAAAACAAAAACAAGCAGAAAGAACAAGGAAAGGCTAAGGAAAAAACCCACAGATTTTAAAGAAAAAAATCTTTTTACAAAGCGCAGGCAAAAAAAGAAGTAAATCGGGGAGGGACGCAAAGGTACAATGCGGGACAACTCTGACAGAGCATGGGGAAAAATAATGTCAGAGAAATATAAAAAGGGACTAAACTGGTGACTAGGGGAGAGATGGCCAAAATAAGGAAAAGGGTAGGTGGTTGTTAAAGAAGGGAGCGAACGAGGCGACACTCTATATTAAAGATGACCGCGAATTTATTCGAATCCCCAGACAACACATAGGCGGAAACACAAGGAAGCTGTCCAAACCACCAATTCACAGGAGAACTCCATGTTCCAGGGGAAAATCAAATACACGGACACCCTTTCCGAAAAAAAGAAAAAAAAACCCTCTTCTATACCAAAATCGCACTGCAGACAGTGAATATGCAAACGGACACGAGGTGGCACAAACCATAAAAAAAAAAGTGAACATAGAAATAGAGATGCAGAAAGTACAGGGGGGGGGGGGGGGTCAAGACACATACGGAAAGTGGAAAATTTAAAAAAAATTGAATTAATACTATAAATAAAAAACATAAGGGAAGGCAATACTTAAAAAAGAAAACCTATACTACTGACTCAAAAAAAAAACAAAGAAGACAACGACCTACTCAAAAGTGGAGGTAAAGAGCTGACAGAGTCTTCATCAGTGACGAATTAAAGATGGCTGAGAAAATCTAATAAAGTGTTCAATCTCTTAGATAATTTAAGGAAATGCAATTTTGAATCATAAAAATAAACGCACTCTCAAGATACTCTCACACATCATCTCACCATCTCCAGTATGGCTGACGAAGATCAAGAAACCAAGAAAGAACAACGATGCTTGAGGGGTTTTGTGGGGAAGGGGAACACTCATCCACTTGCTTGTGAATGTAAACTTGTATTACCACTATGGAAAGCAGTGGGGAGAAAACCCANAAAAGAAACAAGGAAGTGAAGAGAAAACCCACAGAGTGGAAAGAAATCTTTACCAGCGACACATCTGACAGAGCATTAATGTCAAGAATATATAAACTACTGGGGCTGGAGAGATGGCCTAGTGGTTAAGAGCACCGACCGCTGTTACAGAGGACCCAGATTCGATCCCCAGAACCCACATGGCGGCCAAGAACTGTCCAAAACTCCAATTCCAGGAGAACTCCAGTTCCAGGGGAATCCGACACCCTCTTCTGACCTCCGTGGCATTGCACGACACGGGTGCACAAACCTGCATGCAGACAGTACATTCAAACACATACGGAAATAAAATTTAAAAAAATTAAGACTATATAAACTACTCAAAAAACAAAGAAGACAAACGACCTACTCAAAAGATGGAGTAAAGAGCTGAACAGAGTCTTCACCAGTGACGAATTAAAGATGGCTGAGAAACATCTTAAAAAGTGTTCGTCATCATTAATAATTAAGGAAATGCAAATTAAAACCACTCTCAGATATCATCTCACTCCCGTATGGCTAGCTAAGATCAAGAAAACAAAAGACAACAGATGCTGGAGGGGTTGTGGGGAAAGGGGAACACTCATCCACTGCTGGTGGGTATGTAAACTATGGAAAGCAGTGTGGAGAACCCTTAAAAGACTCAGAATGAGCTTACCACCTGACCCAATCATACCACTCCTGGGTATATACCCCAAAGACTCATCCTACCGCAAAGATATATACACATCCATGTTTATTGCAGCTTTCTTCACAATAGTGAAGAGCTGGAACCAACCCATATGCCCCTCAACAGACAAGTGGATGACAAAAATATGGTACATCTACACAATGGAGTACTATTCAGCGGTAAAGAAGGATGGCATTATGAACTTTGCAGGTAAATGGATAGAGATCGAAGTCATTAGGCTGAGTGAGGTGACACAGTCCCAGAAAATCAGAGAATGGTTTCCCTCATTTGTGGATGCTAACACCAAATCCTCCAGATGAAAGGCAAGCTGAATGACAGTATGGTTATATTTTTGGTTTATCTGAAAGCAACTATGTTATAATGTGAATCCCTTGGTGAGCTCTAGAATCCACCCACCAATTATTTTCAGACTCTGTAATTACTGTATATGGGTGGAGAGTATGTATCCATATTTTAGAATAATATTAAATTAATGGAGGAAAATGTGAACTCCAAAGCATAAAAAAAAGACTGAGAGAAAAATGCAGGACAGTCATGACAGAATACATGATCCGGGATGGGCTGGGGTGGGGAGGAGGGAAGGGATAGGGGAATATGCCTGAACAGAAATGAAAAATGATGTATGAAATACATAAAACACCAATAAAAATAGAGTACAAAAAAAGTTACATTTGAAAGTCTAGGGGGCTAGAGAGATGGCTTAATGGTTAAAAGCACTAGTGCTCTTGCAGACAGCACTGTTGTTGTTGTTGTTGCTATTTCCCTAGTACCCACATGGCAGCTAACAACTGTCCATAACTTCAGTTCCAGGAGATATGACTCCCTCTTCTGACCTCCATGGGCATTTACAGCACAGGTGCACTTACACACATGCAGGCAATACACTCATACACATAAAAAATAAAAATAGTAAAATAATAATAAAAATTATATTAATTATATTAATAATAAAATATTAATTAATCTATCTATAGCTGTCGTGGTGGTGCACACCTTTAATTTCAGCATTTGAGAGAAAAAGGCAGGCAGATTTCTAAAAACTTCAGGCTGTCCTGGTCTACATAGCAAGTTCCATGCCATCTGGGGCTATAGAAAAACCCTGTGTCAAAAAAAAACTATATATAATTGTCAACAAACAGCTTTACTTGTAAAAGCCCCCAAAGTGAAGTCAACTCTGACATCTTTCAGTATATGAAAGGTTAACAAATTGTAACATGTCTCTACCATGGTATACATCATGAAAAGACATGATGGTGTGCAAGTCTTATGACACTGGAACCCATGTAAAGGTAGAAATAACTGACTCCACAAAGTTGTCCACCTCCACATGCATACACATCATGATACCTCCAATAATAATAAAATAAAAATACACAGATACAGAAGTTGGATGTAATTTTAAAGAATTATATTAAAAAATAGTGAATCTTAAAAGGTTAACTTGTATATAATTCCAAGTAATCATGATTTCATTTGATAATATTAAAATTTTTTAAATGGAGAACAAATTACTGGTCTATAGGAATTGGGAGCAAGCCGAGATGATGAGCTGGTGGATGTAGGTATAAAACAATAATACAAAGAATCCTGGTGTTACTTACAATCATAATTTTGACTGTCAAACTGGTGAAAAAATACATAGAATCTAACACACACACACACACACACACACACACACACACACACACACACTGGTAAAACAGGAAATCCAAAATGGTAGATGGAATGTATCAATGTCAATATCTTGACTGGGATAATACAGTTTACATACACAAAAACAAAAATGTTATCATGAGGGAAAACTGAAAAGCAAGCAAACAAAAGATTGCACTCTATACATTTTACTTAGTTTTATTTATTTTTTTTTTTTTTGGCGCGGGGGGGGGGGGGGGGGGGGAGCGGGGCGACCAGGAGAGTAGGATCTCCCTGTAGCCCAGCTGGGCCGGGGAACTCGCTATTGATAAGAACAGGCCGGGACGCTATCGCACAGAATCCACCTCTCTCTGCCTCCTGAGTGTCACCACACTGGGCTTTCTATACCTTTCTAAAACTGCATGTGAACATACAATACTTCAATAAAATTTCCATTAAACTATGGAGCTGCAATGACTGAGAATGTAGCTCACTGATAGCTGCTTGCTGAGCACACACAGGCCTTAGGTTAGAACCACAGCAACACACACAGACACACAGACACAGACACAGACACACACACACACACACACCACAACACACACACACGAAACAAAGACTTGTACCTGCAGTAATCTAGGTAATTGAACTTTGCTATGTCTAGCTAAAGTACAGAGATTAATGGAACTTGTTCAAGGTACAACAAATACTCTATTTGTAATTCATTTAATCCAGTTGGTTTTAATTTACCATTTCTTAAATAGGCTCAAGTAAGGCTGGATGTGCATGTTCAGCCTCTCTCAATTAAATCTGTCATGTCAGTCCATGTAACAGCTTTTGGAGACCTCTTCATTTTCTATTTAAACATACTTTTCTCTACTGCACCAAAACATTAATAGCTCAACTAGGAAGAGTTCTCCTGTTTTAGACATGTTATTTGATATAGGCCCTTTCCAATGTTTTAGAAATATAAGCATGCAATTTATTCCTTTTAATAGTTGTTAGGACAGCTTGTTAGTATTAGTAATAAATAATTCACTACAAAGAAGAAATAAAATTCTCTGATTTTTTTCTTCTTTTGGGAAGTCTGTGACCTATTATTTTTGTACCAATATCTATACATCTTATAATAATTAAGCACCTTACTGGGGTTTGGGTGATTATTTCAATGCATATATGCAAGGTGCACCCATAAAACTAAGTCTCCCTTTATCCACATTCTCCTTACTTACTAAACTACTTCCAAACTCTACTATTTAAACTCTCTAGACTGGGGCTGGAGAGATGGCCTAGCGGTTAAGAGCGCCGACCGCTCTTGCAGAGGACCCGGGTTCGATCCCTGGCACCCGCATGGCGGCCAGGAGTCGTCTGAAACTCCAATTCCAGGAGAACTCCAGTTCCAGGGGAGTCCGAGACCCTCTTCTGACCTCCGCGGCATTGCACGACACGGGTGCACAAACTTACATGCAGGCAGTACATTCATACACATACAGAAATAAATAAAATTAATAAAAAAATAAATAAAATTAAACTCTCTAGACTGAAGGGTATTCTAGTGTAACCTATTATTGTATTTCTTTGGGTATCATGTATTTATAAACATTTAGATTAATTTTTATAATGTTATTTAATATATGAAGTTCAATAAAAAGACAAATAGATTTCTCATGCCATTGTTTTCAGGTCTCCTTGTGAGAAACCTGTACTTGGGTTCATTCTAAGGCTTCTAGAGTGGTTCTGATACTTACAAATAAAAAATATCTCCCACATTCATTGAGTTGTTCTCTGAACCTACACATAGCTATCCTCTCTGAAAGGTTTTTGGCAATTCTGTCCTATTGTCCCCAACTCTTTCCCACATTAGACAAATGTTCAACATTCTCTGTATCTTCCTCTCTTACCTCTTTTCTACATCTTCAACTAATTTTTCTTATGGAGCCTCTATTATCAACAAGCTATTCACAAAACTCTTCATTTCAGATATGTTGTATATTTCTGCAACTTATAATTCTTTTGAAAATTTATTGCTGGTTTTAAAAGTGTATTTCTCTTATCTATATTGTAAATACCTTTAATTTCTTTTTCTTTGTTCTTTTTTCTTTCTTTCTTTTTGTATTTTTGTATTTTTGAGACAGGGTCCCCCTCCAGCTGGCCTGGAACTCACTCTGTACACCAAGCTGGCCTTGAACTCAGAGATTTGTCTGCCCCTGCCTCCCAAGTGCTAGGATTAAAGGCATGTGCCACTATGCCTGATGCAAAGATGGTTCATAGCCACCATGTGGGTGCTGAAAATCAAACTCAGGTCCTCTTGCAAGAGCAGTTGGAGCTCTTAACCTCTGAGCCATCTCTCCAGCCCACCTTTAATTTCTTAAATGGTCTGTACTTGGTAAATTCATTTTTAGCTTTGCTTTCACTCTTTTCTTCACTTTTATCTATAGTCCTTGTTATTCCTTGTTACCATCTAAGGATTAATTAGATCAAATAAAAACATTCAGAGGAAAGTTGATTTTGTTCATAATATTGGTTACATAAAAATATGGCAGCCAGGCGTGGTTCTACACGCCTTTAATCCCAGCACTCAGGAAGCAGAGGCAAGTGGATCTCTGCGAGTTCAAGGCCAGCCTAGTCTAATAGAGAGTTCCAGGGCAGCTGGGGCTACAGGGAGACCCTGTCTTGAAAAGCCCCCCCCCAAAAAAAAATATGGCAACATGGTTTAGCAGGTAAAGTTACTTGTTGACAAGCCTGAGTGCAATCTCCCAATCTCATATGGTAGAATCAACTACTACAAGTTTCTTTCTGACCTCCACATGTGCCTTGTCGCACACACCCAAGCACAACACACATACACGCACGTACACACACACACACACACACACACACGTGCACACACAAAAAAATGAATGTAAAGTAAAATAATACATACCATATATTTTAAAACCTGTTGTGAGGTGCACGGCCCCGGCAGGGGTGCCTCAACTTCCGCGCATGGGCTGGCTCCTCAGCAGCTGCCTGCTGTTTCCCAGGGAGATCATGAACCAAGGTCGCCTGCCCAGCAGCAGTGAGGATTCTGACAACAATGGCAGCCTATCAACAACATGGTCCCAGAATTCTCGATCCCAGCACAGGAGGAGTCCCTGCTCCAGGCATGAAGATCGAAAGCCTTCAGAGGTGTTTAGGACTGACCTGATCACTGCCATGAAGCTGCATGATTCCTGTCAGCTAAAACCCGGATGACTACTACCTGCTGGCAGATCCCTGGAGACAGGAATGGGAGAAAGGTGTCCAGGTGCCCGTGAGCCCAGGGACCATCCCACAGCCTGTGGCCAGGGTTGTGTCTGAAGAGAAATCCTTCATGTTCATGAAGCCCAAGAAGTACATCATGTCCTCAGGTTCTGAGCCCACAGAGTTGGGCTATGTTGACATCTGGACTCTGGCAGACAGCGTGTGTCAATATGACCTCAATGACATGGATGAAGCATGACTGGAACTGACCAATGAAGAATTTAAGGAGATAGGGATGCCAGAGCTAGATGAGTACACCATGGAAGGGGTCCTGGAGGAGTTTGAACAGCAATGCTACGATAATATGTATCACGCCATAGAGACCGAAGAGAATGACAAAGTCAAGTTCAAATCCTACTGCCCAAAGCGCAGCTCCCATAGGAAGCCTGAGGAGAGCCTGGGTGATGGGGCCATGCAGGAGAATGGGGCCCTTGAGTGTTCCCCCAGGGGAACCCTATGGAGCCCTTTGCCAGCCTTGAGCAGAATCAAAAAGAGGCCCACGGGGTGAGTGTCTGCAAACAGAAGCTGCAGCAGCTGGAAGATGAGTTCTACACCTTCGTCAACCTGCTGGATGTGGCCAGGGCCCTGCGCCTGCCTGAGGAAGTAGTGGATTTCCTGTACCAGTACTGGAAGTTGAAGAGGAAGGTCAACTTCAACAAACCTCTGATTACCCAAAAGAAAGATGAAGAGGACAATCTAGCCAAGAGGGAGCAGGATGTCTTGTTTCTTGTTTAAGAGGCTACAGCTGTTCACGCATATGGGGCAGGACCTGGAGAGGGTAATGATTGACACTGACACCTTATAGTGACTTAGAGAAGAAGATGCAAAGAGGCCAGTGCTCCTCAGAGCAAGAAATGATAGCCAGTCATTACTCTCCCACCCTGTACACACCACAGCATGAGGTCGTGTTGGTTAATACATCTATGGGCTGGTAAACTCACTACAATCTGCAAGACCACCAGAGTGGGAGCTTCTTTGTGATTATTTTTCTTAAATGCTTTCCCATTAATATTTACTGTTCTGCAAGATCAGATGAGGTGTTCCTCCCTCCCTTCTCCCTTTTATTGTAGAACTGGAGGGAACTGAGCACCAGGAATATGATCAAGGGCTTGACTCAGCACTGTTTACAGCCTGACTTTGAAAATTGGACTGTATTTAGTTTATGGGGGGAAGGGGAGCAGCATTAGGAAATCCATTGTTCAACTTATGGAAACTTCCTTGGTGCTGATGAAAGGCTCATTACAGAGAGCTAAGCACTGCCTCCCATTACATCACTTTGCTTCTAGGCTAACTCATGAGGGAGGGGGAGGGATTCCTAGCCCTGTTGTTGACCAGAGTAGGCTTGGGTGCCCACATGTAGGTATGGTCTCACACACATACCTGTTACAGATAAACCCAGCATTTAGGTGCTAAGTCATGACTGAGGTTGTGTGTATACCCTGTGTGTGTGTGTGTGTGTGTGTGTGTGTGTGTGTGTGTGTGTGTGTGGTGCTTGTGTTCCTGTCTGGGTTATGTCTGAGTATGGATGTGATTCCTGTTGTACCAGGGGCATCAGGTCTGTCTGTGGAGCCCCTAGCAAGACTTAGCACACTACAGACACTATGGTATCATACTGCTGGGTTGCTGTTGGCTGCCTCGGAGCCTCAGCTGCTAGCATTCCTTCAGCTGTTTGCTGCTTGGTGCCTCCCCCACTCTCCGTGACCTCTGGATCCCAGTCTGGACCCCTCTTCCTGCTGCAGAAACAATTAAAGAATGGACTGTTTTCCCCAGTCTCTGGCTCCCTTAGGCAGTTTGGGGGTTACTAATTAGGGATCTGTCTTCAGCACCTTCTGTACCAACTCCCCTGACTGCTAGCTACCAATTAAATTCATTAGTGTGGTGGCAAAGATGGGATGGAGGTTTTCTGGCCTGAAGCAGCCTGTGGTGAAAGGCATCCAGGTGGCCTGATACAGTTAATGCATATCTCCCCCAAACTCCTCACTTATTAGAGAATAGTGATTCACCTGCTCAGAGAGAATGTGACTCAGAGGGTCTGAAATGAGAGTATAGGCAGGGCAGGATAGTTTGCAGATATATTTAACCAAAAGAACCAGTTGTCACAAAAAGGCTTTCACCTCTTGTAGTAGTGAAAGTATCAAGTGCTCATTAGAAGCCCTTTTAGTACATCGGTTAATGCTGGCATTTTGTAATGTCTCTTCTCTAGATCACATTAGATTGCACATTCTGGGCAAGGTGGCTGGTTTGGGGGGAGACAGGAGCAGGTTGGTGGGGCTCCCATTATGCCCCCTGGTGTCGAGTGTAAGGAACCACATGGTTGTGTGGCATCTAGTGATGTGTCATCCCACCCCAACAACTGCTGTATTGGGGTGCCTGGAGTCAGATAGTCCTTGGAAGGGAAAGGTGACAAGTCTTATGTTTTGACTGTTTGTTTCACAATCACCACAAAATAAAAAGTATTAAAATAGAAAATGCTTGTGGTGTACTAACTCTTTTCTGTACTTAAGTTACTGAAATTAACATCTAATTAAATTTTGAACATTTAAAAAAGAAAAGAAAAACCTGTTATGATCGTTTTAATGAGAAATGCCCCCCCATAGGCTCAAATATTTGACTACTTGATCCCAAGTGCTGCTGCTGTTTGGGAGATCATGGATTGTTAGGTGGTATAGCCTAGCTGGAGGAAGTATATCACTGCAGGTGGGCTATGAGAGGTCATAACCTTGCCTCACTTCTAGATGATGCTCTCTCTGCTTCCTGTCTGTGGCTTACAAAGTGACCTGTAGGTAGCTTTCTGCTCCTGCCACTATGCCTGATGCTTGCTGCTATCCCTCCCCACTATAATGGACACTATCCCTCTTGAACCATTAAGTCAAAGCAAAAATTTCCTTCCATAAGTTGCTTAGTCATGGTGCTTTCTCAGAGCAACTTATTCATAGTGTAAAAAGCGAAATATCAATTTTACATTTCATTTTATAGTTACTGTCATCAGAGATTAGTGCACTATATTTCCAAATGCTCACATACTTACATAGCTGCACACATATACCATCTTTCCAGCTCCCTACATTTTCTTTCTTTTTTTTTTTTTTTTTTTTTTTTTTTTTTTTTTTTTTTTTTTTTTTTTTTTTTTTTGGTCTTTTTGAGACAGGGTCTCCCTTTAGTCCCAGCTGGCCTGGAGCTCATTATGTAGACCAGGATGGCCTTGGCCTTGAACTCACAAGAGTTCTGCCTGCCTCTGCCTCCTGAGTGCTAGGATTAAAGTCTCCCTGCATTTTTAAATTTACATTATATAAGCAATTATTTTCTGGTACTAAAATGCTATATGTGAAAAAACTATGACATTAAATATTAAAAGTACTTAAAGTCTTCTAACAATCCTAGAAATGTTGGAAGGACACCAAGATATTAAACAGTGGAATTGGGAACTCATGGTGATAACTTTCTAAAGTTCTTTTATTTTCCCATTTCTAATTATCTATGGTTAATTCCTATGGTCTAGTAGAGTATATATCCATGACTAAAGTGAAAATTGTTACCGCTTTTTGGAAAGTAATTGGCAATATATATTATCTTTAAAAAAAAAAAAAAAAAAAAAAAAACACTTAAAATCTTGGGGCAAGTGTGCTGGGCCCAGGCAGCTGGAGGCACAGCGCGGTTCCATGTGTCCAGGCAGAGGGACACTTTGTGCAGGTTAGCAAGACCTGCAGCTGAATCCCTCACAGGGCCTCCTGGGTGTCGGGTGGCACGGCAGGGGGGGGCGGGGGGAGGCGATGCTGACCCAGAGGCACAGCAGCACCACGTCCCACATGGTCACTGGCAGGCGGCAGCGGTGGGGACCATTCACACCAGGTCTGGGTGAAAGCCTACTACCGCAGGAGACCAGAGCACAGTATCATCTCAGTTGGAGTTAGAAGAAGCCTTCAGGTTTTACGAGCTAAACAAGGATTCTGAACTTTTGATTCATGTATTTCCTGTGTGCCAGAATGTCCTGGAATGCCTGGTCCAGGAGAAGATTAATCCATCTACCACAAAGGAGCATGCTGATGGAGAAAGCTTTATTGTGCAAAAGGCCACACTTTTCAAGCCAAATGTTTCAAGAGGCAAGCTTACCTTGCCATTTGCATGGACAGAATATGGGGACTGGGAGACCAAGGGTATAAGTGCATCAATTCCAAGCTCTTGCCTCATAAGAAGTGCTACAAGCTTGTCACAATTGAGTGTGGACTGCATTCTTTGCCACCGGAACCAATGATGCCCATGGACCAGTCATCCATACATCCAGACCACACACACACACACAGTAATTCCATATAATCCTTCAAGTC
The DNA here is from genome assembly GCA_009823505.1 of Rhizomys pruinosus. NCBI lineage: Eukaryota > Metazoa > Chordata > Mammalia > Rodentia > Spalacidae > Rhizomys > Rhizomys pruinosus. Next base: position 45,947 of record VZQC01013731.1, read on the forward strand.
ATGAGAGTTTGGACCAAGTTGGTGAAGAAAAGGAGGTAATGAACACCAGGGAAAGTAGTAAAGCTTCATCCAGTTTAGGCCTCCAGGATTTCGATTTGCTCCAAGTTATAGGGAGAGGAATTTATGTCAAAGTACTTTTGGTCCTATTAAACAAAACAAAACAACACAAAACAAAACAAAAACATCGCATTTATGCAATGAAAGTAATGAAAAAAGAATTTGTCAATGATGAGGAGGATATTGATTGGGTACAGACAGAGAAGCATGTTTTTGAGCAGGCTTCTAATCATCCTTTTCTTCTTGGGCTGCATTCTTGCTTCCAGACAGAAAGCAGATTTTTTTATAGAATATGTAAATGGAGATCTAATGTTTCATATGCAAGAAATAGAAAACTACCTGAAGAACATGCCAGGTTTTACTCTGCAGAAATCAGTCTTGCATTAAATTTTCTTCATGAGCGAGGGGTAATTTACAGATATTTGAAGTTGGACAATTTCCTGCTGGACTCTGAAGGACACATTAAACCCATTGACTATGGCACGTGTAAGGAAGGATTTCGGCCTGGAGACACAACCAGCACTTTCTGTGGTACTCCTAATTACACTGCTCCTGAAATTTTAAGAGGAGAAGATATGGTTTCAGTGTTGTCTGGTGGGCTCTTGGAGTACTGATGTTTGAAATGATGGCTGGATGCACAAAACTTCAATAAAAATTGGCTTTGAAAAAAAAAAAAAAAGAAATGATGGCTGGAAGATCTCCATTGGATATTGTTGGTAGCTCTAATAAGCCTGATCAAAACACAGAGGATTATCTCTTCCAAGTTATTTTGGAAAAGCAAATTTGAATCCCATGTTCTCTATCTGTAAAAGCAGCAAGTGTACTGAAGAGTTTTCTCAACAAGGACCCAAAAGACTGCTTGGGTTGTCACCCTGAAACTGGATTTGCTGAAATTCAAGAACACTGATTCTTTTGAAATGTTAATTGGGATATGATGGAGCAAAAGAAGGTGGTACCACCCTTTAAACCAAACATTTCTGGAGAATTTGGTTTGGATAACTTTGATTCCCAGTTTACTAATAAACCAGTCCAGCTCACTACCAATGACAGTGACATTGAGGAAGACTGATCAGCCTGAATTTGAAGGTTTTGAATACATAAATCCTCTTTTGATGTCTTCAGAAGAAGGTGTCTGATCCTCATGTTTCATCTATGCATTCTGCCTATCGCCGTTTAGTGCATGAATCATCCTGTTATTAGCCAGGATGTAGTTAATCATTTTGTATTTGTCGCCTCCAAAAACCTCAATATCCTGTTATGGACTATAGGAATCGGTCATTAATCTGAGTTTAACTAGGAAAAAGAAATTAAAAATAGCTTCTAGACAATCATGTCAAGATTTAGTGAAGCTGGTCTTCAGAGCCCTGTTGTGAGCTATGAAGTTGTCTTGGTTTAAAGGAAATAATTTTCTCAATGCTTTGGGTAATTTCAGTTAAGACATCACTTATCAAATTGATAATTAAATAGATTTGTTTTATTAAGAATTGGATTTTAAATAAAACTGCTCAGTATACATAAAAGAAAAAATAGAAATTTAAAGTAGATAGAAAGTGCAGTGGTACTATTTATTTGTTGCTAGAGAGTGAATCCTACAGCTGCATTTTGTGATTTGATTTAAATAATGAGGAGGCACTCACTTTTTACCAAAGTTATAAAAGCATTCCATTTAGTCAATGGAGGAAAATGTGTTTCTTTGTTTTTAATTTTTTATCTTTATTTTTTAAGGGATTCGCAATATAAGAGCACTGTTGTTTTCAGATCTCAGTTTGCCATACAATTAGGTAATTGGTGCTAGCATCCACAGATGAGGGATACCATTTGTCATTTGTTTTTCTGGGACTGTGTTACTTCACTTAGCATATATCTTCTAGTTCCATCCATTTACCTACAAAGTTCATGATGTCATCGCTGCATAGAACTCCATTGTGTTGATGTGTGTTTTTTCTTTATTATTTAGTATGAAGGAAAATCATTTATCTTCTAAGTAGAACGTCATAACTATTCTTCCTTCCTTCCTCAGAGTACATTATTTGTACTTTTGAGCCTGTTTATAGAGTCTATGGTGAGATCCAGGAAAAAATAATACAGTGAATATGAATAACTATAACACATGTATGCTCCTGAGTATCCATTTTAGCCCCTTTGTTGAGTTTTTATGTACTAGGTAAGGAATGTAATACATAGTGGAAGACATTTCAGGAGTGGAGTTCTTAAGTTCTTAATATTTTTATTAATACTAGCTTTAGAATTTATTTAAAGAGGTACCATATATAGCATCATTCTGTTGTTTAAGTATTTTTACATAAAGGACTTTAAAATGATCATCTAAATAAATAACAATTTCCCAATCAGTAAAATTTAATTTATAGAAGCTATCTAATTTTATGTTTATAATTATTTAAAGCATGTAGATATTGATAAATTACATTTCCTGGGGTGCTGCATTTCATTAAAAATGTAAGTGTTCCATAGTTTGTGTCATGTATTCTCCTTTCTGCAAATAACTTAAGACTGAGGGCAAAACTTTCAAGGATAAAAGCCAAGTATGGGGCCAGTGAGATTACTCACCAGGTAAAGGTTCCTGCTGCCAGGCCTGATGACCTGAGTTTGATGCCCAAAACCACAGGGTGGAGAAAGAAAGCCAACTCCCCACAAGTTGGTGCACTGTGACATGAGTGCCCACACATGCACACAAAATAAATGTTGAAAAAAAAGCCAAATAAATATAGTAAAATACACATTAGAAAGCAAATGTTTGTTATACATTTTCATGTTTATTTTAGAGGTATATGTGTTTCTCCTGATACCTGGAATTTATTTTAAAGCAAAGAGCAATATTCACATCGTAAACTTAAGAGAATTCTGGCATCATATGTCACAAATACCTTTATGATATTTTAAGTGGTGCTGTTTCTCTTAGGGCATTTTAAAATGTAGACTTAATAGAGAGCGTTTGTTTAAAAAGTCACATTACTGGGCTCACCTCAGAACTCTTTGGGTCTTTGGACTTCCTTTTGAGAAATGCTCCTTATATCATTCTTTTTTGTCTTACGGTAATATGTGTTAATGGAGAGTGAATCCTACAGTTGCTTTTTGTTAACAAAATGTTTTAAGGAAGGCAGTAAGTAAACTATAGTTATCCACATTTGTTAACAAATCTTAAAAGAATAGCTTTAGGTTAGATGTCTTCCCCACCCTCATCCTCAACAAAATGTCAGTTTTGTTTGTTTTGGTTTGGTTTTACCAATAATAATGTATAAATGATGAGCATTTTTCTATGATGAGGTTTTAATGATTATTAATGGTGGTCTTTTAAAATCTTTTTTTAACTAATAAGATTTAGTCTGTATATTTTATTACAGTATTGCTTTACAAATGTTTTTGTGTTCTATTATTTCAGTCCTTGAGTGTCATGCCAGTTCTTTTTGTAGTATATAAATGTTCTCTCAAGCAGCTGGAGAGATGGCTCAGTGGTTAAGAGCACCAAGTACTCTTGCAGAGGACCGGGGTTCAATTCCCCGCACCCACATGGCAGCTAAGAACCATCTTTAAGCTGGGTGTGGTGGCACATGCCTTTAATCCTAGCATTCGGGAGGCAGAGGTAGGTAGATCTCTGTGAATTCAAGGCCAGCCTGATGTACAGAGTAAGTTCCAGGACAGCTGGGGCTATACGGAGACCCTGTCTCAAAAAAATAATAAATAAATACATAAATAAAAGTTCTCTCAAAATACTCATCAGGGGAATAAGCCTTTGAATGAACACTTAGAAATTATTTTGCATAAGCATGTAGTCAGTGAAAGGCTTTTTCCTGATGCAAAACAGGCCAGATCAAAACAGATTAACAAAGTATAAAAGGAGATTTATTAGGACAGCTCCACTGGTCTCAGAAAAGGAGGCCAAGGGAGTCACACACTCGGGGACTGAAGGTTTTTGTAAGTTCTGGGGAGAGGAAAATGAGGCAATGGTGGTGAGACAAAGTGTGTTCTTGTAAGGGAAAAACTGGTGCAGTGGTGGGGGACAAAGTGGGTCTTTCCTGTTAGTCATTGTTCTAGTTTGTCTTCCATTGCTGTGACAAACACTCTGACACCAACTTGGGGAGGAAAGGGTTTATTCAGCTTACATCTCATGGGTCACAGTTCATCACTTAGGGAGCCCAAGGCAGGAACTCAGGGCAGGAACCTGGAGGCAGGAGCTGAAGCACAATAGTCAAAGGCCATGGAGGAATGCTGTTCACTGGATCGCTCCTCTGGCTCATGCCCAGCCCGCCTTCTTATACAGTACACAACAACCTGCCCAGGGTGGCACTACTCATTGTGGGCTGGGCCCTCCCACGCTGCTCGACCATCAAGACAATACTCCACAGATGTGGCCACAGGCCAATCCAATGGAGCCAATTTCCCAATTGAGGCTCCCTCAACCCAGGTGTGTCAAGTTGACACTAAAGCTATCCAGCACAGTCATGAAGCTGGAATATAACCATATTTGGTTTTAGGCTGTACTCTTATTGTGGCTGGAGACATCAGGAAGGGAAGTTGCATCAGCTGCCTGAGATAACCGAGGCTGTTAACAGGAAGAGAAGGGTGGGTGCCATCTTTAGATCTCCAAGCCCAGCCCCTGCCTAACAGATCATTATATGTATATGGATTGGATGTCTGGTACTATGTGTGTTCAGTGGCCATACATTTACGTTATAAATTTATTTTGTTTTGATTTTTATCATGCAACATACTGTCTTGGTCACTGTATTGTAATCTGTATTTGTATAATTTTTTACATTCAAATCTTTAAATGTTTAATCCCTTAAGAAAAGCACTTAAAATTTCAAAGGTGTGTTCCCTTTTAACAAATATTGCTTCTTCCTAGCAATATATATTTATACACACACACACACACACACACACACACAATAGTTCTTTGACTTGGATACAACTAAGCTAGTGATTTGACAGGAAACTAGAAATGACAAAATTCTACAGAGTATGTAACAACATGGCTGGGAACAATGACTATGAAATAAAATCATACTACTTTAAATGGATATAAGGTTTCATTTCTATGTAAATTTTACATTTGTATTAAAAAAGTGATGGAAAATGTCTTTTACTACTGGATGGGGAAGCTTGTGAACAGATTTCCATTAGCAAATTTAGAATCACTGGAAAATTACACTGCTTTTTACCAGTACTTACAAAACTACGTCTACTATTTCAATATTATTCAGTCAAAAGCCACCACATATTTAAGAAGTATGTGTTGGGAATAGGACTATTAATACCTGTGCATTAATGCAACAATGTATTTTTTATTTTTTTTAATTTAATTTTTATTGATGGTTTGTGCATTTCGTGCATCATTTTCCAATTCAGATCAGGCATATTTCCCTTTCCCTTCCCCCCCACCCCCACCCCATCCCAGATCATGTATTCTGCCATAACTGTCCTGCATCTTTCAGGTTTTTTTTTTTTTCATTTTTTAGCTATAGTGATAATCCATGAGTATAAGCATAAAAAACAATGTATTTTTTATACTGCACTTTTAATTTTACCATTAGTGACGAGACTATCGGATTTGAATCAAGAGTAGGTTCAGTGAAGGCTATTATAAAATTTGAATGATTAGCCAGGCATGGTGGAACATGGAACATGCCTGTAATCCTAGCAGGTGGATTTTTGTGAGTTCAAGGCCAGCGAGTTCCAAGACAGCTAGGCGCTACAGGGGAGACCCTGTCTCGAAAAAGACTGAAAAAACAAAAGAAAAAAAAAAATTGAACGATTACCTAGCACTGTGGATTATACTTAGCACCGTGACTGTACTTGAGCCACCAATTTTGTTAATTCTAGTTTAAAGTGTTGTAAATTTGTAAAGCGACTGGACCCCAAACATTGGATCACAACTGTTTCAGAAGAACACCAGTCCTCAGGATGCAGGACAACCTATCCTCCATGCCCCTCAACGCCCCTAAGTGCTCCTCACCCTTTTCTAAGCGCCCACGCGTGCGCAGAAGACTTGGCACAGCCCCGCTTTCCGCCGGGTCTAGCGACTACACACACACACCAACCCTCTCCACAGTGGGAGAAAGGCCAGTGAACAGGAAGCATGCGGTTCGCCGGGGTCTAGCGCTGACACACACACACACAAACACAACACACCCTCCGCTGACACGCACACACACTAGCGCTGACACACACACACACCCTCCCGCTGACACACACACCCCTCTGCCTGGGAGAAAGGCCAGTGAACAGGAAGCATGCGGTTAGCCCGGACACACACACACACACACACACCCTCTGCCTGAGAAGGACAGTTAACAGGAAGCATGCGTCTCGCGACACACACACACACACACACCCTCCCTCTGCTGGCGAGACAGCAGGCCGGCTCGCATCAGCACCACACACACAACACACACACACCACAACACACACACTCCCTCTGCATGGGAGAAAGGCCAGTGAACAGGAAGCATGCGGTTCGCCGGAACTTCCGCTTCCGCCCACGGGCGTCTCACACACACACACCACACACACACACACGGGCGTCACACACACACCCTCTGGGCGTCACACACACACACCCTCTCACACACACACACCACACACACACACGGGCGTCCCACACACCCTCTGGGCGTCACACACACACACACACACAACCACAAAAAAAATGCACACACACACACACACACACACCACAACACACCCTCTGCCTGGGGCGTCTCACACACACACACACACACACACACACACACACACACACACCCTCTGCCTGGGAGAAAGGCCAATGAACAGGAAGCATGCGGTTCGCCGGAACTTCCGCTTCCGCCCACGGGCGTCTCATCTACAACTGTCCGGGTTCCTCCAGCAGGCGTACCTGCCACGGTCTAGCCCGGAACCCACCGCCGCCTCTTCCCGTTTCTTCTGCGCGTGTGCAATCGGAACCTTCGCGAAAGTTCCTGAAAGGCAGCCGGCGGTTTCCGGAAGACGGCCGCAGGATTGTGCCAGTGCCAGCGGCGTGGAGGACCTGTCTAGTCTTAGTGCGGAGCAGTGCATCGGCCTCCCTGGGAACCTAAATGGCGCTGCTGTGCTACAACCGCGGCTGCGGGCAGCGCTTCGACCCTGAGGCCAATTCGGACGGTAAGAGGCCCCTCTGCGAGCGCGGGTCTCCCTCAAGACCGGTGCCGGGTCCGCTCGGGTTCCACTGGCTCTGCCGTGGTCATGGGCGTGGGGTGCGGAGCGCCGGGGGTGCCCAGCGGGGCCTTGCGTGCGGGTGAAAGCCCCTGCGTTTGATGAGTGCTCTGCTCTTTTGCACTGCTTGGTTTTTGAGGAGCTCTTCCTGGACTCTTTGCTGAGCTTGAACAAGGGCGCAGCTACAAGTTCCGCAGTGGCGACGTTGGCGGGGAGCTTTGATTGTGGCCTGCAGTTAAGACCTTGCCATCTCCAGCGTAAACTGCCCCCTAAGTGTTCCTCTGTAATCATGAGAAGGGTAATTAGGAATGTAAAGTGAAAGCCAGAGCCTACACGAGGTAACCCAGGCGATGTGAGTGACCAGTTTCTCTTTTAATTGGCGAATAGGATAATTATGCAGATAACTGGAATGCTTGGGGAAGTGGAACACTTCTCAGATTCATATAGCATGTATAATTTTTTTTTACATGCCAGGTATTAATTGTCACTTATTATGTAACTTAATCTTCACAAATACACTTGGAGTCACACTCTTTAAAAAGGAGTGGGTTTGCCGGGCGTGGTGACGCACACCTTTAATCCCAGCATTCGGGAGGTGGTGGCAAGGGGATCTCTGAGTTCAAGAATACCTGGGGCTACAGGGAGACCCTGTCTCCAAAAGACCCTCCCATCCCCCTACCCCCCAAAAAGCAGTGGGTTTGAACAAGGTACTAACAAGTTCAGCATTGTAAAGGAGTTTAAACCAATGCTTTACACACATCTTTTTCACGTTGAGGTGTTTGGAATATTGGTCTTAGTACACTAGCAAATTGGTGACTTTTAAAATAAGACTTATATAAGACTTAAAGGAAAAGCTACAAGCCCACCTTAAGCCCTTGTTAAACTGTCTTGTTTATTTACATTCTACTTTAATACCTAGTATGCCAACTGTCAGGCCAAGGAATAAGTGTGTCTATTACCTGATGGTTTTAAATAAAATATTCTACATTGCTAGTTGTAATAAATTATTTTTTGTTAGACTTAAGTTAAAACTGATTGTATAATGTGAAAATAGACAGGAATACAGAATGATCAATGTCAACCCTGAAAATAAACTGAGTTTAAGGAATTTCTAGGAATTGGCCCTGTTCGAAATGCTAATCGAGCAATTGGATATTATTGAAATGTTGAGCATATATTTGGAAGGTCTTTTTAAGGAATCTCTCATAGACAAGTTTAATGGATCAGTTTATAAGTACACTTATCTTAAACTTGATATTTTTCTAAAAAGAGAATTGAAATATGACTGGAGGGTGGGAGGAGTGCTATGAAGTGCGAATTTTAGGCAGGAGCAAAGAGGGGCTCCCAGAGACTCCACCCCAGGCTGAGGCACTATTGGAAGTTGATGTCATATATAATTTGGACTCTGGTAGATTATTACAAAAAAGAGGAGGACATGCAGTTTAAAGAGAAGGAGGTGTGTGGAGGTGGAAGAGTGATGGGGTGGATGTGGTCAAGATACATTGCTTGCATGTGTGGAATTTTAAAGAAGAAACAATTGCCCAAATCTTAGAGCTTAAAGTTTTAATACTAAACAAAATTCACTACAAAAGTTAGATGAGGGGCTGGAGAGATAGCCTAGCGGTTAAGAGCACCGACGCTCTTGCAGAGGACCCGGGTTCGATCCCCAGCACCCACATGGCGGCTAAGAACCGTCTGTAACTCCAATTCCAGGAGAACTCCAGTTCCAGGGGAATCCGAGACCCTCTTCTGACCTCCGCGGCATTGCACGACACGGGTGCACAGACCTGCATGCAGACAGTACATTCATACACATACAAAAATAAATAATAAAAAAAAAATTAAAAAAAAAAAAAAGTTAGATGAATATAAACGACATTGGTTGTTATTGGACTGGTTTGAATTGTTTTTTTCCAAAAAATGTAATAATATTAGAGTTTTAACTGTTACTTTTTTAATACAAGGGATTAATGAAGTTTTAAGGAATGATTGCTGGAAGGAAGGAATGATGTGCATGCTTTTGTTCATTATTAACAGATGTGGGGGGGGTTCCCTTTGTTTTTGACCAGATGCCTGCATATACCACCCAGGTGTTCCTGTCTTTCATGATGCTCTGAAGGTAGGCCTTTTCAGTTTCTTCATACTTGCGTAGTAAACTTAAAGATGGAATAAAACCATTTTTCTCTGCATGTCAGTTTTTCTTCTCTTTGAAAAAAATACTTATAATTTTTTTTGTGTGTGTGTGAATGAATGTATTGCCTGCACGTATGTAAGTGCATCAATGTTATACAGTGCCCAGAAGTCAGAAGAGAGAGTTGGATGCCCTGGAACTGGAGTTACAGAGTTATCTGCCTTGTGGGTGCTGGGATTTGAACCCAGATCCTCTGTAAGAGCAGCTTGTGCTCTTAACTGCTAAGCTGTTTCTTCAGCCCCCAGCCCGTTTTTCTTTCTTAATAATTATGCTGGAATGCTTTGAGGTATGGCTCTAAAGGCAAAGAAGACTTGCCAAGGTTATTTTGTTTTGACTCCACCTCATTTTCCTAATGACTTCCTACTTTCCTAATTTTGAATAAAGTTGAATAAAAGCATTAGGATTGAGCTCAGGTTCATTAGTGTTGGCTAATGAGAAGGTTCCTCTCAGTATTGGGAGTGTGTGTCTCAGTTCAGACATTAAGTTGAAGTGTTGTTGTTGTTGTTGTTGTTTTGTTTTGTTTTTGTTTTTTTGGTGGGGTTTTTTTGGTGTACGAATGTACTGTCTGCATGTAGGTTTGTGCACCCATGTCATGCAATGACTCAGAGGTCAGAAAAGGGTGTCGGATTCCCCTGGAACTGGAAATAAAGACGTTCTCAGCAGCCATGTGGGTGCTGGGGATCGAACCCAGGTCCTCTGAAAGAACAGTCATGTGGTGTTCTTAACCGCTAGGCCATCTCTCCAGCCCCAAGTTGAAGTGTTTTTTTACTGGAGACATGGTACTGAGTTTTCACCTGTATTTCCTAGATAAGCTGGAGAATCAGAAATATAATTTTTATGACCAAGTTTTGGATGCTGATCTTTTAAAAATACATGATAATGTATATTTGAAGATTGCTTTGTACATCTCGAAAATGCTGCAGTGGGCTCTCAGTGGGTTTAGATATTACTGCCTTTGTTCCCAGGAACCTAAAAGAGTCTCATATAAATATTGTTGCTGTTTTAATTTTCTAATTATGCCTTCTAGAAATTAGTGGGATTCAAGCCGGGCATGTTGGCGCACACCTTTAATCCTAGCACTTGGGAGGCAGGTGGATCTTGAAAAGAACAAAAAAAAAAAGAAAGAAAAAAAAGAAATTAGTAGGATTCTTACATTTTAAGTGATACAGGAAAAAAAAAAATCTAAACAAAGGCATACAACATAAGTTTGTGTTCCTTGCTGAGTTTTGTGTTAGAACAATGTAACAGGGCCTTTTGTCCAGCTCCTGTTTATGTCTTTTTAGCCTTTTTTATTTTTGGTCTGTTTTAGACAGGGTCTCCCTGTAGCTCCGGCTGTCCTGGAACTCGCCATGTAGACCAGGCTGGCCTTGAACTTACAAAGATCCGCCTGCCTCTGCTTCCTGAGTGCTGATTAAAGGCATGCACCACCATGCCTGGCTCTTTTCAGCCTTTTTTTTTTTTTTTAATTTTATTTATTTTTGTATGTGTATGAATGTACTGTCTGCATGTAGGTCTGTGCACCTGCGTCGTGCAATGCCTCGGAGGTCAGAAGAGGGTGTCAGATTCCCCTAGAACTGGAGTTCTCCTGGAATTGGAGTTACAGACAGTTCTTAGCCTCCATGTGGGTGCTAGGGATTGAACCAGGTCCTCTGCAAGAGCAGTCGGTGCTCTTAACCGCTAGGCTATCTCTCCAGCCCTCTTTTTGACAGTGGGGTTGCTCGACCTCTGTTAACCTTATTGTGCCTTTTTCTTTCTTATTTTTCCCCTATGCTATTTCCTGATGCCTCCTAACCATAGGGTGATGTTTTACATTATTCTCTCATTAAGCGCATTTGTGTTGTCCTCAGTTGTCACCTGTCAGTTATTTTTATGCCTTACTTGTGTGTATGTGTCTTACTGACAATGTCAAACCATTCCTAAAGAGAAGTATTTATTACTCTCATTTCTGTAGTTATATTGGTTTGTATTTGCTCTATTCTGTGCTTGTACATGCCCATGTGGGTAGAGGCCAAAGGTCAGTCAACCTCTGGAGTCTTCTATCTCTCTTCATCAAATATTTAAGCAAGGTCTCTTCACTAAACCTGGAGCTTTCTGACTCATCAAGACTATGTAGTCTAGGAGCTCAAAGGACTCACAGCAGTTTTTACAGATAGGCCTTGCATCTAGCTTTTGTACATGGGTGCTGGGCATCAAAAGTTGGGTCCTGGGGCTGGAGAAATGGCTCAGTGGTTAAGAACACCACCTGCTCTTGCAGAGGACCTAGGTTCAATTCCCATACCCACATGGCAGCTAACAACTGTTTGTAACTCCAGTTCCAGGGGATCCTACACCTTCTTCTGACCTTCAGGCATTCCACAACAGTGGTATACCTAGCCACATGCAGGCGATACTTTCATACACAAATAAAAATAATATCTTTTTTTTTCCACCAGGCATGGTGGCACACACCTTTAATCCTAGCACTTGGGAGGCAGAGTCAGTGGATCAAGACCAACCTGGTCTACATAGCAAGTTCCAGGACAGCCAGAGCTACAGGGAGACCCTGTCTCAAAAAGACCAAATATATCTTTTTTTCTTAAGAGTTGGGTTCTTCTGACTGAAACAGTGAACTTCTGCTCAAAACAGTGAACTTCCACATGGAGAATATTGAGAAAGACTGAAAAAAAGATGAAAAACATGTTTGGCAGAATACATGAGCTCTGGTGGGGATAGGGTGGGGGACATGGGTCTAGATTTGATAATCTTGTACAAAATATATATTAAAAAAGATTTAATTTAAAAAAAAAGTTGGGTTCTAATGCTTATATAGCAAGCACTGCCCTGGATGAACCTTCTCCTGACCTCCTTATTATAAGGCTGTATTCTCTGAATATATATTGTAAACCTAGGATTTCCAAAATAGCTGGATTCCGTTTCTATTCTATTCCCAGAATAGAAATGTCAATATAAGGCCATTAGTAACCATATGATCTACTTCAATTTATCCTTTATTTTTACTGAGGACTAGCACAGGACCCAGATTGGCATCTGAGAATATGTTGGTTGTGTCATGTCTTACGTGGTGTATCCCAGGGTCTGGCATAATTCTCTATGATTAAGCAGTAAAACATTCTCTCTTACTAGATTTTTTTTTTAATTAATATAATATGAATGCTCTTTAAACCCTGTCAGGTCAAGGTAATTGGTTTCATTTGCATCTCAGTTTAGAACAAAGGAGACCATAGTTCACAAAAGGAAAATTTAAATTACGGGTTTTTTTTTTAATTTTCCCTTAAAAAAAGAGAAACATGAAAGTGCGCAGTTTATTTTTTAAAAATCCACTACCAAAATGTTTGTACCTTCTAAGAAACAGGCCCATGTGAATTTCATCTGAATTTGAGAATTTTTTTTTTATTTCCTTTTTCTCTAGTATATTTGAATTAGGAACAATAACTAAAAGCCAGTTTGGGTAAGCTGTTAAGTATGATTAGAAAAAATATCTGTCTTTTGAACAAAGCAACTAATATTAAGCCTTTTCCCCTATGGTATAGTTCAAGATGCAGGTGGAAGCCCAAAGAAAAGCTTGAATAAGCTTTTAATGAAGCTAGGATACAGTGATGGTACATACCTTGCAAGAGGAGGCAAGGCAAGCAAAGGAAAGAATTTAAGATCCAGTGTCCTCTACTCTTTGTTCCTTGTGGCTTTTATTGATTTGTGTAAAGAGGAATTGGTGATGGATGCTTCTACATGTCAAAGCAGTCCTGGGCTTACTCTGGCTAACCAAGGAGGAAATACTTAGTCTTATTTTTTGACATTTAACTTCCTAGTCTGTTATAAGCTCCCCTCTTATCTAAAATGTAGAGTGTATATTTGATAAAGAGAACAAAACTATCCATTGCTGTGAGCTTACCTTTTTGATCTGGGTCAGCTAAAATCTGCCCTACTGAGGTTTCATATTTAACCTTGCAGTTATTTAACCTTGCAATTATTCTTTCACTGACTTATTTTCAACTTGGTAGACAGTAACAAGCCATTTGGGGAAGAAGGCATTATAGCACATAAATCTATCACCTTTCCTAATTTTTTTTTTTTTTTTTTTTGTCTTTTCGAGACAGGGTCTCCCTGTAGCCCCAGAACTCCCTGCCTTACCCCAACAAAATTGCTTGATAGTTTGTTAAAAAATCAGAGATCTCATGTTTCTATCTGCTTATGCTTCTGGCTGAAAGGTTAGTTTTACCTTCAAAGATGAATGCATAGGCTTTTGTGTTGGTCTGTGGTATTATAATTGCTGATTTTTTTTTTTTTCAAGTAAAGCACCTTCCCAGATCCTTTAATTATATGTATTGGAGAGGAGGATATTGGGACTCAAAGCTTGGGTCTTATGCATACTAGTTAAGCTCACTACACTGAATCATCCCCAGTCCGTTAGCTGGTATTCTAAATTATAAAATTTTTTCCTAAAAATTATCAGGTCTGGAGAGATAGCCTAGTGGTTAAGAGCACCAACTGCTCTTGCAGAGGACCTGGGTTTGATCCCCAGCACCCACATGGCTCCAGTTCCAGGGGAATCCGATGCCCTCTTCTGACTTCCATGGCATTGCACAACACGGGTGCACAAACCTACACGCAGACAGTACATTCATACACATAAAAAATAAATAAAATTTAAAAAAATTTAAGTATCCACCTACTTCCTCCTGAGTGCTGGGATTAAAGGTGTACACCACTCCACCCAGCTAAAGTCAAGTACTTGTCTTAAATAGAAGCAATTTCTGATTTTCTGTTTTAATGACAGCTCATATTATAAATTATTCTAACATTGGATACTTTGTTTTTGTTTTTAGCATACTGAAAATCATTTCACTTAATTAGGAAAGAGGTTATACGACTTCACAAGTGAGCATATATGTACATAGCAGGATTCTGGGGCTGGAGAGATGGCTCAGTGGTTAAGAGCGCTCATTGCTCTTGCAGAGTACCGGGGTTCAATTTCCACCACCCACATGGCTGCTAAGAACTGTCTTTAAGCCAGGCCATGGTGTCGTATGCCTTTAATCCTAGGCAGAGGTAGGCAGATCTTTGAAAGTTCAAGGCCAGCCTGGTCTACAGAGTGAGTTCCAGCTGGGGCTGCAGGGAGATTCTGTTTCAAAAAAAAAAAAATCAGGATTCAAGTAAATAAGTGCAAAAAATCTGAAAAAGCAGTTTTCAGGGTTTTTGTTTGTTTGTTTTATAGGGTTGGTCTTGCTGTAAGAGAAGAACAACTGATTTTTCTGACTTCTTAAGCATTGTAGTAAGTATTAGTTGATTTCTCTATATCCTTTCCCTAAAGTACATGCAGCAGTCTGAAGTTTACAAAGGAGTTCATTTCCCTTTAATAGCCTCTAAAATAATTTGTCTGCCTTGGAGATTAAGATTTTTTTTTTTTTAATGTGTGTGAGTGTACTGTCTGCATGTAGGTTGGTGCACCCATGTCATGCAATGCAAAAGTCAGAAAAGGGCGTCGGATTCCCCTGGAACTGGAGTTAAAGACTGTTCTTAGCCACCATGTGGGTGCTGGGAATCAACCCAGGTCCTCTGTAAGAGCAGTTGGGTGCTCTTAACCGCTGAGCCATCTCTCCAGCCCAGGATTTTTAAGATACGAATTACTCATTTTGTCATTTCAGCTTCTTGATTTTAGTAATCTCAAAAGAGCATCAAGAAAGAAGTGGCAGGCAGTGAGTCAATTTTCAGTTAGGAATGGTGCGTTTTCTCAAGATTCTGTTGAGATGGACCATTATTTCACATGGCACCAAGAAAGAAAGCGCATATTTCCATTTTACAGATGAAAAAAAAAATTATAGAAGAGTACCTTGCTTAAGATGATATTGGAATTAAGTAGGAAAATTGGAGCTCAAATTGAGACTTTCTTGGTTTGCATTTTATTTTAGCCTAAGCCAGGGTCCCTTGACTCCTGACCATCTTGCCTCCAAGTACTGAGATTACAGCTGGCACCATGCCAGACTTATGCAGTATTGGGACTCAGTCCCAGTGTTTTTGTACATACTAGACAGGCACTTAACAGCTGAGATGGCAGTCTGAGACCTTTTTAAATAAAGAACTTTGGCAATATATAAATAATTTTTCAGTGGTGGGCTCCAAAATGGTTAACAGGCCAGCCTGAGCGACATAGTGTCCCCGAAATACAAACATGCATAAATAAACAAAGGAGATAAAAGCGTAGCTGTTAATTCATATATTTCACTAACAGGGCTGTACAAAAGGTAGGCATAATAGTGAAAAGCCACCTGAACCAGTCAAGCCGGAAGTCAAGACTACTGAAAAGAAGGAACTATCTGAACTAAAACCCAAATTTCAGGAGCATATCATTCAAGCACCTAAACCAGTAGAAGCAATAAAAAGACCAAGGTATACACTATATATCAGTTTATATTTGTAACTTGAATAATAGTATTTGTTGGTAGCATTTCCTTTTAACATTTTATATAATAGTATTTGTAGTGAACATCACGTATGATTTTCTTTTTGCTTACCCTTTTTTATTTGAGGGCATATACATAGTAGAATTTGGTAATAGATTTATTTTACAGGTGCAAATACTATCCGTGTGGGGGAATTGCACATCTTGTTCATTTTAAGGCATGATGCAATTCTGAAAGCATCGTCCTTTCATGAAATTAATTTTAATTGCAAAAATACACAGAGGTCTGATCACTTACTTTTGATTTCAGGTGGCTGAAAACTATTCTCATTAGTACTTGTGGAGTTTTAATTTATTTGATTTAGATGGCTTCTGTCAAAATAGTCTTAAAGTAGCTTTAGTTTACTTTGAAGTAGAATTAGATTCTTTCAAAGGTTTCCACACATGTTCTAGGTTTTCCGTTAAATCAGATCTTTATATTGCACCTAGGTAGTGATTGTTTTAGAACCAAACTACAGAATGTAAACATATGATTTGGGCTTCAGATTTGTCTCTGGTAATTTTTTAAATGAAAAGGGAATAATAGAAACCAGTTAATTTTTATTTAGATAAATTTAAGTTTTTCCCAACTTTTTCTCTTTTTTTTTTTTTAATTTTTATTTTATGTGTATGAGTGTATTCCCTGCATGTAAATTCAGCCATTTCATGAAAAGCCTGAGGTCAGAGAGGGTGTCATCCTCTAGAACTGGAGTTACAAGCAGTTGTTAGCAGCCATGTGGGTGCTGGGAATCAAACACCAGTCTTCTGAAAGAACAACCAGTGCTCTTAACTGCTGACCCATCTCTCCAACCCCTCCCAACTTGTTCTTTATTGATTTTGCATAAATAAATTTATAGAAAATTATATCATATAGGTCCAAGAAAAGTATCCCAGCTTTTGATGTCTATTCGCTCATTAATATGTTACATACAGGCTGTAGTTAAAAGATCAGAGTGATTGGGACTGAAGAGATCACTTAGAATAAGAGCACTGGCTGCTCTTGCAGAAGAGTCTGGTTCCATTTCCAACACCCACATGGTGGCTAGCAACCATTTGTAACTCTGGTTTTAGGGACTCTTAACATCCTTATCTGGCCTCCACAGGCATTGCAGAACATGGCAGAGAAGCTCTTTTTTTTTCGGGGGGCGGGGGGTTCGGTATTCTTGAGACAGGGTCTCCCTTTAGTCCCAGCCAGCCTGGAGCTCGCTCTGTAGACCAGGCTGGCCTTGAACTCACAGAGATCGTCTCCCTCAGCCTCCCTAGTGCTGGGATTAAAGGCATGGGCCACCACATCCTGCTCTCATAACTTAAAAAAAAAAAAATGGATTGAGCCGACGTGGTGGCACACGCCTTTAATCCTAGCACTTGGGAGACAGAGGCAGGCAAATCTTTGTGAGTTCAAGGCCAGCCTGGTCAACAGAATGAGTTCCAGGACAGGTGGGGCTACAGGGAGACCCTGTCTCAAAAAGACCCCCCCCAGAAAAAAGGATTGAAATGATGTTATTCTACCTATGTTACTATTGAGGGATTGATACACTATAGAATAGCCAGTTTTGATAAACAGGGAAAAGACAAGTATTCTGTCACAGCTCTTATCTTAACTCCCTTACATTACAATGGCATCTGCTATCATAAAATAATATGAGCTAATAACATCTTTAAATTATAGACTGCAGATTTATAAGGTTTAAATTGATCTAATGTGTGAGATTCTAGTTCTAGGGTACTTTATCAGTGTTTGCCAGGTTGTCATTATGGATACAGAGTGAATTACCTGTCACTTTGGGAGCAGGGGCGTATTTTTATTGTTGCATTTATTAAGACTCAATTCTGACTTTAGAATAAGTTTAAACAAAGTGTATATCAAAAAAATTAACCATTATGAAATAAAAGAATGTAATGGTACCTTGTCATAAAATTGTATCTGGATTTATAAATCCATGTCAGATGCCCATGCAAAGTAAATTATCTCTACTAATAAAAATTAGTGAGTTCACTTATTGCCTATTTTGTACCTGTTTATTATATGCTCAGAATTTTGCTTGATGAACTGAAAGGACTTTATAGTCCTTTCCTCATCATTTACTCATCTTTTACCAGCTTGATTTCCTAGTCTTGAATCCCTCCCTATTCATAAGTTCTACTGACTAATATCTTTGTATGCTGACAATGACATGAATATTTGAAACTTAATTTCTTAGTAGAGGGATGGTTTTTGTTAAAACCTAAAATGTAATTGGATATAACAGTTATTTGTAAAATACTTTTAATTAGGAGTAACTTAATGCACACAAATAATTTAACATTACATAAGGGTATTTTTTAAGGTTATCAATTTTAAGTACAAAGAAAAGATTTTGGTATATTAATAATGGTAATAAGGCTTCAAAATTCCCTAGCCCAGATGAACCAATGACAAATTTGGAGTTAAAAATATCTGCTTCCCTAAAACAAGCACTTGATAAACTTAAACTGTCATCAGGGAATGAAGAAGATAAAAAAGGTAAGATTACTTTTTATTATATCTTTCTATATAAGAGCCATTCAGAAAGATAGCAGTTCATTAAATGTGAAATGTAGCAGATTGTAGTGAAGAGCTTATTTTATTTGCAATGGTTCATTCATTATGTCTGTGTGCAAAATAATCATCTGTTAAAATTTTTCCCTCATTTCTTTTTACAATTAAATTTCTTCGATAATTAAAAGTCTTTGTGCATTGTGTATGTTATTCATTTCATGTATGCTTACTACCAAGAGACAAAAATACCCTTTCATGATTTCTCTTTTACAAGATTATAAGATTTTTCTAAAGATTGGATAAAGCATTCCATTATAAAATGAAAGTGTGATATGTCACTTGGCAAACTAGAAATGAAATCTAATTACCATAAGGCATTTGGTTTGGTTTGGTTTAGAGACAGAAGACCTTGCCCTTACAGCTCAGGCTGGCCTGCATCTTGCTGTGTGGTCCCAGTTGACCTCAAATTCATGATCATCCTTCAGCCTCTCAAATGTTTCCATTATAAATGTGCATGCATTCCACACGTGCTGTGCATTTTGTAGGTTTTTTTTTTTTTTTTGCTTTTGCTTAAATAGGACTTATAGGAAACTTTTTAAGAATAGAAGATAGTGATGAAATCTTATTTTATTCTCTCCTTTCTTCATTTCAGAAGAAGACAGTGATGAAATTAAGATTGGGACCTCTTGTAAAAATGGAGGGTGTTCAAAGGTATATATTATAAAACTTTGTTATAAAGTAAATTTTAATAATCAAAGGACTGCAGTTCATTTTCTAAGCTTAGCAAATAGTTGGGTGCTTGTTAAGTGTTGGGTACTTTTCCTAAAGTTTGGGGTTACAAACCGACTTTCTGAGAGAAACATCTGATGGAATTATGGAAGTAAATCTCATTACTTTAACATCTAAAGTAGTTAGTATGTATGAGACATTGTTTCAGGCCTGGAGATAATAGTATCAAAAAAGAACCTCTTTGGGGGGAGCAAATAAATATTATTTTCTGGGCAGACGGTTAAAAATAGGCAATTAAATAATTTAGGCATGTAAATAAAGCAGACCAACTAAGTTCTAGTTGGGAACTGTTTACAACTTGTTGATGAAAGTTTTTTGGTGTGGCACTAGATCAGAATTTGAGTAAGATAGGAAATGAGGCATAGCGTTGGATAAGAGTACTGTTCATGAGGGGGCAACACATGCAGAGAGACGCTTTAAAGCTAGGCCCCTCGGGGAATGACAAGGTTATGGAACTTGGACAGCAGTATAAAAGGAGTAGAGAAGCGTGTGAGGTGGTAGAGGGCCTAAACCAGGTGAGGGCTTGGGTTAACTTCTTAAGATTATGATGTAGCCATTACTTGTTTAGGAATGCTTTGTTTGAGACAGGGTCCTACTGTGTACCCCTTGTTGGCCAGGAAATTATTATGAAAACAAGGCTGGCCTCGAACTTACAGAGATCTACCTCTTCCTCCTTCTCCAGTGCTGGAGTGGTTTTTGAGGGTTTTTTATTGGTTTTGGTTTGGTTTTTTTGTTGTTGTTTTGAGGGGGGTTTTTTGTTTTTTTTTTACACAGATCTCACTCTAACTTAACCAGGCCTTAAACTTCTGTTTCTTTTCCTTTACCTGACTGCTAGGGGGAGAGGGTTTTTTTGTTTGTTTGTTTGTTTGTTTTGTTTTGTTTTAATCTTAGTTTAAATTACTTCTTTGTTGAAATAGAGTCTCCATGTAACTAGCCCCAGCTGGCCTGAACCTTCCGTGCTTGCCCTGATTTCACAGAGATCCACCTGCTTTGTTTTCCAGTGCCATGATTAAAGGCTCCACACCTGGGTCTAGAGAGAGGTTTTAAAGCAATTTATGTCACAAATAGCAAACATATACTGACTGAACAGAAATGGAATAAGAAGAGAAACTAGGTTGGTTGCTGTTCTAGGTCAAGCAGTGCTCTCTTGAAGAGTAGGTTACTGAGAAGTGATTAAACATGAGCATAGCCTCCATCTCTACTAATGCTGCTTTCTCCATTCAATCTCACTTGACTCATTCTGCATAGCCTCCATCTCTACTAATGTCGCTTTCTCCATTTAATCTCACTTGACTCATTCTGCATAGCCTCCATCTCTACTAATGTCGCTTTCTCCATTTAATCTCACTTGACTCATTCTGTTTACTCTCTGTCTCACAGTACGGTTTATGAAAATGGGGTTTGGGGGCTGGAGAGATGGCCTAGTGGGTAAGAGCACGAACCTCTCTTGAGAGAACCCGGGTTCAATTCCCAGCACTCACATGGCAGCTAAGAAGCATCTTTAAGCCAGGAGTGATGGTACATGCCTTTAATACTAGCACTTGGGAGGCAGAGGCAGGCAGATCTCTGAGTTCAAGGCCAGCCAGGTCTACAGAGTGAGTTCCAGGCCACCTGGGGCTATAGGGAGACCCTATCTCAAAATAAAAAAGAAAGAAAATAGGGGTTTTTGTTGTATCTGGAATGCTTGGGACAGTGCCCAGCACACAGCAAATATGTGTATAATTTGGATACTTGTGACTTCAAGCATCTCGGCAATTGTTTAATATGATTGTAAGACTTCAGGTCACAACCTGTGCCACAAGAAGCCAGGTTCAGCCACTCATCTTTGATAAGCCAAATTAATAGTGAAAAGCAAAAAAAGAGGGGGGGTATTTATTCATTGGCCACACATTTGAGAAGAGGGATCACGATGTCCACCAGTGGACATACCCCCACCCCCCAGTCTGTCTAAGTACAGGGTCAGGGGTGTATATATCTGAGCAGTCCCAGTCAAGGTCTGTTCCAGGCCTCTCTTTCCATTTCCCCTCTGGCTGGTCCAGGCTTTAGGTTTTAGGTTTTCTTTTCTCCCTGCATGAGGCTCCTGGGGTAATTCCAGTTTCTTGGAGTCCATTGTTTCAGTAGTCTGATAGCTAAATAAGCGGCACAGGCATCTCTTATAAATTACTTTCATCCCTGCCAGACCAATTATGGTAACATTAGTTGAAAGTGAAAATGGGGTCTGGACCAGTTTTTATTTTTCCTTCCCATGAGATTTGAGATCATCTTGGTTATTAAAATAGGGATAAGAATGGAGATGCAACTTGGTGTGAGGGAGAAGTAATAGGTAATTAATTTTAGAGTGAGAAAGCTATACAGATGGCTGAATACTAGAGCAAGATTACAGAGAAGATATCAGGTGAGTTTTGAAAACTGAAAGTACCAAAAATGGGGAGGGAGGAGATAACACTGGTAGAGCTATTGGCTATACTACAAAGAAAAGATAAAATGGAATATCATAATAGAATTTGTTCATGTGGATCGACCTGAAGAAGTAACCAAATCTAAGAGACGCTTTAGTGATGGGAAGCTAATCTTACTTTATAGAGGCCATTAAAGAAATGTTTTAATATTCCATTTATATTTGTTAGAACTTAGACACGTACAAGTTTCACAGTGAACACAGCAGTGCTGATAAGCATGCCTTGCTACTTAGTATTTTTCTCTTCATAGGTGTCTATCAATATTGATTAGTTTGGGGCTGTTTTTTAAGTTAATGTAAAATCATAAAATTTATAAATTTTTATGATTGTCTACTGGTACTTAGTGGTTTTTTTCAGATTTATTTTGCAGTATATACCCATGGTCTTGCCCTTTTCATTGCTTTGTGAAAGTTGTTTTTAAGTGTACTGCAATTATTTTTCCTTCCTATTGTCTTTTAAGTTTTTTGTTCATATATATAACTCTGAGGACTAGAAATGGAATTGGATGTTGTATGTTGAGCTTTAGCAGACACATAAACATACCGTAGAGTTTCCACATTTTACACCTCTGTCCACAGGTGTGAGCTAGATCCACGTGTCCACTCACTGTTACACTCAGTCCTCTTGTATTTTAGCAGTTCTGGTAGGGCATACAGGTTTCTACTTGGGCTGCTGTGGTGATGAGCTTGAGTATTCCATTGTGTGCTTAGCCACTTCTGCTCTTTGCCAAAATGTCCATAGGCCCTCATTTATCTTTCTTAGTTGTCTTCTTTCTTACCAGTTTTGAAGGAAATCTTTATATATTTTACCTGCAAGTCTTTCGTCAGAGATAATTTGTCTTTTCACTGTCCTGATGATGTCATTGATAAACAGAGGGACTTTCAATTTTCATGACATGAAGTTTCCCCACTTTTTCATTTATTAATGTATTTCATTTAAGAAATATTTACTCCTGAGCTATGGATATTTTCTCATGCAGAGGTACATTTAAATGTGAAACAGCTGGAACTGGTAACGGTGGAAGTGAGGTACTTTTAATCAAAGGACTATCCAGGAGAATGACAGTAATTGGGTAATTGTAATAAGTTAGAGGAGTAGAGAAATTAAAGAATAGGAAATGAGTTAGTAGGAAGCAGTATATTCTGATTGCCTAAAAATGTGCTACTTTGTGAGAGGTTAAATTAATAGTGAAAATGACAGGATTTTATGATAACCTCACAGAAGTGGAAGAAAAACTGAGGAGACTTACTGATTTTGCTTTGGAAGACTGAGTGAAGTTGGTGCCATCAAATAAAATGAAAAGAGAAATAGATTTAGGTGACTAATGATAAGTTCATATTCATACATTCTGGAATTTATGTGCTTATTATAGAGGTAAACACACCTAGCACTTTGCTAACAAAAAGCAAACACCAAATATTATCTTCTGTTCTTGTAGTTAATATGAATACAAAATAGAGAATATACTACCAGCTGCATCCATGTTTTATTAACATAACTTTTTGTGAATTCATCTGTAGAGCCTTCACCTACAGCAGCAATGGGGCCCGGATCTTCCAGACAAACCATGGATGTATATATAGGTCTGCAGCTCATTTTACCATTTGTAGGGATAAGAAATCACCATCCCTCTAAAGCTTCCACAGTTGCTTATTAGAATTCTTATATTAATTGGTATTACCCACACAGAGTGTACCGTACACATAAATCATGCTGCAACTGTATTTCTGTTTGAGTCCCTTGATTTCAACATGTTTCTGTAAATTTAAATCCTTAAATGTAATTGGCTGGAACCTCATGCCTAAAAGGCTGAAAGCATCTTATTACAGTCTGTTGCATACTTTCTATTTGCTTTTCTCATAGGGACCTAAAGTTTAACCATACCCAAAAGGGGATCATTTCCCATTCCTTAATGGAATGTCTTGGGATAAACTTACCAGAGTTCTTGGTGACTACCGTTATTTTTGAGTATCTTGAGAAGTTCATAGGGGTAAACAGTATTAACAGATAGGTATAAAATGCAAGAGAGAGATAAGGAGCTAATTTTCCCCCTTTCTCTTTTTTTAGACATACCAGGGTCTACAAAGTCTAGAAGAAGTCTGTGTCTATCATTCTGGAGTGCCTATTTTCCATGAGGGGTAACTAATGCATGACTAAAACATTTGTAGTAGAGATCAGAAATGTTAAACCTTTATATCTAGTGGACAAAAATGTAGACAGATTTCACGTACAGTGTTTATCTGTGTTGCCATTTAAAGTAATTCTGACTGTAAAATGATGATCAGCTTATTTGGACCTTTTTTTTTTTTAGTCTGAGCAGAGCCTTAGCTTCCTGAGGCAGTATTACAGACTTACACCACCATGCCTCTGGCTTAAGTTAGTTTTCTTTGCAATGAAGGACTGTTCTGCATTTTGTAGGACAGTTAGAATTTTTGACCATGGGATAGTGAAAGCACTGTCATTATCCATGACATTCCCATAGCTCTCAAGTCAGAGTTTGTCTCTGTATTGTGATATAGTTTATATATAATGTCACTATATTAGAATCTTAGCTTCCGTGTACCTCAGGACTAAAAGATGGGATTCTCTTAAGTTTTCGCTACTTGTGCAGGGTATTTCCTGAAGTTGGTGATAATGGTTTTACCTTCTAGCTTTTGTTCCATGTTCATTACTGGGTTATTGAAGTTCAAAAATTATAAACCTCTGGTTCTATCACTTTTGGTTGGTTTCATGAAGCAACTGGCATGTGTACTCCTAATGAGAAGTTTGTTGTCTTCATAGAATTTTATGATAGTTTTGGTGTCTTAGAAGCTACAAGTTACACAATAAATGAATGACACTGTTCTAGTTTGTCCTCCATTGCTGTGACAAAACACTCTGACCAACACAAACTTGGGGAGGAAAGGGTTTATTCAGCTTACATCTCCTGGTTCACAGTTCATCACTCAGTGAGCACAAGGCAGGAACTCAGGGCAGGAACCTGGAGGCAGGAGCTGAAGCACAGGCCATGGAGGAATGCTGTCCACTGGCTTGCTCTCTTGGCTCATGCCCAGCCCGCCTTCTTATACAGTACACAAACACCTGCCCAGGGTGGCACTACTCATTGTGGGCTGGGCCCTCCCACACTGCTACACTGCTGGACCATCAAGACAATACTCCACAGATGTGGCCACAGGCCAATCCAATGGATCCAATTCCCCAACTGAGGCTCCCTCAACCCAGGTGTGTCAAGTTGACACTAAAGCTATCCAGCACAGACACCCTGGTTTCTTAATTATTAGTTATTCTGGTATATGCCCATTTAAATTGTTTAGTAACATCTAAGTACTTGTACTAAAATTTCAGGTTTTTTTTTTAATAATAATACTGGATTCAATTCATTGTCTAATTTAAAGGATGAAATATTGGAGCTGTTGTAGAAGAAAAACCTCTGATTTTAATACATTTTTAGCCCAAGAAGGCTGTACAACAGGGAAACATGTGTGGACTAAAAAGGATGCTGTAAGTAATTGTTTAAAAATAATACACTAACTTATATTCATCTAAGTTTTTTGGGAATAGAGGGTAGGGGTAGGTATTTTGGTACAGGGTCTCCCTGTGGCTCCAGCCAGCCTGGAGCTCACTTTGTAGACCAGGCTGGTCTTGAATTCATAGAGATCGCCTGCCTCTGCAAGCTGAGTGCTGGCATTAAAGGTGTCACACATCTAAGTTATTTAAGAGATCTGAGATTTGTAGGTTTTTAGAGTACAGAAAATAATCTCTGACAAAGTATTGGCTTGTATCAAATAAGGTTAATCTAAATTAACTTTTCAACCTGCCTCTTGAGCAAAATAACCTTTGTATGTATTGATGCAGCTATGTAAGTTTTGGTTAAGTATTTAAACCTCTAAACATTGAAGGATTATGTCTGTTTTTTTTTTTGTTGTTGTTGTTTGTTTTAACTAGCTTGATAGCCTTTTCTCACTTCTAAAGTTGTATTAAAAAAATCACTTTGTCAGGCATGGTGGCACACGCCTTTAGTCCCACCACTCGGGAGACAGAGGCCCTAGGATCTCTGTGAGTTCAACACCAGCCTGGTCTACATAGTGAGGTCCAGGCCAGCTGGGACTAAAGGGAGACCCTGTCTCAAAAAGAAGACCCCCCCCCAAAAAAAAAAGAAGAAAAAAAAAAAAACAGCCAAAAATTCACTTAACTAGGAGCTGGAGAGAGGGCTCAGCAGTTAAGAGCACTGACTGCTCTTGAAGAAGACCGGGGTTTGATTCCCAGTACCCACATGGAGGCTAAGAACCATCTTAAATTCCCAGTACCCACCTGGAGGCTAAGAACCATCTTGGGCCAGGTGTGGTGGTGCACACCTTTAATCCCAACACTCAGGAGAGAGGCAGGCTGATCTCTGAGTTCAAGGCCATCCTGGTCTACAGAGCGAGCTCCAGGCCAGCTAGGACTAAGGGAGACCCTGTCTCAAAAGACCCCCCCAAAAAAAAAAAAAATCACTTAACTATTAATTTGGCATATTAAATGAAAAGTTAGACCTCTAGTTCTTTTTTTTTTTTTTTTTTTTTTTTTTTTTGGCCACTTAAACTTGAATTCTCTTGGGCTGGAGAGATGGCCTAGCGGTTAGAGTGCCGACCACTCTTACAGAGGAACCGGGTTCGATCCCCAGCACCCACATGGCGGCCGAGGAACCGTCTGAAACTCCAATTCCAGGAGAACTCCAGTTCCAGTGAGAACTCTGAGACCCTCTCTGACCTCCGCGGCAGCTGCACGACACAGGTGCACAACTTGCATGCAGACAGTGCATCATACACATACAGAAATAAATAAAATTTAAAAAAAAAATTTGATTTTCTCTCTCTCTCGTCTCACACACACACACACACACACCACATGTGTACAATCTAGTGGCTAAAGAGAATCTTTCTTGACTTTCAGTGTGGAATTCTTTTGCTATCAGGAAATTATGAGGGGAGGAAAAAAAAGAATAAGTTGTTGAACATCAATTCTTAGGGCTGGGCATATAATTCCCTAAAAGCCCTTTAAGTTGTAAGAAGGAAATCAGTTTCTTGCTAAATAGGTTATGCATGTTGGCACTTACTATTTTAATAACATGCTACATAAAGTAATCTTTTATGATGTGTCTGTCATTAATAACATGTAGTGAACCTTTCTGGTTCATAAAACTGGTACCTTGGGGCTGGAGAGCATGGCTCAGCAGTTAGACAGCCGACTGCTTTCTTGCAGAGGACCCTGGATTGATTCCAGCACCCACATGGCGGCTAAGAACCTTCTTTAACCCAGTTCCAGGGAATCCAACGCCCTCTTCTGACCTCTGCAGCATTGCAACCACGGGTGCAACCAACCTACATGCAGACAGAACATACATACACATTGAAAAATAATAAATTAAATAAATAAAATTTAAAAAAAAACTGATACCTTTTGACTTAAAAATGACCTTTCAGTTTAGTTTAGGGATGTGCTCAATATCTGTATACCCCAGTATTGTTGCTGTTTAATGGTTAAAGTAATTCACTAACCATAAAAATTTGAGGACTATTTACCTATCAAAAAGTGAGGTATGCTTATGTATTTTCTCTAAGGTCAAAATTTTAAAGTTTAACTTAGGGGGAAAGGGGGGCTTTTAGAGTATGGCCAGCACTCATTTTAATCCCAACACTTGGGAGGCAGAGGCAGGTAGATCTCTGTAAGTCCAGCACGGCACCCTGGTACTACATAGTTCCAGGCCAACTGGGGATAATGGGGAGACCCTGTCTCAAAAAGGGAAAAAAAAAAAACAATTTTCTTTTTTTTTTCAATGATAGTATCCAAATTTCTTGAATTGTGGCTAAATTTGTCTCATAAAATCAAATCACCAGCTGGGTATGGTGATGCTCCTTTGATCTCACTCAGGAAGTCAAGGTCAGCCTGGTCTTCAGAACCAGTTTCATACTAAGTGGGGCTATAGGGGGACAAACACCAAAAACAAATCATTTGCTTTAAAAGAAAAATAATCAATTGACTGTAGCAGTAGAGCACTAAAGAATGCTGGCCATTTTCATAGTAGCAATTAAAAGGTGATCTCTATAAATTCCCACATTTTCTGTATGCAAATATAAAAGGACAAGAAAAATTTATGATCATAGGAGATAATAATTAATTGACATCTTGGGGGAGAGGAGGCATGCTTGTGTGTATGCATGGTTTGAGGCCAGAGACCAATTGTTGATGTCTTTCTATCTGTACTTTTTTTTTTTTTTTTTGTCTTTTTTTTTTTTTGAGATAAGGCTCTCCACTTGAACCTAGACTGACTGGCCAGCCCCAAAGATAATGCTTAGTTGTGCCTGATAACTTTTCCTCTGTTAGATCAATCAGTTCTTTTGAAGAAGTTAATTATGTGGCAGTTTTTAAAATTGCAAAACTTTTTCTTACATTACAGGGGAAAAAGGTTGTTCCATGTAGACATGACTGGCACCAGACTGGGGGTGAAGTCACTATCTCAGTGTATGCCAAAAATTCACTCCCAGAACTTAGCCAAGTAGAAGCAAATAGTACATTGGTAAGTACATTAAATAACTGAATAAAAAATTTTAATGTTTTATTTTTATTTTATGTGTATGAGTGTTTGCCTGCACCCATGTTGTGCAGTGCCTGGAAGGGTCAGAGAGAAGGCGTTGGATTCCCGTGGAACTGGAGTTACAGATGAATGTTAGCTACCTTGTGGGTTCTGGGAATCATACCAGGTCCTCAGCAAGAGCAGCCAGTCATCTAAACCTTGGAGCATCTCTCCAGTCCCCATAAAAATTATCTTAGAGTTTGCATGTTAGTAGTTTATAAAAGTTCTTATTTTCTGATTGAGAAAGTTTTAATAATGAGTTTTCTATAAACTGTATTTTAAGTGAAAACCATAACGTAATAGAGTTTGTTCTGAAGTATTCTAGAAATATAGCAGCTTAGAAGAGTCATATGATACAGTTCTCGGTATGAGCCTTCCTGTTAATTTTTTTTCTGTTAGTCATTTTCTTAAATTATAGAGAAAAAATAACCCACAATGTTGACATTTTCTTGCAGCTTAATTACTATCCATTCCTTATAGTCAATGTTCTGTTTCACAAACCTTCAGTATGAATGTGATCAGTGTATTGGTTTGCCATTAATCTCTTGCTGTGATAAATACCATGACCCGAAAAAACTTGGGAAGAAAAGGGTTTTGTTTCATCTTATACTTCCAGATCATCACAGTTCATCCCTGAAGAAGGGCATGGCAGGAACTCAAGGCAGGAACTGAAGCAGAGACCATGGAGAATGCTATCTACTGGCTTGTTCTCAGGCTTCTTAAACAGCCTAGGTCCACTTACCCAGGGATCACACTGCCCACAGTGGGCTAAGCCCTTCTATATCTATTAGTAATCAAAAAATGCACACAGAGTCAAGGCTGCAATGGAAGATTCCCCAATTGAGGTTCCGCTCCTAGGTATATCAAGTTGAACAAGATTGACTTATCATAGTCATTTAATCACTTTGGCTGGAATGTGGCCCAGTGTTACAATGCATGCTTAGTATGTGTGAGGCATTGGTTTCAATACCCAACGCCAAGAAAATAACAACTTTATGTATTTCAGTTAAACGTGCACATTGTATTTGAAGGAGAAAAGGAATTTCATCAAAATGTGAAACTATGGGGTGTAAGTATTATAAATCCAATAATTTTCTAAGGATTAAAATAACTTTTTTAAATTTATTTTTTTTTTATGTGTATGATGTACTGTCTCATGTAGGTTGTGCAACCGCGTCGTGCAGTGCCGTAGAAGGTCAGAAGAGGGCATTGGATTCACCTGGAACTGGAGTTAAAGATGGCTTCTTAGCCATCATTGTGGGTGCTGGGAATAATCGAACCCGGGTCCTCTGCAAGAGCAGTCAGCCCTCTTACCTCTGAAGCTGTCTCTCCAGCCCCTAAATAATATTTTTAGAATAAAAAAAAGTCCCTTACTAATGGAAATTTCATGAACATAACCTTAACATATAAGATAAATTGCATTAAAAGTGGCCTCCAAGGTTTGAGTTTGGTATTAGCATAAGCAGGATGTGTTTTTCTCTGAGACCAGCAAAAGCACCAAGTTAACTCTTATCCTTCTGTGTTCCAGGTGTGATTGATGTTAAGCGAAGTTATGTAACTATGACTGCAACCAAAATTGAGATCACCATGAGAAAGGCTGAGCCCATGCAGTGGGCCAGTCTAGAACTACCCACAGCCAAAAAGCAGGAGAAACAAAAAAATATTGCAGATTGATTGGAAGAAAACAAAAGGCTGTTGTCTGTTTCAGAGTTCCTACTAGTGTGTGTGAAATAGTAAAGCTTGTGCTGCTAACATCTTTGTTTTTGAATCTGTCATTCTGGGTCATTAGTGAAGGTTCTTAAAAACGAAAGTCATATGAAATTTTTGTGCCTCCCATTTTCCTTCTCGAGTTCCATAATATTACTTATTTTCCTCACTGGTAGGACCATAGTTGTTAGCCATACTTAAAGAAGCTGGAAAAGAACCCATATATATGTCAGCAATAATCTTAGGATAAATGGTATAGGCAGAGAAGGAAAAAGAACAATTTGTTTTTGTTTGGTTGTTTTGTTTTGCTTTTTTGTTTTTCCCTGATATCTCTGTTATGCCCTACTTAGGAAGAGCAAGGTCAGATTTGAATTGGTTTTCTGTGGACTTGGTTCCTACAATACTTAGGTGAAAATTTGAGTATTATTTTTCCCTGTAAAATGGCTACTTTTTCTAGGACTAATTTTGAAGCAGTTCAGTACATGAAGAATGCATGCATTGACTAAAAAGAAATTTGTTTGCAATTATTTCAAAAGATTACTTCAGTACCCATATTACTTGCCAAGTAGTATAATTTGTAGGAAATATAATTAAGATTATAGAATTATTAATTTGGTTAAAATTTACCATTTCATAAGGGTATAGCAATAATGTTTTTTAAAATATTACATAAAACGTCTTAAAAAAAAGAAAGCCGGGCGTGCGTGGCGCACACCTTTAATCCTAGCACTTGGGAGGCAGAGGCAGGCGGATCTTTGTTGAGTTCAAGGCCAGCTTGGTCTAAGTTCCAGGACAGCTGGGGCTACAGGGAGACTCTGTCTCGAAAAGACCAAAAAAAAAAAAAAAAAATTTACATAAAAGTTTTATGTTGTTAGGAGAATTAAATTGTGCCTGACTTTTAGTCTACTCTTGGGGATTATCTGGTATCCCTCATGAAAAACTGTATCTGTAAAATTATAGACCTAAAGCTTTCTTGAAATTTATTAAGGCGTGTGTTAAGGTTTGAATCTAGAATGGCCCAACAGGCTCATGTTTTGAGCAAACTCTTTCTTGGTCCTCAGGTTATGGCACCAACTTGAAAGCTCTGGGGGCTTTAGGAGGTTGAGCCCCAGGCCTTTGAGGATGCTATGCCCCGCTAGCCTGCTTTCTTAGCTTTCTGTCAGGGCCATGGGAAGAACTGTCTTTTTTGTTCCTGCCACCATGCCTTCTAGGCCATGACAGACTGTACCCTGAAACCATGAGCCCAAATAAACCTTTTCTCCTCAACTTGTTTCTGTCAGTGTTTTGGTCAAAGTGGTGAGAAAATTAACACACTGTAGGAAAACTAAAAGCATAAAGTGTACTTTAGGGCACCTGTCTATTTTACATTAAATAAACATGTTAGCTGAAGTCTTTGGATTTATTTAAGGTTTTCATGAAGAGCTTGACAACTTTACTGATAGTGTTGGTTATATATTATATTTGAATTAATTATAAATGACACAATTTCTTATTTATGCCAGTTGATCCATTAATGAATACGTTATTTTGAAGCAGAGCTCAAGGAAAGAGCTTAAGAAATGTTACANAGCTGGATTCATCCAAAGATTTCTGTAAAATAGAGAGAAACAGAGCCTAATATAGAGAAAACTCTAGAAAAGAAGAAATGTTGAAAAGTTAACTAAGGTGTTTTTGAAGCTTCTCCAGTGATCAAGAAAAAAAAAACAGGGGTGTGATTTAAATTTCAAAGAACACAGAAATCTTTCTTCAGAAGTCATGGAGTTGAGGCTATCCAATAATGCCCTGGGCCTGGCAAAACCCCATTTGCTAGACCAGTAAAGAAAGCTGCCATGCTATGTCTTGGTGGTCACAGTGCCATATAGTCCCAGTGAGCCCCTAAAATAAATAGGTAAAGTTTTTTCATGATGTAAGCTTTAATTATATAAGTAATTTACTGTTGCAAATGAGCATAATGGGGCTGGAGAGATGGCCTAGCGGTTAAGAGTGCCGACCACTCTTACAGAGGAACCGGGTTCGATCCCCAGCACCCACATGGCGGCCGAGAACCGTCTGAAACTCCAATTCCAGGAGAACTCCAGTTCCAGTGGAATCTGAGACCCTCTCTGACCTCCGCGGCACTGCACGACACAGGTGCACAAACTTGCATGCAGACAGTGCATTCATACACATACAGAAATAAATAAAATTTAAAAAAAAAATTTGATTTTCTCTCTCTCTCTCTCACACACACACACACACACACACATGTGTACAATCTAGTGGCTAAAGAGAATCTTTCTTGACTTTCAGTGTGGAATTCTTTTGCTATCAGGAAATTATGAGGGGAGGAAAAAAAAGAATAAGTTGTTGAACATCAATTCTTAGGGCTGGGCATATAATTCCCTAAAAGCCCTTTAAGTTGTAAGAAGGAAATCAGTTTCTTGCTAAATAGGTTATGCATGTTGGCACTTACTATTTTAATAACATGCTACATAAAGTAATCTTTTATGATGTGTTGTCATTAATAACATGTAGTGAACCTTTCTGGTTCATAAAACTGGTACCTGGGGGCTGGAGAGATGGCTCAGCAGTTAAGAGCACCGACTGCTCTTGCAGAGGACCCTGGATTGATTCCCAGCACCCACATGGCGGCTAAGAACCTTCTTTAACCCAGTTCCAGGGGAATCCAACGCCCTCTTCTGACCTCTGCAGCATTGCACAACACGGGTGCACCAACCTACATGCAGACAGAACATACATACACATGAAAATAATAAATTAAATAAATAAAATTTAAAAAAAACTGATACCTTTTGACTTAAAAATGACCTTTCAGTTTAGTTTAGGGATGTGCTCAATATCTGTATACCCCAGTATTGTTGCTGTTTAATGGTTAAAGTAATTCACTAACCATAAAAATTTGAGGACTATTTACCTATCAAAAAGTGAGGTATGCTTATGTATTTTCTCTAAGGTCAAAATTTTAAAGTTTAACTTAGGGGGAAAGGGGGCTTTTAGAGTATGGCAGCACTCATTTTAAATCCCAACACTTGGGAGGCAGAGGCAGGTAGATCTCTGTAAGTCCAAGGCCACCCTGGTCTACATAGTTCCAGGCCAACTGGGGATATGGGGAGACCCTGTCTCAAAAAGGGAAAAAAAAAAAACAATTTTTTTTTTCAATGATAGTATCCCAAAGTTTCTTGAATTGTGGCTAAATTTGTCTCATAAAACAAATCACCAGCTGGGTATGGTGATGCTCCTTTGATCTCACTCAGGAAGTCAAGGTCAGCCTGGTCTTCAGAACCAGTTTCATACTAAGTGGGGCTATAGGGGGACAAACACCAAAAACAAATCATTTGCTTTAAAGAAAAAAATAATCAATTGATGTAGCAGTAGAGCACTAAAGAATGCTGGCCATTTTCATAGTAGCAATTAAAAGGTGATCTCTATAAATTCCCACATTTTCTGTATGCAAATATAAAAGGACAAGAAAAATTTATGATCATAGGAGATAATAATTAATTGACATCTTGGGGGAGAGGAGGCATGCTTGTGTGTATGCATGGGTTTGAAGGCCAGAGACCATTGTTGGATGTCTTCCTCTATCTGTACTTTTTTTTTTTTTTTTTTTTTTTTTTTTTTGAGATAAGAGTCTCCACTTGAACCTAGACTGACTGGCCAGCCCCAAAGATAATGCTTAGTTGTGCCTGATAACTTTTCCTCTGTTAGATCAATCAGTTCTTTTGAAGAAGTTAATTATGTGGCAGTTTTTAAAATTGCAAAACTTTTTCTTACATTACAGGGGAAAAAGGTTGTTCCATGTAGACATGACTGGCACCAGACTGGGGGTGAAGTCACTATCTCAGTGTATGCCAAAAATTCACTCCCAGAACTTAGCCAAGTAGAAGCAAATAGTACATTGGTAAGTACATTAAATAACTGAATAAAAAAATTTAATGTTTTATTTTTATTTTATGTGTATGAGTGTTTTGCCTGCACCCATGTTGTGCAGTGCCTGGAAGGGTCAGAAGAAGGCGTTGGATTCCCTGGAACTGGAGTTACAGATGATTGTTAGCTACCTTGTGGGTTCTGGGAATCATACCAGGTCCTCAGCAAGAGCAGCCAGTCATCTTAACCATTGAGCCATCTCTCCAGTCCCCATAAAAATTATCTTAGAGTTTGCATGTTAGTAG
Organism: Rhizomys pruinosus; assembly: GCA_009823505.1. Taxonomy (NCBI): domain Eukaryota; kingdom Metazoa; phylum Chordata; class Mammalia; order Rodentia; family Spalacidae; genus Rhizomys; species Rhizomys pruinosus. Next base: position 80,077 of record VZQC01013731.1, read on the forward strand.
TTTATAAAAGTTCTTATTTTCTGATGAGAAATTATTATAAATGAGTTTCTCATAAACTGTATTTTAAGTGAAAACCATAACGTAATAGAGTTTGTTCTGAAGTATTCTAGAAATATAGCAGCTTAGAAGAGTCATATGATACAGTTCTCGGTATGAGCCTTCCTGTTAATTTTTTTTCTGTTAGTCATTTTCTTAAATTATAGAGAAAAAATAACCCACAATGTTGACATTTTCTTGCAGCTTAATTACTATCCATCCTTATAGTCAATGTTCTGTTTCACAAACCTTCAGTATGAATGTGATCAGTGTATTGGTTTGCATTATCTCTTGCTGTGATAAATACCATGACCGAAAACAACTTGGAAGGAAAGGGTTTGTTTCATCTTATACTTCCAGATCATCACAGTTCATCCCTGAAGAAGGGCATGGCAGGAACTCAAGGCAGGAACTGAAGTGAGACCATGGAGAATGCTATCTACTGGCTTGTTCTCAGGCTTCTTAAACAGCCTAGGTCCACTTACCCAGGGATCACACTGCCCACAGTGGGCTAAGCCCTTCTATATCTATTAGTAATCAAAAAATGCCTAGTAGCAAGTCTAATGGAGGTAATTCCCCAATTTGAGGTTCCGTCTTCCTAGGTATATCAAGTTGAACAAGATTGACTTATCATAGTCATTTAATCACTTTGGCTGGAATGTGGCCCAGTGTTACAATGCATGCTTAGTATGTGTGAGGCATTGGTTTCAATACCCAACGCCAAGAAAATAACAACTTTATGTATTTCAGTTAAACGTGCACATTGTATTTGAAGGAGAAAAGGAATTTCATCAAAATGTGAAACTATGGGGTGTAAGTATTATAAATCCAATAATTTTTTCTAAGGATTAAAATAACTTTTTTAAATTTATTTTTTTTTTATGTGTATGAATGTACTGTCTGCATGTAGGTTGGTGCACCCATGTCGTGCAGTGCCGTAGAAGTCAGAAGAGGGCATTGGATTCACCTGGAACTGGAGTTAAAGATGGTTCTTAGCCATCATGTGGGTGCTGGGAATAATCGAACCCGGGTCCTCTGCAAGAGCAGTCAGCCCTCTTAACCTCTGAGCTGTCTCTCCAGCCCCTAAAATAATATTTTTAGAATAAAAAAAAGTCCCTTACTAATGGAAATTTCATGAACATAACCTTAACATATAAGATAAATTGCATTAAAAGTGGCCTCCAAGGTTTGAGTTTGGTATTAGCATAAGCAGGATGTGTTTTTCTCTGAGACCAGCAAAAGCACCAAGTTAACTCTTATCCTTCTGTGTTCCAGGTGATTGATGTTAAGCGAAGTTATGTAACTATGACTGCAACCAAAATTGAGATCACCATGAGAAAGGCTGAGCCCATGCAGTGGGCCAGTCTAGAACTACCCACAGCCAAAAAGCAGGAGAAACAAAAAAATATTGCAGATTGATTGGAAGAGAAACAAAAGGCTGTTGTCTGTTTCAGAGTTCCTACTAGTGTGTGTGAAATAGTAGCTTGCTGCTGAAATCTTTGTTTTTGAATCTGTCATTCTGAGGTCATTATGAGGTTCTTAAAAACCAAAGTCAATGAAATTTTTGTGCCTCCCATTTTCCTTCCGAGTTCCATAATATTACTTATTTTCCTCACTGGTAGGACCATAGTTGTTAGCCCATACTTAAAGAAGCTGGAAAAGAACCCATATATATAGTTACAATAATCTTAGGATAAATGAGTATAGGCAGAGAAGGAAAAAGACATTTGTTTTTGTTTGGTTGTTTTGTTTTGCTTTTTTGTTTTTCCCTGATATCTCTGTTATGCCCTACTTAGGAAGAGCAAGGTCAGATTTGAATTGGTTTTCTGTGGACTTGGTTCCTACAATACTTAGGTGAAAATTTGAGTATTATTTTTCCCTGTAAAATGGCTACTTTTTCTAGGACTAATTTTGAAGCAGTTCAGTACATGAAGAATGCATGCATTGACTAAAAAGAAATTTGTTTGCAATTATTTCAAAAGATTACTTCAGTACCCATATTACTTGCCAAGTAGTATAATTTGTAGGAAATATAATTAAGATTATAGAATTATTAATTTGGTTAAAATTTACCATTTCATAAGGGTAAGCAATAATGTTTTTAAAAATTACATAAAAGTCTTAAAAAAAAGAAAGCCGGGCGTGGTGGCGCACACCTTTAATCCTAGCACTTGGGAGGCAGAGGCAGGCGGATCTTTGTGAGTTCAAGGCCAGCTTGGTCTAAGTTCCAGGACAGCTGGGGCTACAGGGAGACCCTGTCTCGAAAAGACCAAAAAAAAAAAAAAAAATTTACATAAAAGTCTTTATGTTGTTAGGATTAAATTGTGCCTGACTTTTAGTCTACTCTTGGGGATTATCTGGTATCCCTCATGAAAAACTGTATCTGTAAAATTATAGACCTAAAGCTTTCTTGAAATTTATTAAGGCGTGTGTTAAGGTTTGAATCTAGAATGGCCCAACAGGCTCATGTTTTGAGCAAACTCTTTCTTGGTCCTCAGGTTATGGCATCAACTTGAAAGCTCTGGGGGCTTTAGGAGGTTGAGCCCCAGGCCTTTGAGGATGCTATGCCCCGCTAGCCTGCTTTCTTAGCTTTCTGTTCAGGGCCATGGGAAGAACATGTCTTATGTTCCTGCCACCATGCCTTCTAGGCCATGACAGACTGTACCCTGAAACCATGAGCCCAAATAAACCTTTTCTCCTCAACTTGTTTCTGTCAGTGTTTTGGTCAAAGTGGTGAGAAAATTAACACACTGTAGGAAAACTAAAAGCATAAAGTGTACTTTAGGGCACCTGTCTATTTTACATTAAATAAACATGTTAGCTGAAGTCTTTGGATTTATCTAAGGTTTTCATGAAGAGCTTGACAACTTTACTGATAGTATTGGTTATATATTGTATTTGAATTAATTATAAATGACACAATTTCTTATTTATGCCAGTCAGATCCATTAATGAATACGTTATTTTGAAGCAGAGCTCAAGGAAAGAGCTTAAGAAATGTTACAAAGGTCAAAACGCCATCGAAACATAATAAATTTGCACATTAAACATATATAGGTGAAAATGAAAAGGTGTTTGTTTACCAACAAAGAAATTTTCATTATAGCCAAAGTACTATTTTAATTAATAACATATATATATATATATATATATGTATATATATATCAAATAAGTACTAGAGATACTACCTAGTTCTTTAGCAATTATAAAGACAATCCGCCATCAAGCTTTGATGATGGAACATGGCAAGAGGTTTTTGGCAAAAAAAAACATGGACCCAAATAGAACCCCTTACATGTCTACTTAAACAAGATTGATTTAGAAACATGAGATCTTAATTACAGTTTAAGGAAAGTGGTTGAAACAGTTTGATTCACAATATTAAATTGGCCTTTTTTTTTTTTAATTTTTATTTATTTCTGTATGTGTACGAATGTAATGTCTGCATGCAAGTCTGTGCACCCGTGTCGTGCAATGCCGCGGAGGTCAGAAGTGGGCATCGGATTCCCCTGGAGCTGGAGTTCTCCTGGAATTGGAGTTTCAGACGGTTCTCAGCCGCCATGTGGGTGCTGGGGATTGAACCCGGGTCCTCTGCAAGAGCGGTCGGCGCTCTTAACCGCTAGGCCATCTCTCCAGCCCCCAAATTGGCCTTTTTTTATCACTTCCTTCTTAAGGCTGTTTTCTCCTGAACAGTATCTTAATCTGTTGGAATGGCACTATTAAAAGAACATGAAATGTTCTAACTTCAGACTTTGTTGCACTACATACTCTTATTTTCTGATATTGCTATGTAGTATATTTGTGACCATTTAATTTGCTTATTTTGAGAACCTCTAAATATTACTCAGATAAAAATGTAAAATTTACCTTAAACTATACTTAAAGTGAAGTGATACTTTTGGGAAAAGATGTTTTACTTCAGTTTGTTAAGAAAGTTAATAAAAATACTTGTTAGCTCTAAGAATTTATTTCTGTAGATACTTGATTTTTCTTAATTATTGTACTAAAGCAGTTAAGCATAGATGTATATTTTGCAAACTTCAAAGATTTTTCTTTCCTAACAATTTGCTTCTACAAAGGAAGCAAATTGAACTTTTCTATATTTTGAGATCATTTTATGCTAAGTAAATTACAAAAATAGTACAAAAAAAAGAGTGTTCTATATTTAGTACATACCCTCCAGCTTAAATTGTGTACTGTTTACATATCTTGGTTGTTACCTGGTAAAGTAGAACTTTTAATTGTTGTTGGTTTTGGGGGTTTTTTGGTTTTTGGTTTTTGGGGGTTTTTTTTTTTGGTCTTTTTTGAGACAGGGTCTCCCTGTAGCTCCGGCTGGCCTGAACTCACAGAGATCCACCTGCCTCTGCCTCCCAAGTGCTGGGATTAAAGGCATGCACTACCATGCACACAGCCAGAACATTTTTAATTGTAGTGGAACTTTTAAAGGGTAATTCTTGACACCTGTCCTGCTTACAATAATTTAAGCCAGTAGTACAATTAAAGCATGGGTTAATTATGTAAATTTTAGAGCAACTTTACTAGCAGTAGATTCCTGCTTTATCATTTATATTTTATGCTAGGGATTTTAATCTTTATTAAGTATAACTTGTTTGATCTTAAATCCTTGAAAAAGCGCCATTAAAACGCTTTTGCAAATATCTTGAAGGACTTTTTGAGAGACTGTTCATAACCCCCTTGTTAAAAAAGATTACTCTCTTGCCAGGCGTGGTGGCGCATGCCTTTACTTTAATCCCAGCACTCAGGAGGCAGAGGCAGGTGGGTTGAGTTCAAGGCCAGCCTGATCTACAGAGGGAGCTCCAGGCCATCTGGGACTAAAGGGAGACCCTGTCTCAAAAATACCAAAAAAAAAAAAAAAAAAAAATTACTCTGAGAGCTGGAGAGATATCTTGGTGGTTAAAAGCACTTCTTGCTACTGTTGGAGAAGTCAGAGATGGCTTTTCAGCACCCATGTTGGCACCACACAGCCACCTCTTTCAGTTCCAGGATATCTGACATCCTCTCTGACCTCTATGGGTACACACACACACACACACACACACACACACACACAGAAACACAAACCTTTTTTAAAAAAAGGATTGCACTGGGGGCTAGAGAAATGTCTCAGCAGTTAAGAGCGCTGGCTGCTCTTGCAGGCCTGTGCTTGATTCCCAATACCTACATGGTGGCCATTGTCCATAACTCAAATTCCAGGGGGATCTGACAACATCTCACCCCTGTTCTGGGCATTGCACTACATGGGTGTACTTAACTACATGTAGGGAATACACATAAAAATAAGATTTTTTAAAGAAAGATTACCTGAAAATTAGGCCTTAGGTACACCCATAATAAACCTTAAAAGTTCATTATGAGATCTGGTGTCCACCTGAGGCACTTGGTTATGTATTTTGTCATTTCATTTTTCTGTTTGAACAGCAGCTCTACTTAATGTGAGCATTTTGGGTAGTTCTATGCTGTTCATTGCAGATCATTTGTGGTAATTATTCTACCAGTATCATTTCATGAATTCATTTTAATATAACCTGTGAAGTCCAACTTGGTATTAAAAGAGTTCATCTCTAGTTTTTTTTTTTTTATTATTTCATTAATTTTGTCTGAGTGGTGGGTCATGTTTATTCCTTTTTCTCTGTTCTTAAAACTACAACTCATCTGATTTTACGTGGGCCTTTTAATTAATAGACACCTAGGCCTTATACCATATGCCTAAAATTATTCCTAAAATCATTCCTAAAATTCCCATCTTGAATGGAGTTCTTGGGGTTTGGGGGGGGGTGTTTTTGAGACAGGGTCTCCCTATAGCCCCAGCTGGCCTGGAACTCACAGAGATCTGCCTGCCTCTGCCTCCCAAGTGCTAGGATTAAAGGAGTGCACCACCACACATGTCTTGCATGGAGTTCTTAAATGGAAAGAGATTTTTCAATAAGTTTCCAAAGACTTTATTTTCATTAATGATCTTTAAACATTATATGTCACTTTGAGATTGTATCAAAATAGCTTGATTTTTTTTCCCCTAAGCAAATATGCTGTGCAAATTATTAAATTGTAATGTAAGATTTTGCTAGAGAAAAGTGATCAAACATGGAAAAGGGAATCCTCTCAGATAATTTCTTCTCTACAACAAAGACATACATATTGTTGTTCCTGTTATTTCTTACTGTCTGTATCCTCTTGCTGCTTGCATGTTACTTTGGCTAGTTCTGTTTCGACCAGCAATGCATGCCCATTTTTTAGTGTATTGCTGGGATACTGGGTAGCTGTTGATGACAGACATGAACCAGGAATGGACTAGGCACTATTCTAAGAACATAATGTCAATTTACTGCTCCTGGCCAATCCCTGAGGTAAGTCATATGATAACTGCTAGTGAGGAAAATAGTTCAGGCACTAATTAACTCTTCCAGGGTTGTAACCCACACGTTGAGGAGTAAAGATCTCAGACTCGGGCACCTTGATTTTGCATTCTGTGCCTTGTTTCCGCTGCTGTACTGCTTGTCAGCTAAACGAATAGCCTTGAAACATTGGCCCGTTGCATGGGAAATTGGTAACCAGCAGCAAATGTTATATTAGATATGTTTCGTTAGAAAATAGTTTTATAAAATATGTAGTCCTTTTGCCTGGGTGGTTTTGATTATAGTAGTCTATTAAAAACTCACTACTTGCGATTTGACAACTTTTAAGACTGGTTTCTCCAAAGATCTTTTTGAAAAAAATCTCAGAATCCTCAGTGCAAGAAATCATAGAGGTTTTCATTGACATTCAAATAGTGTCACATATCTTGTAGATAAATGTGTTCAAACTTGCAATTAAATAGCATAGTCATTGTTTTCTTGATTAGCATGAGACTTAGTTAAAACAGTCACACAATTCATGGTATCCACAATGTGCTTCTGGTAACGGAATAAGATTGTAGGGATAAGACAGGTATGGATCAATTGAGGTCGTCTTGTTTGCTTCTGGTTTTTTTGTGGTGGTTTGTTTTGTTTGCCTTCCTCCTAACCCTAAGGCCAGTTGCTGTTAAAATTCTATTTAATTTGTTACAGATGTGTAGATTCATGGTCCCCAACTCCACACATTAGAAACTGGACATGAGACATGACCGCATAATTTCCAGGTGTTGTACAGAAAAATTGTAATTTTTAATTTGTCTTTTTTTTAACTTTTATTTATTGGTGTTTTGTGTATTTCATACATCATTTTTCAATTCAGTTCAGGCATATTCCCTTTCCCTTCCCCCCACCCCACCCCATCCCAGATCATGCATTTTGCCATTACTGTCCTGCATCTTTCTGTCTTTTTTTATGTTTAGGAATTCACATTTTCCTCCATTAATTTTATATTACTCTAAAATATGGATACATATTCTCCACCCATATATAATTATTACAGAGTCTGAAAATAATTGGTGAGTGGATTCTAGAGTCCATCGAGAGATTCACATTATAACAACATACTTGTTTTCAGATAAACAGAATTCGAGGGTCCTTCGATAGCTCAGTTGGTAGAGCAGAGGACTGTAGTGGATCCTTTCAGGCATCCTTAATTTGTCTTTAATAGGGTACATTATGGTAATCCATGTGTAGAATGTGTATTATATCAAAGTAGAAAGCATTTCTCTTCAGCCATTGGTCATCTCTGTGTATTTGGACTTTAATATTCTATTCTGGTCATTTTGAAATGTACCATGTATTGGTGAGCCTCCTGTGGCATCAAAAGTTAGTTGAAGCCAGGCATGATACCTGCCTTTAATTCAGGCACTTGGGAGGCAGATTTGCATAGGTCTTTGTGACATTGAAGATAGCCTGATCTACATAGTGAGTTCCAGGCCAAATGCTATAGAGAGGCCTTGTCTTAAAAAANACACATACAACTCAGACACCACTATCTCTACTTGTTTTTTTCTTAGTACCAATAAAGAACATACTTATTTCACTCACAAATCTGTTTATTTTGTTTTTTATTATTTTTTTAATTTTTACCCTTTTTTTGGTATTTTTGAGACAGGGTCTCCCTTTTAGTACCAGGTGTCCTGGAGCTCGCTCTGTAGACCAGGCTGGCCTTGAACCCACAGAGACCCACCTACCTCTGCCTCCTGAGTGCTGGGATTAAAGGTGTGCACCACCATGTCCAGCAGCTTGCATTTTAAGATGATGTCTTAGAGATGGTGTAAAGAAGGGATGGGAAGAGTGAAAATACCACAAAAACATCAAGAAAAGGAAGGATCTTGAATTGGTAAAAATTATGATAGCACCTAGATTTGAGAAAAGAGGTAGAGTCTAAAAGAGGGCAGGTAAGAACAGGTAAAGATTTTGGAGGTAATTCTCAAAAGGAACCTTTCACAAACTGAAGTTCCTTGGACTGAAACTCTGTCCGGCTCTTGGGATTTGGAAATTGTAAGTAAATCAGCAGAATATAAGATGGGCTAAGTTGGAGAATGTAAAGTGGATACTTTGAGGACGTATTTTTTTCAGAAAAGAGTGATAATCCTGTGTTTCATTCTGATACGCTAGTACACAGTATAGAGTAAGTGCATTTAGTAAAGAATTCTTGGGGCTGGAGAGATGCCTCAGTGGTTAAGAGCACTGGCTGCTCTGGCCGAAGACCTGGGTTCAGTTCCCAGTACACACATGGCAGTGAACAATGGTGGGTAATTCCAGGACCAGCGGATCTGACACCCTCTTCTGGCTTCTGTGGGTATTGCACATACAGGTACATTCAAATTCATGGAGGCAAAACTAGAAATGCTGTCACAGATACCCTCAGAGATATACTGCACTAATCTATACTATAGGTTGGTTATATACATAAAAAATATACATAAAAAGAATTCTTTATGCGTGCACACCACATACTAGAAGGACGCCAGGAAACCATCAGTATTGTGTCTCACTAGGAAAGCGACTTAGTTAAAGCATGGAAAATGAAGATTAGGTGAGCAAAACCACACAGGCCTATAATAAGGCATTTGTTGGTGTCAGGTGTCACAGAGGGGAGGAGAAGGGAGAGGAGGGGAGGGGAGAATGTGGAACACCAATCCTGGACTTGGGCTGTCTTGAGCCTGTGCGGGGCACACTGCTTTCAGCTAGTAGGTATGCTCAGAAGTCACAAGTCACCTTGCTTGTCTTCGTGCCCTATTTCTGAATATGCCCCACAAGCTGGGATATGATGCATGTTGGTGTGGAGATCCAAGATTGGCCACTGGGAGGTGATGTCATGCAATGTAGCACCTACCTACCCCAAACCTATGTATGGTGCCTGTTACATAGAATAAACAGATTTGCACCATCTGACATGGTCCCCAGGCTAAAACTGCACACATTCTTGGTTGTGAAGCTATCAACCCCACAGCTGGCTCTTCAGCTCTTTTGGTCCTGGGAGCCAGCAGCTCCCCACTCATGAGTTTGGTCAAGGAACCATCAGTTCTACAGCTGCGTGTTTGACTGTGGCCATCAATCCTGTGAGTGCCCTCTTCAGCCTGTCCCAACTGCACGGTCAAGAGCCCCATTGGAGGAAAATGGTAATTTCTGTCAAATTCCATACATTTTAATATTTAGGGTATTGTAACAGGGTTGGTATAATTAAAAGGTATATTGTAAAACTTTAGTTCTTGCTAATAAAAGCTAGCTTCCAACAGATCTGGGACTGATTCCTACTGTCCATTTTGGATACCTTAAGATTTCTTGAACTCCTTGTTCCCAAGCAGAAAAAGACAGCACTGGACAAAGGAGGGAAGTATTTTAAAAGGCAAAAAGTCTTACTAGATGGCTAGAAATGAGAGTGAAAGAATTAGAAGACAGATGGAATTCAGGTCTCTTTTTCTAAAGGGAAAGGATTAAACATCTTTCTGTAAAGTTGCTAATTACAAGTTATCTAGAGAACAGTTCAGAAATGCTGATTATGACTTAGACATAGGAAGTACTAGTTATACAAGTAAGCTGTGGATTCAGCTAAAGGAATGATTTCTATTCATTAGTATAGATCCAACACTGCTACATTTTTTTGTGTGTTAACTTCACTCCTCATTATTGGACTGTTGGTATTATCCATATTTGGAGGCAAAAGTTGCTTAGCTTTCCTGAAATCACAGATAGAATATGGTGAAATTCAATTTTAATATGAGCACCTTGTCTCCAAATTCATTAAATTTAACCATGACATTAAAGACAGTTGCAAAATCTCAGACTGAAATTACCATGTATTACTGTTTTTTTCCTGCCTTATATCAGTAGCTGAATTATAAAATGTTAACATGCTTTGAGTTTTTGCAGTAAACTTTTTTAACAAGTTTTATCAAATATGTTTCCAAATTAAACATCAAAACCATATACACATAGTTGTCATTTAAGCTAATTAAGATTCCTAAAGTTTCCTCAAACATTACATTACCAAATATCAGACTATTGTTTCTTAAAGACTTACAGAGGTAAGTTCTGAGGTCTCTGGTCAATCAATCACTATGTAACTTTGTTACCATTTTCTTTCTTTTTGGTGAGAGCATTTAAAAATCAAACCTCTTGGAATGATTCAAACCTACACTGCAAAATTGTTCATTATAGCTACCATGTTCTACATTAGATTTTCAGGATTTACTCATTTTGTGTAACCAAAATTTTGTAGTTTATATCAATTTCTCATTTCCTGCCTCTTCTGTATAAAACCATCCCCATATAGCCTTGCTTTATGTATGCTTTGTTTTGAGACGTTTCTTTCTCATAGATCTTAGAACTGAGAAAAACAGACATAAGCTTCAAGCTGTATCTATAGCGATAACAATCTGATATCTTTATTGACCATTAGACTTACATTTAAGGATTTAGTGTTAGGTAGCACAAATGAGGGGTAACATATCATTTGTTTTTCTGAGACTTACTTAGCATAACGGCTTCCAGTTCCATCCGTTTGTCTACAGATTTCTCCATGTTGTCCTTCACCACTGGAACTCCATTCTATAAATAAATGTACCACATCTTCATTATCCACTTGTCAATTGAGGGACCCTTGGGCTGCTTCCAGCTCTTCACTATTGTGAAAAAGAGCAGCAATAAACATGGCTATACACAAATCTCTCTTATAGGATGAATCCTTTGGGTATATTCCTAGGAGTCGTATGATGGCTCAAATGGTAATTTCAATTTTAGTCTTTTAAGAGTACACTGCTTTCCATAGGGGTCGCATGATTTGCAATCCCACCAGGAGTGAATGAGTGTTCCCCTTTCCCCACACCCTGTCCAGCATTTGGTGTCACCTGGCAACATCTGCATACAGCCTCCTTGCTGTAATTAGTTGCCACACACACACACATTGGGCTTATAAACAATGTATGATCATCTATAGAAGCATGTATAGGCTGAGGACTATGTAACTGCATGATTAGGTTGATCTTTTCAATGACTGGATACACTCTGATTCTCTCTATGCTGATTGGTAGATGTTTCCTATATACCCTGTATTGGAAAATAAAGTTTTGAGTTTCGCCCTCTGACACACTCCCAGAGTGGGATTGGCTCCTTCAAATTTACCCTTGGTAGAATGTGGAACAACAACAGGCTAGAGAAGGCCTATATGTGGCGCCTGAACAGGGACCCTCAGGCTTACCACAAGCCTGGAGTTTCTGGTAAGTGATCTCCTTGATGGGTAATTTACCATCACACCAAGTGACCCCTGAGATCAATTGCCTGCATACTCTGCTCGAGTTGCAGGGCATGGAAGTTAGTGAAAGTCGGGCCCAGGAACTATGGAAAACTGCTAGATATTTCCCCTTGGAAAAGGAGCAGGATCTAGAGTGGGAGGCCACCAAGTCTGCATGCATGGCCAAATGCAAAAAGAAACTGCTTGATCCCCCTGAGGAGATTCCCGACAGGAAAAGTTCACCTTGTGAGCAGCTCCAGACTGAACAGGAAACAGAAAATGGTGCTGTACCAATATCAGACTCAGTGAGAGAGGAGCCACCGCCACCCTACCCATCTTCATCGTCATATCCTTCCTTGCTACCCTATTGCTTCCCTCAAGAGGAGCCCAATACCTCCTGGTCTCATCTCCTTTGCAAGCAAAGGGACCAGGGATGGGTTGAGGCTAGATATCCTCCCACACAGGCTGGACGGAGTTTTCCCTGGCAGGAGTCCTTTTCCTCACCATTGGCACCCCCTGTCCACGCTTTTTCTGGTGTACCTGGTACCAACAGTTTTCTTGATCATAGCCAATCTTAATGGGGTAAGATGAAATCTTAAGGTGGTTTTGGTTTGCATTTCCTTAATTACTAACGATTTTGAACACTTTAAGATGTTTTTGAGCCATCTTCTCTTGAGAAGTCTGTTCAGATCTTTAGCCTATTTTTAATTGGGTCATTTGTTTTCTTGGTTGTTTTTTTGTTTTGTTTTGTTTTTAGTAGTTTATATACTCTGGGTGCTAAACCTGTCAGATGTTCACTGGTGAAGATTTCCTACCACTCTGGGTTTTCTCTTCACTTCCTTGTTTTGCTGTAGAGAAGCTTTTTAGTTTAATGAGGTCCCACTTGTTGAATGTTGACCTTAGTTCCTGCACAATTCCTGTTTTATTTAGAAAGTCTTTTCCTACACCTATATCTTGGAGGTTACTGCCAATATTTTCTAACATTTTCAGAGTTTCAGGTTTAACATTGAGGTCTTTAATCCACTTAGAATTGACTTTTGTATAAGGTGAAAGATGGGGTTTTAATTTCATTTTTCTATAGAAGGTGATCCAGTTTTGCCAGCATCATTTGCTGAAGACACTACCTTTCCCCCATTGAGTGTTTTTGGCTCCTTTGTCAAATATCAAGTGGCTGAAAATGTATGTACTCAAGTTTGGGTCTTCCATGTTATTCCACTGATCTACAGGTCTATTTTTATGCCAGTACCATGCTGTTTTTATAACTATAGCTCTGTAGTACAGATTGAAATCTAGTATAGTAATTCCCCCCTGCATTACTATTTTGCTCAGGGTTGCTTTGGCTATTTGGGTCTTTTGTTTTTCCATATTAATTTTAGGGTTTTTTTTTTCTAATTCTGTGAAAAAAGTCATGGGGATTTTTTTGGGGATTGCATTGAATCTATATATTAATTTGGGTAGTGTTCCAGTTTCTCTTCAGTTGCTGCAACAAAACACTCTGACCAAAACCAACTTGGGGAGGAAAGTGTTTATTTGGCTCACATCTCCCAGGTCACAATTCATAACTGAGGGTCCCCAGTATAGGAACTCAGGGCAGGAACCTGGAGGCCATAGAGGAATGCTGCTTACTGGCTTGCTCCTCTAGCCCATGTCTGCTTGCTTTCTTATACAATACTCAACCACCTGCCCAGGGAGGGCACTGCCCATAATGGGCTGGGCCCTCCCACATCACTCCACAATCAAGACAATACTGTGGCCACAGGCCAGTCCAGTGGAGGAAATTCCCCAATTGAGGCTCCCTTAACCCTGGTGTATCAAGTTGACACTAAAGCTATCCAGCACAGGTAGGGTGGTATTTTTTTTTTTTTGCCAATGTTTTATTGAAGTTCTGTGCATTTCATACAAATCAAATTACATTAAAAATCATATCTAGACCCATGCCCCCTCCCTGCCCTCCCACCCCACCAAAGCTCATGCATTCTGCCAAACATATTTATCATCTTTTTCTCAGTCTCTCTCAAAATTCTCAATGCAGAAATTTACTGTTTCAAGCAGAAGATCACCGTTTCAGTCAGTTCTTTGACACAGTCTTTTCTGTTGTTGTTGTTGTTGTTATTCCTTCCAATATGCATCACTCCAAAATATGCACATATGCATGCCACATATATCATAGGTTTTAGCACCTTCAGCTTATGATTTTTTATTTTATTTATTCTTGTATGTGTATGAATGTACTGTCTGCATGTAGGTTTGTGCACCCATGTTGTGCAATGCTGCAGAGCTCAGAAGAGGGCATTAGATTCCCCTGGAACTAGAGTTAAAGACGGTTCTCAGCCACCATGTGGGTGCTGGGGATAGAACCCAGGTCCTCTGCAAGAGCAGTCGGTGCTCTTAACTGCTAAGCCATCTCTCCAGCCCCAGATTTTTTTTTAATTAGGCTGAAAGATGTCATGTTTGAAGTCTCCTCCTTGGCAAGCCCAAACCACCATCAGTTCTGCCCTTGTGTTCCACACTGGGGTTTTTTTTTTCCCTTCCCATGGTTACCAAATGAGATCCAGTAAGCAGTGCGTCCTGTCTTGATCTTGTACTAGTTTTCATGATACAGCCTGGCTAGTCCAACAATGGCAGTCTATATTCTGAAGAAGTGGAAACCCCAGTAGTAGCTCAGTCCAGAAGTTGGATGTCTTAGCAGTCCCCATCTGGCATTGAAGGTTTGGAGGATTCTTGGAGACATGAGTCTTCAGTCCACATTAGAAGGTTGAAAGGCTGTGTCTCACATCTTTGAAGGATGGTAAAAAGCAGTGGCAGCCATAGGGTAGCTGCACTTGCCAGTAAGACAGGCAAAACAACTGTGCTCTTTTGTCTCTTTACTAAGATCTCAAGTTTTATACCTGAAGTAAAATTTCTCAGGACTTACTATTTATTTATTTATTTATGGTTATTCTTTCCTTTTGGATGTTTAAAGCCACACAGACCAGATTAACCAAGTTTTTTGTTTTCTCAAGTTCAGTTGAGGATTTGGTCCTTAAGGGCTACTTAGGTTTTTGGGGGAGGAGGGAGCCCCTGGCTCCTTTCGGCTTTTCAATAACAAATTAGGATGGTCATTTTTACTATATTTATATGTCCAATCCATGAGCATGAGAGATCCTTCCATCTTCTGGTGTCTTCCTCAATCTCTGTCAAAGATTTAAAATTTTCATTGTAGAGATCTTTAATATCTTTGGTCAGGTTTATTCTGTTGTTGTGTTTGTGTTTATTTTGTTGTTGTTGTTGTTTTGAGACAGGGTCCCCCTGTAGCCGCAGCTGTCCTGGAATTCACTTTGTAGACCAGACTAGCCTTGAACTAACAGAGATACACCTGCCTCTGCCTTCCGAGTGCTGGGATTAAAGGCATGAACCACCACACCAGGCAAGATTTTTATTTTTTGAGGATATTCTAAACGGAAGAGTTTCTATGTACTACTCCAATTGCTTGTTATTGGCATATAGGTAGGCTACTGACTTTTTGTAGATTAATTTAGTAACTTGCCACTTTACTAAAACTGTTAATCATTTCTAGAAGTTTTCTGGTGGAATTTTTGGCATCCCTTATAATGTCATCTGCAAAAAGGGATATTTTGACCTCCAGCAGTACTCTTTTAAAAACTTTATTAAGCTGGTCATGGTGACACAAACCCTTAATCCCAGCACTTGCGAGGCAGAAAAATCATGTGGATCTCTGTGGGTTGAAGGCCAGCCTGGCCTACATAGTGAGTTCCAGGCCATCTGGGACTATAGGGAGACCCTGTCTCAAAAAGACCAAAAAAGAGAAAAAGAAAAAAAAAAGTGTGTGTGTGTGTGTGTGTGTGTGTGTGTGTGTGTTTAAGTCTGTGTTTGGGAATAGTACATAAATGCTGGTCCCCTGCACTGGTCACTGTTACCTGGAACTGAACCAGAATAGCCTTTTTTACCCCCTAACCTGTTTTGTCTGGGTATTTTATCATAAGCAATAGATCAAGCTGGTTACTTTATTAATGAGGACCTGTAGTGGTTGTCATGGGTGGGTAAAACAGATAAGTGACTAAACATTCACCATTTTCTTGCCTGCAGTTTGCTCAAAAGGTTTTTGTACGTAAATAAACTTGTCCCATGATCATTGGGACAGAGATGTTTTTCTACATCTCTATTGTTGGTGTAGATGGCTGAACACGGCCTTCAACATAGACAGCTGTCACTACAATGGGGCAGGAGAAATAGTGCGCTAAAATTGAATATTGGCATATCAGGCAAATTTCACTCATTCCAATCTTGTAAAATAGGTTCTCATTTACTTAAAGTTAGTGAAGATGCTCCATCACATGGGAAGGATGCTTTCCTTTTTTAATATATTTTTGTTGTTATTAAATTTTTTCCATACATCATACATCATATCCTACATCATTTCTCAATCCAATTTAGAGTCATTTCCACTTCTATGCTCACATGTCTTACATCTTTCTCTGAGTCTTGAGTTGTTTTTGTTTTTGTTTTTGTCTCCTCAAAGCAGAGGCTTATTGTTTGGGGGAGAACTTCATTGTTTCGGTCTTTTTTTTTCCAGTTCTTTTGTTGTTCTCTCCAACTTTATTGCATATATATCACCTGAATTGGAGGATTGGGGGGGGCTGAAAGATGATATTTTCCTTAAGGAAGTGGTTGAAGGCTCTTCCTTGGCAAGCTTGCCCTTGTGCTCCACACTGGGGTCTTTCCTTCCCATGGTCACCCAAATGAGGTTCAGTAAGCACCGCATCCTGTCTTGATCTTCCTGTACTGGCCCCCATGATACAGCCTGGGTGTATCATGGTGTATACATGGTGGCTAGCAATCATCTATAACTCCAGTTCCAGGGGTCTGGTGCTTTCTTCTCACTTTCTCAGGCATTGCACAACAGAGATGCACTTACATACATGCAGGCAATACACTCATACACATAAAATAAAATTAAAATTTAAAAAAAAATTTAGAGTACTTTGATTGTGAAGCACATAAAATTTTATAATAAAGTTTACTTCTAAAGAGCTCCCTAGTGTGGTTGTTCCAATTTGCCTATAATTTATTCTGTGTGGGGCTGGAGAGATGTCCTAGTGGTTAACAGTGCCGACCACTCTTGCAGAGGACCCGGGTTCAATCCCCAGCACCCACATGGAGGCTGAAAACCGTCTTAAAAAAAAAAAAAAGAAAACTGTCTTTAATTCCAGTTCCAGGGGAATCCAACACCCTCTTCTGACCTCCGCGGCATTGCATGACATGGGTGCACAAACCTGCATGCAGACAGTACATTCATACACATAAAAATAAACAAAATAAAAAACATTTATTCTGTGCTAGAAAATCTTGATTATTTGAGGTTTGATTTCTGAAGTTTTTCTCTTAAAGAAACTTTTTAGTTTATACTAAATTTATAGACCAATGTTTTTAATAACATATAAAAATCTGTTTGTGTGCTGGAGATGTTGTTCACTGGGGAGAGGGCCAGCTTAGACTACCAGAGGCCCTGGGTTCAAATCCCAGGACCATTCATAGTTAGTGGAGGCTAATCCCATACACTCACAGGTGGGAGCTGGCCGATCAGGACTTCAGACTCATCCTTGGCCTCAGACTGCTCCAGGCACATTTGGGCTACATTAGACTTCTGAGACTGGTAAGGAATGAAACTTGGGTTACGTTAAGCAGGATTCATTGCTACTTCAAGATTCTTTTTTGAAGTATCTTTCATAAAACAATGCTTTCTCTGTGTAGACAACCTTTACAGTAAATTTTATTAATTGTACTCTTAAGAGTATCTTTTAACTATTGGGCTGAAGAGATGGCCTAGCAGTTAAGAGCACCGACCGCTCTTGCAGAGGACCCGGGTTCGATCCCCAGCACCCACATGGCGGAAACTCCAATTCCAGGAGAACTCCAGCTCCAGGGGAATCCGACGCCCTCTTCTGACCTCCGCAGCATTGCACGACATGGGTGCACAAACTTGCATGCAGACAGTGCATTCATACACATACAGAAATAAATAAAATTAATTAAAAAAAGAGTATCCTTTAACTGTCAATGAGAGATTCCAACCAGGCTTTCAAGTGTCTGGCTCCTTTTCTTTCCCACACTGCATTATTGGCCATTTTTCAACCATGTCTCACCATACATGTCACTTATACAGGCTCAGTGAGATGTATAAGGAATGTCTGTCTACACCCTCCTCATTAAACTGGGCTGTCTTAGGACTGCTTTTAAGGTATCCCATAAGTTTTGTTGTGTTGTATTGTCATTGTCATTCAGTTCCAGGAATGTTTTTATTTCTTTCTTTATCTCTTCCTTGACCCATTCATTATTCAAGAGTGTGTTGTTTAGTCTCCATGTGTTCTTGTAGGCAGGAGGGCTTGTCCTGGTGTTGATGTTGAGCTTCATTGCACTGTGGTCTGACAGGATGCATGAAATTATTTCAATCTTTTTGTATTTGTAGAGGTTTCTTCTGTGTCCCAGGATGTGGTCGATTTTGGAGAATGTTCCGTGGGGTGCTGAGTAGAAAGTGTATTCTCTGGTATTAGGATGGAATGTTCGGTAGAGGTCTATGAGGTCCATTTGGTGTATCATATCGTTCAGTTCAGATGTCTCTCTGTTTATTTTTTGTCCTGTTGACCTATCCAAAGGACTCAGTGGGGTATTGAAATCTCCCACTATGAGTGTGCTGGGGTTAGTCTGTGACTTGTGGTCCTGGAGAATTGTCTTTATAAAGTTTGGTGCACCAGAATTTGGGGCATATATATTCATAATTGTGAAATCTTCTTGGTGGATTGTTCCTTTGATGAAAATGTAATGGCCTTCTTTGTCTCTTCTGATTTCTTTTACTTTGAAGTCTATTTTATCCGATATTAAAATAGCAACACCTGCTTTCTTTTTGGTACCATTTGCTTGGAATATTTTTTTCCATCCCTTCACTTTAAGGTGGTGCCTGTCCTTGAAGGTAAGATGTGTTTCTTGCAGACAGCATATCGATGGATTCTGTTTCCTAATCCAGTCTCCCAGTCTATGTCTTTTGATTGGGGAATTTAGTCCATTAATATTTAAGGTTATGACTGATAGGTTTGTGTTGCTTCCTTTTGCCTTATTATCCATCTGCGGTTTTGATTTAGGTTTCTACTTCTGCAGTTATGCTTTTATTGATTTCTCTATTAAGGCACGCTTGTGTGAACCTTGAGGATTTGAGATATCCTGAGCCCAGCGGCAGGAGAGAGGGGAAGACGGTAGGAACTGGGTGCCTTGGCGAGCTGATTGCTATCTTTGGTCCTGCTGTCTTTGGTTTGATTGGCCTTTGTGGGCTGTGAGGTTGGAGTTATCCCCCCAGTGGGATTAAAGGGTGTGGTCTTTGGCTTGATTAGATCTGTGGCTGTGGGGGGGGGTTTCCTCCCAGCCGGTATTAAAGGCACGCTTTGTGTGACTCTTGAGATTTGGACCCCCTGAGCCCAGCGGCAGGAAGGGGAAGAATAGGTAGGAACTGGGTGCCTTGGCGGCTGATTGCTGATCGTTTGGTCCTGCTGTCTTTGGTTTGATTGGCCTTTGTGGCTGTGAGGTTGGAGTTATCCCCCCAGCTGGGATAAAGGTGTGGTCTTTGGCTTGATTAGATCTAGTGGCTGTGGGGGCGAGTTTTCCTCCCAGCCGGTATTAAAGGCACGCTTGTGTGACTCTTGAGATTTGAGATCTCCTGAGCCAGCGGCAGGAAGAGGGGAAGATAGGTAAGAACTGGGTGCCTTGCGAGCTGATTGCTGATCGTTTGGTCCTGCTGTCTTTGGTTTGATTGGCCTTGTGGCTGTGAGGTTGGAGTTTACCCCCCAGCTGGGATTAAAGGTGTGGTCTTTTGCTTGATTAGATCTAGTGGCTGTGGGGGGCGTTATCCTCCCAGCCGGTATTAAAGGCACGCTTGTTGACTCTTGAGATTTGAGATCTCCTGAGCCCAGCGGCAGGAAGAGGGGAAGAAGGTGAACTGGGTGCCTTGGCGAGCTGATATGCTGACGTTTGGTCGCTGTCTTTGTTTGATTGGCCTTTTGTCTGTGAGGTTGGAGTTATCCCCCAGCTGGGATTAAAGGTGTGTCTTTGGCTTGAATTAGATTTAGTGGCTGTGGGGGCGGAGTATCCTCCCAGCCGGTATTAAGGCACACTTGTGTGACTCTTGAGATTTAGATCTCTGAGCCCAGCGGCAGGAAGAGGGGAAGATAGGTAGGAACTGGGGTGCCTTGGCGAGCTGATTGCTGATCGTTTGGGTCCTGCTGTCTTTGGTGATTGGCCTTTGTGGCTGTGAGTTGGAGTTATCCCCCCAGCTGGATTAAAGGTGTGGTCTTTGGCTCCTGATTAGATCTAGTGGCTGTGGGGGCAGGGTTATCCTCCCAGCCGTATTAAAGGCACGCTTGTGTGACTCTTGAGATTTGAGATCTCCTGAGCCCAGCGGCAGGAAGAGGGGAAGATAGGTAGGAATGGGTGCCTTGGCGAGCTGATTGCTGATCGTTTGGTCCTGCTGTCTTTGGTTTGATTGGCCTTTGTGGCTGTGAGGTTGGAGTTATCCCCCCAGCGTGGGATTAAAGGTGTGGTCTTTGGCTTGATTAGATCTAGTGCTGTGGGGGCGGTTATCCTCCAGCCGGTATTAAAGGCACGCTTGTGTGACTCTTGGGATTTGGATCTCCGAGCCAGCGGCAGGAAGAGGAGAAGATAGGTAGGAACTGGGTGCCTTGGCGAGCTGATTGCTGATCGTTTGGTCTGCTGTCTTTGGTTTGATTGGCTTTGTGGCTGTGAGGTTGGGAGTATCCCCCCAGCTGGGATTAAAGGTGTGTCATTTGGCTTGATTAGATCTAGTGGCTGTGGGGGCGAGTTATCCTCCCAGCCGTATAAAGGCACGCTTGGTGCTCTGAGTTGAGATCTCCTGAGCCCAGCGGCAGGAAGGAGGGAAGATAGGTAGGAACTGGGTGCCTTAGCAGCTGATCTGTTGATCTTATGGTCCTGTTCCTTGTCTTTGGTTTGATTGGCTTTGTGGCGTGTGAGGTTGGAGTTATCCCCCCAGCTGGGATTAAAGGTGTGGTCTTTGGCTTGATTAGATCTAGTGGCTGTGGGGGCGGAGTTATCCTCCCAGCCGATATTAAAGGCACGCTTGTGTGACTCTTGAGATTTAGATCTCCTGAGCCCAGCGGACAGGAAGAGGGGAAGGATAGGTAGGAACTGGGTGCCTGTGGCGGCTGATTGCTGATCGTTTGGTCCTGCTGTCTTTGGTTTGATTGGCCTTTGTGGCTGTGAGGTTGGAGTTATCCCCCAGCTGGGATTAAAGGGTGTGTCTTTGGCTTGATTAGCTTTAGTGGCTGTGGGGGCGGATTATCCTCCCAGCCGGTATTAAAAGGCACGCTTGTGTGACTCTTGAGATTTGAGATCTCCTGAGCCCAGCGGCAGGAAGAGGGAAGATACTGGAAACTGGGTGCCTTGGCGAGCTGATTGCTGATGTTTGGTCCTGCTGTCTTTGTTTGATTGGCCTTTGTGCTGTGAGGTTGGAGTTACCCCCCAGCTGGGATTAAAGGATGTGGTCTTTGGCTTGATTAGATCTAGTGGCTGTGGGGGCGGAGTTATCCTCCCAGCCGGTATTAAAGGCACGCTTGTGTGACTCTTGAAATGCTCTGAGCCCAGCGGCAGAAGAGGGGAGAGAGGTAGGAACTGGTTGCCTTGGCGGCTGATTGCTGATCGTTTGGTCCTGCTGTCTTTGCTGTTTGGTATTGGCCTTGTGGCTGTGGAGGTTGGAGTTATCCCCCAGCTGGGATTAAAGGTGTGGTCCTTGGCTGATTAGATCTAGTGGCTGTGGGGGTCGGAGTTATCCTCCCAGCCGGTATTTAAAGGCACGCTTGTGGTGACTCGTGAGATTTGAGATCTCCTGAGCCAGCGGCAGGAAAAGGGGAAGATAGGTAGGACTGGGTCCTTGGCGAGCTGATTGCTGATCGTTTGTCCTGCTGTCTTTGGTTTGATTGGCCTTTGTGGCTGTGAGGTTGGAGTATCCCCCCAGTGGGATTAAAGGTGTGGTCTTTTGCTTGATTAGATCTAGTGGCTGCTGGGGGCGGAGTTATCCTCCCAGCCGTATTAAAGGCACGCTTGTGTGACTCTTGAGATTTGAGATCTCCTGACCCAGCGCAGGAAGAGGGGAAGATAGGTAGGAACTGGGTGCCTTGGCGAGCTGATTGTGATCGTTGGTCCTGCTGTCTTGGTTGATTGGCCTTTGTGGCTGTGAGGTTGGAGTTATCCCCCCAGCTGGGATTAAAGGTGTGGTCTTTGGCTTGATGTAGATCTAGTGGGCTGTGGGGGCGGAGTTATCCTCCCAGCCGGTATTAAAGCACGCTTGTGTGACTCTGAGATTTGAGATCTCCTGAGCCCAGCAGGCAGGAAGAGGGGAAGAACTAGGTAGGAACTGGGTGCCTTGGCGAGCTGATTGCTGTCGTTTGGTCCTGCTGTTTTGGTTTGATTGGCCTTTGTGGCTGTGAGGTTGGAGTTATCCCCCAGCTGGGATTAAGGTGTGGTCTTTGGCTTGATTAGATCTAGTGGCTTGGGGGCGGAGTTAGTCTCACCAGCCGGTATTAAAGGCACTTGTGTGACTATTGAGATTGAGATCTCTGAGCCCAGCAGGCAAGGAAAGAGGGAAGATAGGTAGGAACTGTGTGCCTTGGCGAGCTGATTGCTGATCGTTTGGTCCTGCTGTCTTTGGTTTGATTGGCCTTTGTGGCTGTGAGGTTGGAGTTATCCCCCCAGCTGGGATTAAAGGGTGGTCTTTGGCTTGATTAATCTAGTGGCTGTGGGGCGGAGTTATCCTCCCAGCCGGTATTAAAGCACGCTTGTGTGACTCTTGAGATTTGAGATCTCCTGAGCCCAGCGCAGGGAAAGGGGAAATAGGTAGGAAGCTGGGTGCCTTGGCGAGCTGATTGCTGATCGTTTGGTCCTGCTGTCTTTGGTTTGATGGCCTTTGTGGCTGTGAGTTTGAGTTATCCCCCCAGCTGGGATTAAAGGTGTGGTCTTTGGCTTGATTAGATCAAGTGGCTGTGGGGGCGGAGTTATCCTCCAGCCGGTATTAAAGGCAGCGCTGTGTGCTCTTGAGATTTGAGATCTCCTGAGCCCAGCGGCAGGAAGAGGGAAAGACAGGTTAGGAACTGGGTGCCTTGGCGAGCTGTTGCTGTCGTTTGTGCTGCTGTCTTTGGTTTGATTGGCCTTTGTGGCTGTGAGGTTGGAGTTATCCCCCCAGCTGGGATTAAAGGTGTGGTCTTTTGGCTTGATTAGAATTAGTGGCTGTGGGGGCGGAGTTATCTCCAGGCCGTATTAAAGGCACGGCTTGTTGACTCTTGAGATTTGAGATCTCTCTGACCCAGCGGCAGGAAGAGGGGAGATAGGTAGCAAACTGGTGCCTTGCGAGGCTGATGCTGTATCGTTGTCCTGCTGTCTTTGGTTGATTGGCTTTTAGCTGTGAGGTTGGACGTTATCCCCCCAGCTGGGATTAAAGGTGTGGTCTTTGGCTTGATTAGATCTAGTGCTTGTGGGGGCGGAGTTATCCTCCCAGCGGTTATTAAAGCACGACTTGTGTGACTTTGAAGATTGAGGTCTCCTGAGCACCAGCGCAGGAAGAGGGGAAGATAGTAGGAATGGGTGCCTTGGCGAGCGTGATTGCTGATCGTTTGGTCCTGCTGTCTTTCGTTTGATTGGCCTTTGTGGCTGTGAGTTGGAGTTATCCCCCCAGCTGGGATTAAAGGTGTGGTTCTTTGGCTTGATTAGATCTAGTGGCTGTGGGGGCGGAGTTATCCTCCAGCCGGTAATTAAAGGCACGCTTGTGTGACTCTTGAATTTGAGATCTCCTTAGCCCAGCGGCAGGAAGAGGGGAAGATGGTAGGAACTGGGTGCCTTGGCGAGCTGATGGTTGATCTTTGGTCCCTGCTGTCTTTGGTTGATTGGCCTTTGTGGCTTGTGAGGTTGGAGTTATCCCCCAGCGGATTAAAGGTGTGGTCTTTGGCTTTATTAGATCTAGTGGCTGTGGGGGCGGGTTTATCCTCCCGCCGGTATTAAAGGGACGCTTGTGTGACTCTTGGGATTTGAATCTCCTGAGCCCAGCGGCAGGAAGAGGGGGAAGACTAGGTAGGAACTGGTTGCTTGGCGAGTGATTGCTGATCGTTTGGTCCTGCTGTCTTTGGTTGATTGGCCCTTGTGGCTGTGAGGTTGGAGTTATCCCCCCAGCTGGGATTAAAGGTTAGGTCTTTGGCTTGATTAGATCTGTGGTGTGGGGGCGGAGTTTCCTCCCAGCCGGTATTAAAGGCACGCTTGTGTGACTCTTGAGATTTGAATCTCCTGGCCCAGCGGCAGGAAGAGGGGAAGATAGGTAGGAAACTGGGTGCCTTGGCGAGCTGATTGCTGATCGTTTGGTCTGCTGTCTTTGGTTGATTGCCTTTGTGGCTGTGAGGTTGGAGTTATCCCCCAGCTGGGATGTAAAGGTGTGGTCTTTGCTTGATTAGATCTGTGGCTGTGGGGGCAGAGTTATCCCCAGCCGTATTAAAGGCACGCTTGTGACTCTTGAGATTTGAGATCTCCTGAGCCCAGCGGCAGGAAGAGGGGAAGATGTAGAATGGGTGCCTTGGCGAGCTGTTGCTGATCGTTTGGTCTGCGTCTTTGGTTTGATTGGCCTTTGGCTGTGAGGTTGGGTTATCCCCCAGGTGGGTTGAAGGTGTGTTCTTTGGCTGTGATTGGATCTAGTGGCTGTGGGGGAGTTATCCTCCCAGCCAGTATTAAAGGCACGCTTGGTGTGACTCTTGGTTTGAGATCCTGAGCCAGCGGCAGGAAGAGGGGAAGATAGGTAGGAAATGGGTGCCTTGGCGAGCTGATTGTGATCGTTTGGTCCTGCTGTCTTTGGTTTGATTGGCCTTTGTGGCGTGAGGTTGGAGTTATCCCCCCAGCTGGGATTAAAGGGTGGTCTTTGGCTGATTAGATCTAGTGGCTGTGGGGGCGAGTTATCCTCCCAGCCTGTATTAAAGGCCCGCTTGTGTGACTCTTGAGCTTTGAGATCTCCTGAGCCCAGCGGCAGGAAGAGGGGAAGGATAGGTAAGAAACTGGGTGCCCTTGGCGAGCTGATTGTGATCTTTGGTCCTGCTGTCTTTGGTTTGATTGGCCTTTGTGGTGTGAGGTTGGTTATCCCCCCAGCTGGATTAAGTGTGGTCTTTGGCTTGATTGATCTAGTGGCTGTGGGGGCGGAGTTATCCTCCAGCCGGTATTAAAGGCACGTCTGTGTGACTCTTGAGATTTGCGATCTCCTGAGCCCAGCGGCAGGAAGAGGGGAAGAAGGTAGGAACTGGGTGCCTTGGCGAGCTGATTGGCTGATCGTTTGGTCCTGCTGTCTTTGGTTTGATTGGCCTTTGTGGCTGTGAGGTTTGAGTTATCCCCCCAGCTGGGATTAAAGGTGTGGTCTTTGCTTGATTAGATCTAGTGGCTGTGGGGGCGGAGTTATCCTCCCAGCCGGTATTAAAGGCACGCTTGTGTGACTCTTGAGATTTGAGATCTCCTGAGCCCAGCGGCGGAAAGGGGAAGATAGGTAGGAACTGGGTGCCTTGGGATGCTGATTGCTGATCGTTTGGACCTGCTGTCTTGGTTTGATTGGCCTTTGTGGTGTGAGGTTGGAGTTATCCCCCAGCTGGGATTAAAGGTGTGGTCTTTGGCTTGATTAGATCTAGTGGCTGTGGGGTGGAGTTTATCCTCCCAGCGGTATTAAAGGCACGCTGTGTGACTCTTGAGATTTGAGATCTCCCGCCCAGCGGCAGGAAGAGGGGAGATAGGTAAGAATGGTGGCCTTGGCGAGCTGATGCTGATCGTTTGGTCCTGCTGTCTTTGGTTTGATATGGCCTTTGTGGCTGTGAGGTTGGAGTTATCCCCCCAGCTGGTATTAAGTGTTGGTCTTTGGCTTGATTAGATCTAGTGGCTGTGGGGCGGAGTATCCTCCCCGCCGGTATTAAAGGCACGCTTGTGTGATCTTGAGATTTGAGATCTCCTGAGCCCAGCGGCAGGAAGAGGGAAGACAGGTAGGAACTGGGTGCTTGGCGATGCTGTTGCTGATCGTTTGGTCCTGCTGTCTTTGTTTGATTGGCCTTTGTGGCTGTGAGGTTGGAGTTATCCCCCCAGCTGGGATTAAAGGTGTTGGTCTTTGGCTTATTAGATCTAGTGGCTGTGGGGCGGAAGTTATCCTCCCAGCCGTATTAAAGGCACGCTTGGGTGACTCTTGAGATTTGAGATCTCCTGAGCCCAGCGGCAGGAAGAGGGGAAGAAGGTAGGAAAATGGGGCCTTGGCGAGGTGATTGTGATCGTTTGGTCCGTGTCTTGCTGTCTTTGGTTTGATTGGCCTTTGTGGCTGTGAGGTTGGAGTTCCCCCCAGCTGGGATTAAGTTGTGGTCTTTGGCTTGATTAGATTAGTGGCTGTGGGGGCGGAGTTATCCTCCCAGCCGGTATTAAAGCACGCTTGTGTGACCTTGAGATTGAGATCTCCTGAGCCAGCGGCAGGAAGAGGGAAGATGGTAGGAACTGGGTGCCTTGGCGAGCTGATTGCTGATCGTTTGTCCTGTGTCTTTGGTTGATTTGCCTTTGTGGCTGTGAGGTTGGAGTTATCCCCAGCTGGGATTAAGGTGTGGTCTTTTGGCTTGATTAGATCTAGTGTGTGTGGGCGGAGTTATCCTCCCAGCCGGTATTAAAGGCACGGCTGTGTGTCTCTTGAGATTTGAGATCTCCTGAGCCCAGAGCAGGGAAGAGGGGAAGAGGTAGGAAACTGGTGCCTGGCGAGCTGATTGCTGATCGTTTGTCCTGCTGTCTTTGTTTGATTGGCCTTTGTGGCTGTGAGGTTGGAGTTATCCCCCCAGCTGGGTTAAGGTGTGGTCTTTGGTTGATTAGATTAGTGGTGTGTGGGGCGGAGTTATCCTCCAGCCGGTATAAAGGCACGCTTGTGTGACTCTTGAGATATTGAGATCTCCTGGCCCCAGCGGCACGGAAGAGGGGAAGCTAGGTAGGAACTGGGTGCCTTGGCGCGCTGACTTGCTGATCGTTTGGTCCTGCTGTCTTTGGTTTGATTGGCCTTTGTGTGCTGTGAGGTTGGAGTTATCCCCCAGTGGGATTAAAGGTGTGGTCTTTGGCTTGATTAGATCTGTGGCTGTGGGGGCGGAGTTATCCTCCCAGCCGGTATTAAAGGCACGCTTGTGTGACTCTTGAGTGTTGAGATCTCCTGAGCCCAGCGGCAAGGAAGAGGGGAAGATAGGTAGGAACTGGGTCGCCTTGGCGAGCTGATTGTGATCGTTTGGTCCTGCTGTCTTTGGTTTGATTGGCCTTTGTGGCTTGAGGTTTGAGTTATCCCCCCAAGCTGGGATTAAAGGTGTGTTTTTGGCTTGATTAGATCAGTGGCTGTGGGGGCGAGTTATCCTCCCAGCCGGTATTAAAGGCACGCTTGTGTGACTCTTGAGATTTGAGATCTCCTGAGCCCAGCGGCAGGAAGAGGGAAGATAGGTAGGAACGTGGGTGCCTGGCGCGCTGATTGCTGATCGTTTGGTCCTGCTGTCTTTGGTTTGATTGGCCTTTGTGGCTGTGAGGTTGGAGTTATCCCCCCAGCTGGGATTAAAGGTGGTGGTCTTTGGCTTGATTAGATCTAGTGGCTGTGGGGCGGAGTTATCCTCCCAGCCGGTATAAAGGCACGCTTGTGTGACTCTTGAGATTGAGATCTCCTGAGCCAGCGGCAGGAAGAGGGGAAGATAGGTAAGAACTGGGTGCCTTGGCGAGCTGATTGCTGATCGTTTGGTCCTTCTGTCTTTGGTTTGATTGGCCTTTGTGGCTGTGAGGTTGGAGTTATCCCCCCAGCTGGGATTAAAGGTGTGGTTCTTTGGCTTTATTAGATCTAGTGGCTGTGGGGCGGCGTTATCCTCCCAGCCGGGTTTAAAGGCACGCTTGTGACTCTTGAGATTTGAGCTCTCCTGAGCCCAGCGGCAGGAAGAGGGGAAGATAGGTAGGAACTGGGTGCTTGGCGAGCTGATTGCTGATCGTTTGGTCTGCTGTCTTTGGTTTGATTGGCCTTTTTGGCTGTGAGGTTGGAGTTACTCCCCCCAGTGGGATTAAAGGTGTGGTCTTTGGCTTGATTAGATCTAGCTGGCTGTGGGGGTGGAGTTATCCTCCCAGCCGGTATTAAAGGCACGCTTGTGTGACTCTTTGAGATTTGAGATCTCCTGAGCCAGCGGCAGGAAGAGGGGACGATAGGTAGAAACTGGGTGCCTTGGCGAGCTGATTGCTGGTCGTTTGGTCCTGCTGTCTTTGGTTTGATTGGCCTTTGTGGCTGTGAGGTTGGAGTTATCCCCCCCAGCTGGGATTAAAGGTGTGGTCTTTGGCTTGATAGATCTAGTGGCTGTGGGGGCAGAGTTATCCTCCCAGCCGTTTTTAAAGGCACGCTTGTGTGACTCTTGAGATTGAGATCTCCTGAGCCCAGCGGCAGGAAAAGGGGAAGAAATTAGGAAATGGGTGCCTTGGCGAGCTGATTGCTGATCGTTTGGTCCTGCTGTCTTTGGTTTGATTGGCTTTGTGGCTGTGAGGTTGGAGTTATCCCCCCAGCTGGGATTAAAGGTGTGGTCTTTGGCTTGATTAGATTCGTGGCTGTGGGGGCGGGTTATCCTCCCAAGCCGGTATAAAGGCACGCTTGTGTGACTCTTGAAGATTTGAGATCTCCTGAGCCAGCGGCAGGAAGGGGGAAGATAGGTCGAACTGGGTGCCTGGCGAGCTGATTGCTGACTCGTTGGTCCTGCTGTCTTTGGTTTGATTGGCCTTTGTGGCTGTGAGGTTGGAGTATCCCCCCAGCTGGGATTAAATGTGGGTCTTTGGCTTGATTAGATATAGTGGCTGTGGGGGCGGAGTTATCTCCCACCCGGTATTAAAGGCACGCTTGTGTGACTCTTGAGATTTGAGATCTCCTGAGTCCAGCGGCAGGAAGGAGGGAAGATAGGTAGGAACTGGTGCCTTGGCGAGCTGATTGCTGATCGTTTGGTCCTGCTGTCTTTGGTTTGATTGGCCTTTGTGGCTGTGAGGTTGGAAGTTATCCCCCCAGCTGGGATTAAATGGTGTGGTCTTTGGGCTTGATTAGATCTAGTGGCTGTGGGGGCGGAGTTATCCTCCCAGCCGGTATTAAAGGCACGCTTTGTGACTCTTGAGATTGAGATCTCCTGAGCCCAGCGGCAAGAAGCGGGGAAGATAGGTAGGAACTGGGTGCCTTGGCGAGCTGATTGCTGATCGTTTGGTCCTGCTGTCTTTGGTTTGATTGGCCTTTGTGGCTGTGAGGTTGGAGTTTATCCCCCCAGCTGGGATAAAGGTGTGGTCTTTGGCTTGATTAGATCTTAGTGGCTGTGGGGGCGGAGTTCTCTCCCCAGCCGGTATTAAAGGCACGCTTGTGTGACTCTTGAGATTTGCAGATCTCCTGAGCCCAGCGGCAGAAGAGGGGAAGCTAGGGGAAACTGGGTGCCTTGGCGAGCTGATTGTGATCGTTTGGTCCTGCTGTCTTTGGTTTGATTGGCCTTTGTGGCTGTGAGGTTGGAGTTATCCCCCCAGCTGGGATTAAAGGTGTGGTCTTTGGCTTGATTAGATCTAGTGGCTTGTGGGGGCGGAGTTATCCTCCCAGCCTGTATTAAAGGCACGCTTGTGTGACTCCTTGAGATTTAGATTCTCTGAGCCCAGCGGCAGGAAGAGGGGAAGATAGGTAGGCAACTGGGTTTCCTTGGCAGCTGTTGCTGATTCGTTTGTGTCCTGCTGTCTTTGGTTTGATTGGCCTTTGTGGCTGTTGAGGTTGGAGTTATCCCCCCCAGCTGGGATTAAAGGTGTGGTCCTTTGGCTTGATTAGATCTAGTGGCTGTGGGGGTGGAGTTATCCTCCCAGCCGGTATTAAAGGCACGCTTGTGTGACTCTGGAGATTTGAGATCTCCTGAGCCCAGCGGCAGGAAGAGGGGAAGATAGGTAGGAACTGGGTGGCCTTGGCGAGCTGATTGCTGATCGTTTGGTCCTGCTGTCTTTGGTTGATTGGCCTTTGTGGCTGTGAGGGTTGGAGTTCGTATCCCCCCAGCTGGGTTAAAGGGGGTGTCTTGGCGTTGACCCCCTGTGGGGGCGGAGTTATCCTCCCAGCCGGTATTAAGGCACGCTTGGTGACTCTTGAGATTTGAGATCTCCTACACCCAGCGCAGGAAGAGGGGAAGACAGGTAGGAACTGGGTGCCTTGGCGAGCTGATTGTGATCGTTTGGTCCTGCTGTCTTGGTTTGATTGGCCTTTGTGCTGTGAGGTTGGAGTTATCCCCCCAGCTGGGATTAAAGTGTGGTCTTTGGCTTGATTAGATCTGGTGGCTGGGGGCGGAGTTATCCTCCAGCCGGTATTAAAGGGCCGCTTGTGTGACTCTGAGATTTGAGATCTCCTGAGCCCAGCGCAGGAAGAGGGGAAAGAAGGTAGGAACTGGGTGCCTTGGCGAGCTGAATTGATCGTTTGGTCCTGCTGTCTTTGGTTTGATTGGCCTTTGTGGCTGTGAGGTTGGAGTTATCCCCCAGCTGGGATTAAAGGTGTGGTCTTTGGCTTGATTAGATCTAGTGGCTGTGGGGGCGGAGTTATCTCCCAGCCGGTATTAAAGGCACGCTTGTGTGACTCTTGAGATTTGAATCTCTGAGCCCAGCGGCAGGAAGGGGGAAGATAGGTAGGAACTGTGTGCCTTGGCGAGCTGATTCTGATCGTTTGGTCCTGCTGTCTTTGGTTTGATTGGCCTTTGTGGCTGTGAGTTGGAGTTATCCCCCAGCTGGGATTAAAGGTGTGGTCTTTGGCTTGATTATATCTAGTGGCTGTGGGGCGGCGTTATCCTCCCAGCCGGTATTAAAGGCACGCTTGTGTGACTCTTGAGATTGAGATCTCCTGAGCCCAGCGGCAGGAAGAGGGGAAGATAGGTAGGAACTGGGTGCCTTGGCGAGTTGATTGCTGATCGTTTGGTCCTGCTGTCTTTGGTTTGATTGGCCTTTGTGGCTGTGAGGTTGGAGTTATCCCCCAGCTGGGATAAAGGTGTGGTCTTTGGCTTGATTAGATCTAGGCTGTGGGGGCCGGAGTTATCCTCCCAGCGGTATTAAAGGCACGCTTGTGTGACTCTTGAGATTTGAGATCTCCTGAGCCCAGCGGCAGGTTGCCGGGCGCGGGCTGAAGAGCCCCCCCCCCCCCCTCCCCGCCAACTGAGATTACGAAGAAGGATCTGAAGGAGGCAAGCCACAGCACGCCTTCAACACAGTGAAGAGGCTTCAGGACTCACATTGGTATACAGGCAAGGAGAAGCCCCATATGCCAGGATCACGAAGAAGAGACTACACTGGAAAAGGTGCAGGATAATCCCAGCCAAGCTTTACCAACCCTATGGATGACTCCTGCAGTGGGATCCCCCCAGGGATGCCCCAGGACACAGGACATCAGAAACACAATTGGGAACATACTTAAAGAACTACCAAATCATAAAGAACAAATTAAAGAACTAAGAAAAGGAGAATGAGGACCAGAGCAGAGGAATGACAGCTCCGGAAGGAAGTAGAACACTGAAAAGATCCCATGCTGAAAAGGAAAAGCAACCAAACAAGAAACAAAAGAGCTACAAAAAAGTATCAGAAGCTCCAAAAAGAAATAGAAACACTAAAGAAATCAGAAGAGGAAAAAAAAGGAAATCAAACACTCATCCATTCAAGGAGGAAAGGAATGAAAAAAAGCCTCAGAAGCAGAATGGAGGAAGCAGAACAAAGAATATCAGACCTGGAGGACAACACAGAACAACTAAAAACCTCAAGGAAAGATTATGAAAAATTTAAAAATACACAAAAAATGGAACAACCAGGAGCTTGTGGGCACTATGAAAGATCAAACCTCCGCATCATAGGAATGAGGAAGGAGAAGAATCAGAGAAAAGGTATTGATCAGATCTTCAACAGAATAATAGATGAAACTTCCCCAAACTAAAAAAAGGCACAAACCAATACAAATACAAGAAGCACATAGAACTCCAACAGACAAGATCAGAAAAGACATTCTCCACGCCACATCATAGTTAAATGCTGGACACCCAAAACAAAAGAGAAAATTCTTAAAGCGACAAGAGAAAAACAACAAGTGACCTATAAGGGGAACCTTATCAGAATAACAACGACTTCTCACAGCAAACGATGAAGGCAAGAAGAACCTGGAGCAAAGCATCCCCGTGTTGAGGACAATGGATGCCAGCCCAGGTTACATACCCAGCAAAAATTGTCAATCATAGTGGAAGGAGAGAGGAAAATCTTCCATGACATAAACACTTGAAAGAATACATGTCCGGAAAACCAACCCTTCAGAGAATACTTGAAGCAATCCAAAAACAGAAGAAAGGAGCAACCAACCCCAGGCACCTAAAGACCGGCTGGGAGGATAACTCCGCCCCCACAGCCACTAGATCTAATCAAGCCAAAGACCACACCTTTAATCCCAGCTGGGGGGATAACTCCAACCTCACAGCCACAAAGGCCAATCAAACCAAAGACAGCAGGACCAAACGATCAGCAATCAGCTCGCCAAGGCACCCAGTTCCTACCTATCTTCCCCTCTTCCTGCCGCTGGGCTCAGGAGATCTCAAATCTAAAAACTGGGCTGTCTTGTTGATGAGGTAAAACAGTAGTGAGATCATTTCTCCTTATGGTCAAATGAGTTAGTGTACTTATCTAAAGGCTCATTTAAATTTTATTCTTTGACAACTTCATACATGAATATAATATATTTTTATCATATTCACAACAGTTCCCTCTCTTAGCCCTCTCCCACTCCCTCTAGAACTTCTCTTCTTCCCAACACCTACTACTACTACTTTGAGGTCTTTTTTTTTATTAATCCACTGGCTTAGAGTTGCTTGCATGTGCATGGTATGAAGTTATTTATGGGATCATGGCCAATTTATCAGTGGTTACTCCCCTGACAAAATAATTCTCTCTCCCCAATAGCCAGTAACTGCTAATTGTTCCTCAGCTATGGGTGGGGCATCATGAGTCCCTCCCCCATCCATGCTTGAATAATGACTAGCTTGATCCTGTGTATATCTTGTGCTGGTGTGAGTGCATGTGTGTACCAGTCATGTCATGCCCTGAATACCATTTCCCTAATGTCTCCCACCTCTTCAATATTCCCTAGCCAGGGTGCCTCTTTTGGGCCATTTGTACTCCATATACTCCTTGGTCATTTACATAGGAAGATGTGCTATTTCTATTTCTTCACCTGACCCTCATTTTTTTCTTCGTTTTTTGTCTTTCTTTCTTAATTTTTTTATTGACCATTCACACATTTCATACAATGGTTCCTAATCAAATTTAGCTCCCCTCTTCTGTGTCTCCTGAACTATTGTATAGCACAATCCATGTTAAGTCTTATCTAGTCAAGCTGTTGAACCCAGATGTCCTTCTCTGCAAATTCATCCACTAGAGTCTAGTCATCACATCTAGAAATCTTAAGTAAGGTGTACTCTCCCTCATCCAGCAGTGATCAGTTTCCAGTAGTTCTCATTCCAGGGCCAGCCCACTACCCATTTCTCTTGCTCCTCCACTCTGAGACCTTGTCAGATTGAGTTGGCATGTGTTTCATGCCTAGTGCCAACAT
Organism: Rhizomys pruinosus; assembly: GCA_009823505.1. Taxonomy (NCBI): domain Eukaryota; kingdom Metazoa; phylum Chordata; class Mammalia; order Rodentia; family Spalacidae; genus Rhizomys; species Rhizomys pruinosus. The sequence continues at coordinate 113,441 of VZQC01013731.1, forward strand.
TGCCAAAAGACAAAATCAGAAGTCATTATGATTGAGAACTGAAGGCATCTTTAATAGATCCAATAAAGTTTAGGTATGTTTTTACTGTAAGTTCACATGTGCAAGCTTCCAGTAGTCTGAAAGCCTCTGCTTCCCTAATTTGTGAACCAGTTCTGGCTCTTACACTCTTTCCACCCCCTCTTCTACAATGATCCCTGAGCCCTGGGTGGGTGAAGCTTAGTATGGGAGTCCTATCCAAGGACACACGCTCTGGGTGCTCCCATTCTTTGAAACTTGGCCAGTTGTGACCTTCCCTGTGTACCACACTCTGTTGTATAAGGAGGCTTTACTGGGGTGAACTAAGGGATACACTAATTTTCTCTCTACTCCTCATTCTGCTATGTCCACGGAGTTTTAGGTGTAGAGATTCAACTGTAGATGTGTCTCCTAGGATTGGGGATCTTTCAGATGTATATTCTCTGTGTCTGACCAGAGATCTACTGGGATTCTACAGTAGCCCATCTGTTACAAAGAGAAGCTTCTTTGATGAGTGCTGTACCATATAAGCATATAAATATAAGATTCCATATTTATCATATGGTAAGAAATTTCATTTGTTTAGAAATATAACAGAGATAGGGGTTTCTCTAGGATCTATGCCCTCTCCAACCACGTGTATTTAGCTACAATTACTTTGTCGCCCATCAGTTCCCTCCCACTGAGAGAGCTTTAAGTTCAATTAGGTAGCTGTTGATTACTGTTGATTACTCCCCAGATAAAAGTGCCACTGCACCAATAGAGGTAGTTTGCTGTGCAGGTCGTTATGGTTATTAGACTTTAGGGCTGAGTTGGACCATTGATTGATTTTTCTTCCTTAGAAGTATGAGTACTATCATCTAGCATTATGAGAGCTAAATTTCAGATAGAAGGCTTCTAGATCAATTCCTGCTCCTTTACTCCAAGTCCTGTTTCTTTAGTATGTCCAGTCTTAAGCAGTAGGGTATTATTTTCTAGTTCTGGAGAGTTTTGTAAATAGCTTGTGTTATTTTGGGGGTCTCTTGGATCACTGTCCCTAACCAAAAAAATGGAGGGGTTTTTTATTATTATTTGGTGTTTTTGAGACAAGGTCTCCCCTGCAGCCCCAGCTGGCCTAGAACTCACTCTGTAGACCAAGCTGGCCTTGAACTCACAGAGATCTGCCTGCCTCTGCCTCCTGAGTAGTGGGATTAAAGGTGTGTACCACCACGCCCAGCAAAAATTGAGGTTTTTCTGTACGGCAGTGTGTTCCTTGCCATACAACCCCCAGGTATACCTATGAACAAATGTTCAGGCATCTCTCAGTGGGTTTGGGGGGCATCACATTACCTTCTAGGTTCCTTAGCCACCCAAGATCCATTCATGTCTAGTCTTTCTTCTTCCCTTCCCACCTCCCTCCTTCCCCAACACCAGCACCTCCATTATCCCCTCCCTCCTCCTCTCTTGAGTTCTCTTGCCCCCACCATGCCCCCCTGCATGTCCCTCCCTCATCCCCACCCAGACAAACACATCCACTTTCCACACCTCCCCCATAGTAACATCTGTTCCTTATTGTCCCCATTTTGTTTTGTTTTTTTTCCCTTTACCTATGTGCATCTTTTCCATTTTCTTAGCCCCTGGTGTTGCATCAGGATACGTTCTCACATACAGGGGATTGGTGCTACCATCCACAAATGAAGGAGAACATATGTTGTTTGCTTTTCTGCCTTTGTGTTACTTCACTTAGGATAACACTCTCTAGTTCCATCCATTTATCTGTGAATTTCATAATTTGATCTTTTCTTACTGCTGAGTAGTACTGCATTGTGTAGCTGTATCACATTTTCATCATCTGTTCATCAGTTGAGGGACATTTAGATTGTTTTCATTTCTTAGCAGGGTCCTAGGTGGGGCAGGACTGTCCGGCAGGAGAGATGTGGTTTGGGACCTCTTCAGGGGTCACTCAGCAATCTATGCTAGGGTGGTTAGCTAGTCAGGGTTAGGGAGTACTCCAGAGATCCAAGGCAAGGGAATTGGTGCCTGCCTATATCCAAAGCTGGCAGGAAACCGATTTTTGGTTTTTCTATAATCAAATTTATTTGATCCTAATTTTAAACAAAATGTGTACTCATTTAAAGATGTTTCATGAGATTTGACAAATGTATAAATCTGTATAAACTAAGACAAAGCTTGCAGTATAGGAAACTCCATTTATCTAAAAAGCTTCTTATCCTCTTTCTAGCACTGCAGATTAGTTTTGCCTTATGTACTATTTCTTATATAGCTTTTCATTCAGCAGTGTCTGCCAGGAATATTGGTTGTTTGGCAGTTCTTTCATTTTTAGTAGTATCCCACTGCCTATGTACCACAATATATCCATTCATGGCAGGAAGGTTGCTTACAGTTTCACATTCTCTGAAAACCAAGATTTTAGAATACTCTGGCTTTGTGAATCATCAAAGAAAAGACAAATTTCATCCTTAGACCCTCAGCAGCACCTTTAGTAGTGAGTCCATGTGATCCATGTGACTGAGACCTCCTTATAGCAGGTTTACTCTGACTCTCAGCAGTACTTTTACTGGTGAAGCCACTTGACTGAAACCTTCCTAGAACACATCTTTCAGTGTCTCTGCTGCTGCTTGAATTGTGAAAGCTGCAATAGAAATATGTTTCTTCACTTCACTCCAGGCCAAGCCAGGGTCTGGTCTATTTTCAATATCAAACATGGCATCATAAATCCCAGGGAATGACTCTCCAGCATATTTGTTGTGGCTACTTGGAGCAAAAATGATGTGCCTAAATGAAAAATTATAAATGTCAGAGCTACATTTCTCTTAAAAGGTTTTGAGCAAAGTATTAGTATGTGTTATGTCATATAGCCATTGCATAGTAATATTTACAACAATGAAGGCAAAACCATTTCTTTACCACTGCTGTAGAATGAAGCAGCAATATGAATTACTTAGAATTTACTCTAAATATTCAGTTAATAGTTCAAAAGTTTTTTAGAAAGTTGGAGGAGTGTTTTTATAGGACATTATGATACAGCTTAATCATATTTTTAAATGCACTGTCCTTTTGGCTCTGAAATCCCAGGAACTGATTATAGAGATATAAATATCTATAAATGTTCAAATAGAACTCAAGGAGATCTTATGGGAGTTCATTTCATAATGGTCGAGAGAAAAGGCTCATCTAACAAATCCCAATAAGGAATCTTTAAAACTCCAAATGAAAGCTAGACAATGGTGCAATATACAGGGAGTGAAAGTGCTGAAACCATGTGTGTTGACATCAAAAGAGCACTGGTGATTCTCAAACAAATATAAAAACAAGCTGTAAAATATATATGCCCCATTCATATAATTACAAATGTTTCTACATGTATATGAAGTACTATAAGCATAGATAAATAATCACATTTATATACAAATATACTATGTGAATATAGTAAGCAAACTTACTCAAACATTTTTATATAATTATAGATTCATATTTTATATGTAAATATATATATAAGACTTACAAATTTGTATGATAAACATATATAAATCTGTTGACACCTCACACTAAACTATTAATGTTCATTTTCTCTGAAAATAATAGAGTTGGATGTGCTGGACAGAATGGTGCAGTAGGATTGTCTCTGGTCTGCATGCTTCAGAATCTGGATGTTTAAAAAATACAGATGTTTTCATTATAAAATTAGTTTTTAAAAGATGAATAATTCAAGAGAGGTGGAATCCTAGGAGAATGTTATTATCAAGGGATAAATGAAGAATTTGCAGATACTTTAAATCTTTAAATGGGGAAGGCATGAAGAGAGAGTTAGCAGGGAGAGAGCAGATATAATGTCCAGGTAGTGTGAAAAACCAGAGGGAATCATATTAGTCTAACGACCTAATGACAAATTAGGACATAATACCTCTACATGAGTCCATATCCATAGCTGAAGGCCTCATAGCAAGAAACAGTGCCAGACAGGAGAAACTTTGATTTGTTGGCCATGGTACTCCAAGAGGCTCTCAAAATTACACAGGTTATTTCCATATCCCTTGATTGCCTCCCAGAACTTTAAGGTAAGATGCTATTGCTTACTTTGGAGACTGGATTTGTAACAATGGAATTGGAACTGACCTGGAAGCCACTTCCCCTGAAGGCTACCTTTTATGGCATGGAAGAGCAATACACAATGTGCTAAGGGAAAACATCAATCGATGGTCCAACACCAGCTTTAAGCCAAACGAACAGCCACATCACTGACCAGCACAGCATATGACATTTGTGCAGTAGTAGCACTTTTATCTTTGAGGCAATCAATGGATGGATACCTAGTTGGACTTAAAGCCCATTCAATGGGAGGAAACTCATGTGTGGTCCTGTAAACATAGCCAAATACACATAGATGGAAAGATCATAGATCTTAGAAAAAACTCCAAGACTATCACATCCCAACCTAATATAATTTCTTACTAAGTGCAAAATATGTATCCTCATACTTACTTATACAGTTAAGTATTCCAATCGCTACTCATCAAAGAAGCTTCTTTTGCACCAGATCAAGACTACTACAGTGTGCCACAACTGGTCAAACACAAACATTGTCAATGAATTGCCCAAGCCTAAGTGGCACATCTACAATGCAATCTCTATACCTAAAGCTCATGCAATATAGAGCAAGAGATAAAAAGGACCACTAATGATTCTCTCAACTCTCACTAATGAAGCTTCCTCATGCAACAGAGGGACAGGAACACAAAAAGGGCACAAATGGTCAAAGCATGAAGATAGGTGTCTTCAAAGGATGGGTCCTCAAACTGGAATCCTATATTGTTTCCCTTACCCAAGCCTTGGGGTCCATTGCAGAGGGAGGGGCAGAAAGATTGTAGGAGCTAGGGAGGAGCTGCATGACCATATGGAAATACAATCGTACAAGCTCTGAGGACCCTGCTCTTATGAGTCTATAGTAGTGGTGTCAACATGCCCAAGACCCTTGCAAACTTAAGCAGACAAAATCCAGCACAGAACAGTGGAAACGGGCAACAGACCCCAATCTTAGCAGAATAAATATTGGCAGCTGATTACTGCTAGGTGAGGAAGAGCTGATCTTAAAGCAGGGGACTCTGGATGGGCTGACTAGACCTCAGTGGACAAACTTGCACTGAGAAATGTCTAGGAGTCGCTAACTTAATGTAATAGGCCTTTGCACAAATGAGAGCGTGCATGAATTCCAGTGGGTTGGAGGGGCTATAGAAGGGTGTAAGTAGGGAAGGAAGTATAAAGGGGATTAAGAGCGATTGACATATTCTGTATAAAACACAGAAATTTTCCATAAAAAATGAAAAATTAAAAATAAAGATGGAAAAATTAGCAACATTCAAGAAAAGACTAAAATTGTAGATATTTCCTTTAAATTTTGGTTGTATACATATGTACATATGCATATACACATATATGTAACTGATGGCTCTTATTTGTTTATATCAATGAAGGAACCCTTATGTTCTTATTTATAATTTATAAAAATAGCTTCCATTACTGAATCCCTCCCTCTGTGAGCTTAATCTTCTTAATGCTTTGAATCTACAGGCCTTGGGAATGAAAACAGTTATAATGTCCAGGTGTACCTGAGAAATTCCAGGCTTAGAGAATTTCTTAGGTCTCAGTAAGTTATAGGGCTGGGCTGCAAAAACTCTGTGTCACTTGAATATTAGTACTAACTACTAACTTTAAAAAATGTGACAGAACTATTTTCTTTATGCAATTTAATGATAAATTTATAAAGTATTATTCACCATCTTAATTCAGACAGGAAAAATCCTAGAAATGACTTATTAACATCAAAATGGCACTAAGATAGATTCTTAATCCTGTCTTTGGCTGAACCTGAACGTACATTTTTCTGACTTTAAATTCTAGAAGCTTTTTAATTTCTTTCAAGAAAACTTTTTGAATGACCTTTATAAAATAAACAGCTATAAAGCCAAGATACCAAAAGAAAATACAACATAGATACAGAAAGAAACAGTACTTCAAGGAATGTGGCAGCAGTCTTCAGGAACTTACAACACTATGGAATGAAAGCTAAATTTACTTGGTTTTGGAGAGTACCAAAGGTACAGAATGAAAGATTCAATATCCTTATGAAGAAAGTTTTCTAATAATTGTGCTTTTCTAAAGAACAAAGTAGATACTCTCATGAAGCAATAAGATTTCAATCACTGTGACTAAAATGGAGACTGAAGGGCTCAGCAGTTAAGAGTACTATTCTTTTCAGCAAGTGCTGTTGGCAAAACTGGATCACCACTTGTAGAAGAATGAAATTAAACCCCTATCTCTCGCCCTGTACAAAAGTCAACTCCAGATGGATCAAAGATCTCAACATGAAACCAAAAACTCTGAAGGTGAAGGAAGAAAAAGTTGGCAGCAGCCTACAAGACATAGTTGTAGGAAAAGACTTCCTAAATCAAACAGCAGCTGCACAAGAAAATAAGATCAACAATTGACAAATGGGAGCTGATTAAACTCAAAAGCTTCTGTACATCAAAAGAAGCAATCAAGGAAGCGAAGAGAAAACCCAGAGTGGGAGGAAAACTTCACCGCAGATACATCTGACAAATTTGATTTCCAGAATATATAAACTACTCAAAAGACAAAGAAAAAAGAAAACAAATGACTCGCTCAAAGAGCAAAGAGCTGAACAGAGACTTCACAAGTGAGGAATTAGAGATGGCTGAGAAACATCTTAAAAAATGTTCAATGTTGGGGCTGGAGAGATAGCCTAGCGGTTAAGAGCACAGACTGCTCTTGCAGAGGACCTGGGTTCGATCCCCAGCACCCACATGGCGGCTAAGAACCATCTGTAACTCCAATTCCAGGAGAACTCCAGTTCCAGGGGAATCTGACACCCTCTTCTGACCTCCGCGGCATTGCACGACACGGGTGCACAAAGTACATTCATACACATACAAAAATAAATGAAATTTAAAAAATGTTCAGTGTCACTAATAATTAAGGAAATGCAAATTAAAACCACTTTAAGATATCATCTCACTCTGATAAGACTGGCTACGATCAAGAAAACAAATGATACCAAGTGCTGGAGAGGTTGTGGGGAAAAGGAAACACTCATCCACTGCTGGTGCAATTGTAAACTCGTACAGCCACTATGGAAAGCAGTGTGGAAGACTCAAAATGAGCTTACCACCTGACCCAGTCATACCACCTGTATATATATATTATATAATATATATATAAATTATATATAATATATATATAATATATATATCCACAAGACTCATCTTACCACAAAGATACATACACAGCATGTTTATTGCAGCTCTCTTCACAATAGCAAAGAGCTGGAACTAACCCAAAAACGCCTCTCAACTGACAAGTGGATAGAGAAAATGTGGTACATCTACACAATGGAGTTCTATACAGCAGTAAAGAAATATGACATGAACTTTGCAGGTAAATGGATGGAACTAGAAGATATTATATTAGGTGAAGTAACACAGTCCCAGAAAAAAAAAAAAAGGATGAATGGTATCCCTCATCTGTGGATGCTAGTGCCAATTACCTAGTTGTAAGATTTCTTGTGCAGGGCTGCTTGAGCTTTTCTCCAAGAATTTGGGAGTGATGCATGTTGGAAGGAATAACAACAACAACAATAACAACAACAACAACAACAACAACAGCAGAAAAGACTGCATCAAAGAACTGAGTGAAATGGTGAACTTCTCGAAACAGTAAACTTCTGCATCGAGAATTTTGAGAGAGACTGAGAAAAAGATGAAAAACATGTTTGGCAGAATGCATGAGCTCTGGTGGGGTGGGGAGGCAGAGAGGGGATAAGGGGTCTATATTTGATTTGTAATGTAATCTTATATAAAATGCACAGAGCTTCAATAAAACATTGATGAAAAAAATAAAAAAATAAAAATCTACAGAAAAAAAGTACTATTCTTGCAGAAGACCTGGGTCCCAGCATCCACATGGCAGCTAACAACCATCTGTAACTCCAGTTCCAGGGGATCCACTGCCCTCTTCTGTCCTCTGTTGGCACTGTATGACATGGGTGCACTTACACACATGCAGGCATAATACTCATACACATAAGATAAAAATAAAGATACTGGATAGTTATCTGAAAATCTGCAAGAAGAATTCATGTAGCTGTTAAATATCTGACCTCTAAGATCGCTTTGGAATTTTGTGGCTTGAACATTTTGTTAAGGGATATTGCTCAGCAATTTGATACTATGTATTACATCATTTACTAGATAGATAATCTTACCCATACCCTATTTGATATACAGAGTCCTCTACTCATCTGATAGCATTAGGTTAAAGCATCTTTGGTATACTCCTTTGATCAGAGTGAGGTAACTGTGCCCTTAGTGGTGCCTTATTCTTTGCTTACCTGTAGAACTGCCTCCCTGGTAAACCAAGAGGATCTATGAATGCTCTTTCCAGGAGCATCAGTTGATCATTCATAATTCTCACTGCAATAGGACTTGAACAAGAAACATGTAATTAAAATATTTACTAGTGAACCATGCTTAATTAATATTAAATAAAGATAAGGCACCAGAAAAATAAATTAAAATCGATTATTAACAAAATTATGTTAAATTAATACTTTACCCAGTAGGAATCATTTTATAGACATTTATAATATGCATAGTATGCTATTGGGAGTTTTTTTCCCATGCCACAAAGGGATCAAAAGGAATTCATTTATTTTTCATTTTTTAAGAGTTCTCCATAGCCAGGCTTGATGGTGCATGTCTTTAATCCTAGCACTCGGGAGGCAGAGGCAGGCAGATCTTTTTGAGTTCAAGGCCAGCCTGGTCTACAGAGTGAGTTCCAGGACAGCTGGGACTACAGGGAGACCCTGTCTCAAAAAGACCAAAAAAAAAAAAAAATAGTTCTCCATACTGATTTCCAGTGGTTTCACCAGTTTACAACAATCCCCTCAAAGGTGGATGAGGGTCCCCTTTCCCAACATTAGGTGACATTTGTTCTCTTAGTCTTAGCCCTTCTGATTGGGGTTAGATGGAATCTTAAAGTAGTTTTGATTTACATTTCCCTAATTACTGAGGATGTTGTACACTTTTTAAGGTGTTTCTAAGTCATTTATATTTCTTCTTTTGAGAAGTCTCTGTTCAGATCCATAGCCCTTTTATTTATTTATTTATTTATTTATTTATTTATTTATTTATTTATTTAGGCTTTTTTGAGACAGGGTCTCCCTGTAGCCCCAGCTGTCCTGGAACTCACTCTGTAGACCAGGCTACCTTGAACTCACAAAGATCTGCCTGCCTCTGCCTCCTGAGTGCTAGGATTAAATGTGTGCACCGCCATGCCCAGCTCATAGCCCATTTTTTAATTGGGTCATTTATTTCCTTCTTTGTTTTTGAGTATTGGTATTCTGGTTTTAATTGTTTGTCAAATAAATAGTTGGTAAAGACTTTCTCTCACTCTATAGGCTTCTTCTTCAATACACTGGTTATTTCCTTTGCTGTATAAAAGGTTTTCAGTTTAATGAGGTCCTATTAATTCCTGAACAAATGATATCCAGTTTAAAAAGTCTTTTTCTGCATTTATAGCTTATACAGTACTATGCTTTCTTCTAAGAATTTCAGTATTTCAGGCTTCACATTAGGGTCTTGATCCATTTGGAGTTAACTATTATGCAGGGTGATAGATACGAGTCTAATTTTACTCTTCTGCATGTGGAAATCATTTCTTGAAGATGCTTGATACCTTTATCAAACATCAGGTAGCTGTAATTGGATGCATTCGTGTTTGGGGCTTCTATTTTGTTCCATTGGTCTACAACTCTGTTTTTGTGCCCTGTTCTTTTTATGACTGTAACTCTGGAATGTAATTGAGGTCTGGTGTGGTAATCCTCCCAGCATTGGCCTTTGTACTCAGGATTGCTTTGGCTATTCATGGTCTTTTGTGTTTTCCTGTAAATTTGGGGATTGATTTTTGTATTTTGTGTGGAATGCCATGGGGATTTGTGTTGGGATTTCCCTGAATCTGTAAGTTGCCTTTGATGGGATGGTCATTTTCACTATCTTGATTCTACCTATTTATGAGTATGGGAGGTGTTTCCATTTTCTTCTGTCTTCTTAAATCTCTTCAAAGACATAATTTTCATTGAAGAGGTCTTTTATGTCTTTGATATTGTGAATAAAAGTATTTCCCTGAACTCCTTATCTGATTGCTTGTTATTTGTATATATAAAAGATATTGATTTTGGGAGATTGATTTTGTAGCCTGCCACTTTGTTGAAAATAGTGATTATTTCTAGAAGTTTTCTGGTGAAATTTTTGAAATCTCTTATGTATAATATCATATCATCTGCAAATAAGTTTAATTTTACCTCTTCTTTTCTTATTGGAAAGAAATATGGAGAATCATTAAAAACTAAAAATAAATCTACCATATGATCCAGTCATACCACTCCTTGGCATACACTCAATGGACTCATCCTACTATAGAGATACTTGCACAGCCATACAAGTTGCTGCTCTTTTCACAATAACTAAGAAATGGGAACAACTTAAGTGTCCTTCAGTGGGCAAGTGGATAATGAAAATGTACATTTATACAATGGAGTTCTACTCAGTGGTAAAGAAAAATGAAATCATGAAATCTGCAGGTAAATGGATGGAACTAGAAACTGTTACAATAAATGAAGTAACACAGACTCGGAAAAACAAGTGACATATAGTCTCTCTCATTTGTGGATCCAAATCCCTAGATGTCAGTATATATTCTGATGTAACTGCAGGAGCCAAGAAAATGTAAAGGAACCATAGGGATAAAGGAGAAGAAGGAATTCCAGAGAGGGAGTTAGTAGGGGAAAGGTGCTATCAAGAGGGAAATGGACAAAAGGAGGGTAGTACTTTAACCGGGGGTTGGGGAGTAAGGAGGGTTATGCAGCAGGAGTGAGAGGAGAGATAAATAATGCTTAAATGTATGAAAAACCAGAGGGAAATGTATTAGTTCAAACTCCCACTGAAAATACACATACAATAAATATACACATACATGTTTATAGCTGAAGGCTATATAACAGACAACAGTGCCAGGCAGGAGAAACCTCCCTTCAAGTTGGTGATCAGAATATTCCAAGAGACTGCCAAAATAACACAACTCGATTGCCTCCCAGAACTCGAAGGTAAGACTCAATTGGTGAAGACAGGCCACACTTCAGACATAGAATTTGGAACAATAGAGCTAAAACTGACCTGGAAGCTTTTTCCCTGAAGACTCATGATATAAGAGGATACTCTACAAGCTGCCAAGGGAGAAAAACTGATCAATGGTCCTATCTAGCTATAAAGCCTAATAACCAACAATGACTGGCCCAGCAAACTATTGACATTGGTGCAGTAGTGGCACTTTTATCTTGGGTCTAATTAACAGCTGTCTAATGAGAATTAAGATGTGCTCAATGGGAGGGAACACATGTGTTGTACTATAAACATAGCGAAATGCACATGGCTGGAGAGGTCATAGATCCTAGAGAAAAATCTACTTTTTCCACATCCCTAGATCAACTTAATTTCTTAGTTTATGCTAAATATGCATCCTCATATTTACAGACAGGTGTCCCTTTCATCCTTCAAAAAAAAACTTTTGCAACAGATTGAGACTATTACAGAGTTTTAGAACTGGTTAAATGCAGAGAATAAGTGTCAACAAGATGCTTAACCCTAAGTGACACATATAGACACATATATAGTATGACCTCTGCACTTAGGATGAGTATATCTCTCAGTTGTCACCATACATGTTTCCTTATGTATCAGATGGTGATTAACACAGAAACCCACAATTTTGCCCAATGTGCAGAGAACAAGCCACAGAGGGCTTATACATGAGAGGACACGCATTTCAGACCTCTGCCTTGAAAGCTCAGGGATCATTATAGAAGAGGAGGCAGAAAGATCGTAAGAGCCGGAGGGAGTAGATGATCCAAGGAAACAGAGTTCGCCAGACAGCTGGCCAGATACTCATATGAATACTCATATGAATTCACAGCAATGGTGACAGCATGCACAAGTCTTATGCAAGCTCAAGCAAGACAAAAATTGCAGCACAGTCATGGTTAAGAAATCCTGACCTGGGGCTAAAGAGATGCCTCACTGGTTAAGAGCACTTGCTGTTCTGCAGAGGACTGGGGTTATATTCCCACATAGTGGCTAACAGCCATCTGTAACTCCAGTTCCAGAGATCTGATGTCCTCTTCTGACCTCCATGGGCATTGCATAATACAGGTGTACTTACATGCATGCAGGCAGTGCGCTCATGCATAAAACAAAAATATTTAAAAAATAAATCCCAACCCAAACTAAGAAACTTTTGATCATTGATGGCTACTAGGATTGATAGAGACATTGTCTTATAGGGATGGGACTCTTGGTGGGCACGGTGGATGGACCCACACTGAAGGACATTTGTGAACACAAATCAGACTTTATTGGCCATATATATTAACTTAGGCAGGGAGCAGTAAGAGAAGGTGTGGATAGAGGAAGGGAATCTAAATATCAAACTATATATATGAAAATTGCAAAAATTCAATTTAAAAAAGGAAAAAAAACGGAAAGATATTCTTTGCTTTTAGGATAGCCAGGTTCTGGGAAAGGTAGAGTGAACTATCAAGCTATTCCTTATAAGTCACTCAGTCCTACAAGAAAAAAAAAAGAAATAATAAAAGCTGAGCAACAAAGAGGAAGGTTGGGAGTTCCCTTAACATTCAAATCTTTTTGCTGCTTTTGGGGAAACTGAACTACTTCCTTAAGTTCTCCTACAATCTAACGGAGAACAGAGTCTCCTCAAAATGACTGAAAGCTTTCTAATTAATTCTGGAAAAACCTATACTTTGGGGGCTGGAGAGATAGCCTAGCAGTTAAGAGCACCAGCTGCTCTTACAGAGGACTCGGGTTCGATCCCCAGCACCCACATGGCAGCTAAGAACCGTCTGTAACTCCCATTCCAGGAGAACTCCAGTTCCAGGAGAATCCGAGACCCTCTTCTGACCTCCACAGCATTGCACGACACAGGTGCACAGACCTACATGCATTCAGTACACTCATACACATACGAAAATAAATAAAGTAAAAAATAAATAAAACCTATATTTTGATACAGTTTATACTTATTTTATATAATAATGTCAATATAATTTAAAAAATATCTTCAGCCCAAAAGTGGCAAGAAGTTATACAAAATTGATAAAAAAAATAATTGGTTAACTGATACATAGGAGTATTGGACAAAGACTGAACTGAAATATACTGTAAAGCACTTGAGCTATGAGGCCAGCTGTGATGAGAATTTTCATCATACAAATTCAGATTTAACATTAGTACAAATCCCACATTGTTTAAAAGCAGAACTCTCTAATTTGATATATCTTTCTGCTTTCTAACAAGATGTTAATTGCTGCTGCTGCTGCTGCTGCTGCTATGCAGGCCATAATTTGAGTAGCAAATTATGATTTAGAGTTCAACCCTTATGTAAGTGAAAACAGTGCATCCTTCTAAAGATAGGCATCTGAAACTTACTTATTAAGATCAACTTCTGTAAGTCTTCTATGAAAATCTGAAGCAGCCTCTGAAAAGTTTTTCACAGCAGAAAACAAGGAATCTTTATAAAAATACAAAAGTAAAAGAAAAATTAGTGATAGATATATATTTTTGTTTTGGTCTTTTCAAGACAGGGTCTCCTTGTAGCCCCAGCTGGCCTGGAACTTGCTCTGTAGACCAGGCTGGCCTTGAACTCACAAAAGTCCGCCTCCCTCTGCCTCCCAAGTGCTAGGATTAAAGGCATGCACCACCACGCCCAGCTGTTATCAATATTTTAAAGGTTTAAAGCCCTCTCCTCTGCTGGGACTGAACAAGGAGTAAAACCATTATTCTTCTGAGTCTTCTTATAGATTTATGAAAAGTACTAGAAAAAAAATAGATGGAAAACTTAAAGTGGCCAAATTGGTTCCTTTTAAAAAATCTATGTCCCCCATTCTCTCTCTCTCTCTCTCTCTCTCTCTCTCTCTCTCTCTCTCTCTCTCTCTCTCTCTCCCTCTCCCTCTCCCTCTCTCTCTTTCTCTCTCTCCGTGTTTGTGTGATATGACTGTATGAGTGTATTCTCACATTATGCTGTGGAGGCCAGAAGAGGGCACTGAATCCTTGGAACTGCAGCTTCAGGTGTTTGTGAGTCACCTGACATGGGTGCTGGGATCTAAACTTCAGTCCTCATATAGGGCAACAAGTGCTCTTAACCACTGACCCATCTCTCCAGTCATCAAAGTAGCTCTTAGAGAATTACCTTTCACAACTGTAGGTCACAAATAATTACTCAACCAATAATTTACCAAAATCCCTGCACTCATTCATTCATTCATTCATTGAATATATTTATTGGAACAATTAGATACTAGCCATGGATATAGGTGTAAGTAAATATGATCACCATAATTATTACAGGACTAAAACCACACCTATCCTTATTTTCAAATAAGAACTTGTTCAAAAGGTGACATGTCCCAACTGAGAAACAGAATCAGTTCTGGTCTGGTTTTCTTCAGTTCATTAAATTTCTAAGAAAAGTGATTAAATTCTCAGCACATTCCATTTTTTGATTGCAACCTATTTTTCACTTTTTGTGCCTTCCAAACAGGACTTAAAAATACATGATGAGGGCTGGAGAGATGGCCTAGCGGTTAAGAGCGCCGACTGCTCTTACAGAGGACCCGGGTTCGATCCCCAGCACCCACATGGCGGCTGAGAACCGTCTGAAACTCCAATTCCAGGAGAACTCCAGTTCCAGGGGAATCTGAGACCCTCTTCTGACCTCCGCGGCGTTGCACGACACGGGTGCACAAACTTGCATGCAGACAGTACATTGATACACATACAGAAATAAATAAAAAAAATAATAATAAAAAAAATTAAAAAAAAAATACATGATGGGCGGCAGAGGCAGGCAGATCTTTGTGAGTTCAAGGCCAGCCTGGTCTACAGAGTGAGTTCCAGGACAGCTGGGGCTACAGGGAAACCCTGTCTCGAAAAAGACCAAAAACAAAAAAAATAATAATAATAATACATGATGGATTTACTGCTTGCTTAAATTCTGTGATCCAAGCAAAGCAGGCAATTCTATATTTGTTTTATAGATAAAGCACTTGTAGGTCAGGTCACAGGATTCTATTGCATTAGTAGGCATTTTAGTCCTCAATTTTTCAAGCTTTGTTTATTTAATGTTCAAATCAAATGAATTAATAATGGGTATACTGAGGCAAAGGAAAGAATATGTTGGGAGTGGAGAGATGGCTCAGCGGTTGAGAATGCTGGCTGCTCTTGTGGAGGACCCAGGTTCGATTCCCAGCACCCACATGGCAGCTAAGAACCGTCTTTAAGCTGAACATGGTGACACACGCCTTTAATCCTAGCACTCGGGAGGCAGAGGCAGGCAGATGTCTGTGAATTCAAAGCTAGCCCAGTCTACAGAGTGAGTTCCAGGCCAGCTGGAGCTATAGGGAGACCCTGTCTCAAAAACACCAAAAAAAATGTTGAAGAAGGAAATTTAAATGTCAAGTACAATATAAAAATCATTAAATATAGGGCCAGAGAGATGGTTCAGAGGTTAAGAGCACTGGCTGCTCTTGCAGAGAACCCAGTTTTGATTCCCAGCATCTACACAGGGACTAATAACTGTTCATAACTCTAGTTCCAGGGTGCCTTCTTCTGACCTTTGTAGGCATTGCACAACATAGGTGCATTTACATATATGCAAGCAATGCACTCATACACATAAAAATTAAAAATAAATCATTGAATACTGAAAGACATCACTAAGATTCATTGACACTGGTCAGTAACAGCAGTGGCAAGACCATTTTAGGTCAGAAATAGGGACCTATGGAAATATGAATTGGTGGAGAACTGGAGGCAGGGAGGGTAGATTATGTATTCATTCATCAGACCCACATTGCTCACTAAACAATTCTGAGTAACCATTGTTGCCTTTCACTAATGAAGATTAGTGAAGAAAGTGGAGCACACCCACAAAGAAAGACTATTTTTGAGATGGATGAGATATGGGAGTATGCTGTCTGATTAATATTCACCAACAGAGAGGCCAATGTTGAAAACATAGCAGAGAATAGCATTAACAGCTAAGACTGGTCCCTGAAAAGGTAAGCAGAGGGGGAAATTAACTTGGTCTAAGGACAGTCCTGCCCCTGAGCCTCTGTAGCTTGTTTCTTGATTGGATCTCAACCTATACAGAGGGAGAAGAGGCACTTCACCAAAAAGCAACTGAGATACTTAGGAAGACACCGAGTGTTGCACTGCTGCAGAACTGTCTTGTTCAGGGTCTGTTCTTTCTCCAGTTTCATCTCCTCATTCCCCATATCATTCAGAGATACTCCAGTTACAATGACAAAAACACAAATTCTGGTATTGTTTTTCCTTCTTTTATTTGCTGTCTGTTTTGTTTTATGAGACAGGCCTGGCTATGTAGCCCATGCTATTATAGAACTTGTGGTCATCCTGTCCTAGCCTTCAACTGCCAAGATTTCAAATGTGAACTACCACAACTGGCTCTTCTTTGTTTTCATATTTTCAGATCAAAACACCTGCTGAAAAAAAAAAAAAAACACCTGCTGCTTGTCCTGCAAGATGGCTTAGTGGGTAAGGGAACTTGCTGCTAAGACTGATTACCTGAGTTTGATCTCTGGAATGCATATGAAGGAGAGAACCAACTCTCACAAAGTGCCCTCTGACCTTCACATTCACACTGTAGCACACATCCCCCCCCCCAACAAGTAAATGTAATTAAAGTTTGTTGGTTTTTTTTTTGTTTTTTTGTGTTTTTTTTTTTTTTTTTTTTTTTTTTTTAGTTTTTTTTGAGACCAGGTCTCCCAGTTCAACCTGGCGTGGAACTTATTATGTAGACTAGGCTAGCCTCAAACTCAGAGTTTTGCCTGCCTCTGCCTCCCAAGTGCTGGGATTAAAGGTGGGTGCCACTACACCCAGCTTAAAATACTTTTAAATAATCAAAATATATGCTATTCTTCATTCTTTTTTTTTTTATTTATGTGTATGAATGTACTGTTTTGCATGTAGGTCTGTGCACCCGTGTCGTGCAATGCCGCGGAGGTCAGAAGAGGGTCTCGGAATCCCCTGGAATTGGAGTTCTCCTGGAATTGGAGTTACAGACGGTTCTCAGCTGCCATGTGGGTGCCGGGGATCGAACCCGGGTCCTCTGCAAGAGCGGTTGGCGCTCTTAACCACTAAGCCATCTCTCCAGCCCCTATTCTTCATTCTTAATAAAGATAATT
This sequence comes from Rhizomys pruinosus, assembly GCA_009823505.1. Taxonomy (NCBI): domain Eukaryota; kingdom Metazoa; phylum Chordata; class Mammalia; order Rodentia; family Spalacidae; genus Rhizomys; species Rhizomys pruinosus. Next base: position 130,803 of record VZQC01013731.1, read on the forward strand.
AATCCTTACAGAATGATGAAAATGGCATTTTAAGTGTCATTAATTACTGTGCTGGACAGCTTTAGTGTCAACTTGAGACACCTGGGTTGAGAGAGCTTTAATTGAGGAATTCCCTCCATTAGACTGGCCCGTGGCCACATCTTTGGAATCTTGTCTTGATTGTTGATCGATGTAGGATGGTCCTGCCCATTTTGGGTGGTGCCACCCCTGGGCAGGTAGTTGTATATTGTATAAGAAACGCTGAGCATGGGCCAGGGGAACAAGCCAGCAAACAGCATTCCTCCATGGCACGTGCTTCAGCTCCTGCCTCCAGGTTCCTGCCCTAAGTCCCTATGTTGGGCTCCCTTAGTGATGAACTGTAACTGAGGAGATGTGAGCCGAATAAACCCTATCCTCCCCAAGTTGGTTTTGGTCAGAGTGTGGTTTTTGTCACAGCAACTGAAGAGAAACTAGAAAAATGACCAACTCCATCCCTATTCTCTGTGTTCATAGTTCCTATCTTTTTGCCCTTCTAATACTTGGTCTTGTCTTCCCTTTTCTCTCATGAAATTGTAAGCTCTTTGAAAACTTTGACTGTATGTTTCAGTAATAATATATTTGGTACACAGGAGACATTCAATACCACTTTGATAATTGTACCACATACTAAGAATATGTACCCCAAAGTAATGAAGATAGTTACAATCAGTGATAGCAGCACTCACTGAGCACTAAGTACCAAACACTGCTTCCACCTTTGTATTCCCCAATAATCTGTCAAGTAGTAAAGTGGGTTATATTCACACTGTATCTCAGCCCTAACTTTATATTTTTGGAATTTATTTTAATTTTTGTTTAATTTTTATTTTTTGTCTGCAACTGATTTTCCTGCATGAATGTAAGTGTACTCATGCATGCAATGCTTCTAGAGGCCAGAAGAGGATGTCAGATAGCCTGGAACTGGAGTTACAGATGGTTGCAAAGTGCTTGTGGGGCCTGGGAACTGAAGCCAGTTCTTCCTCCTCAAGAACAACCAGTGCTCTTAAATGCTGAGCCCTTTTCCCACCCCACTTTCTCTAATTTTTAATCTTTGGTAATAGTATTACATTTTTCTCATTTTGTTCTTGTAAAAGTAAAAATGCTTTTAAGAGCATACCACTTTGCCAACAATTTACTAATTATAGACCTATTAAATTAAATCAGACTCATAAGGGGTATATTTAAAGGTTTTTTTCTGGAAGAATTAATAAATTAGAAGTGATTCCTTATGGAATGATCTACTATAAGAGAGAGAAATTTCAATCTTAAAGTCTGTATATATCTCACCAAATGACACTCCATGGTTTCTCAATTGCTGGTCATGTTTCTTGGATAAATTGAAGATACTTGTTGCATAGTTTTTCAAGGCTTTTGCATAGTCTTGAATGTTGAAAGGAATGATTGTAGCATCTGCAAGCTCATATACCAATGCTCCTCGTAACTGAGCCACAGAAAGCTGTTTTTTAAATGTGGGGTCATAAAAGTTCTCTACTAATTCAAAGGTCTCGTAGATGGTGTGATACACAGGATAGCTACTGTATTTATCTGTTTTCTAAAATGGGGGAAGGAGTAGAAAAATTAAAATGTTAAATATTCAAGTTACACCACCTTAATTAAAGTAATGACTAAGAAAATATACATATGACAATCCCGAGTTTCACCAGACTGAAGCAAAATAAATTAAAATCTAATTAAAATAGTATGGCCAAAATATTCACTGATGTATTTTTTTACATTTCTTTATTTTATAATTCATGTAATCTTCATTGAAAATGCTTATTCTAATAATTAAAATTAAGAAATACATACTAAAATCAGCACGCTTCAAAATTATGAACTAATCAGGAATGAAAGGGTTAGAGCCTCCAAGTGTCTACAGAACTGAAGAATAATATCTTCTTCCTCCCCAAGCAGTGTTCAGATGCCACTAACTCTGGATCACATGCTAAGAGAGGGTATAATGAACATGTTATCAAATGTTGCTACCTAGTTTTTGAATTCTTAGATTTGCATATCCTAATTTTAGTTTTTTTGCCATCTGCTCTTCCTATTCTTTCTGCTTCTGGATCACCAAAAAGCAAGGCCTATGTGGGTCTTTCTTATACATAATTTTGTAGTTCTGATCTTGGAAAAACTAGACAAATTTGTTCAAATGCTTGACAGAGTGAACAGGCCTTGAAAGAGTTAAAGCACAGTTTTATAGACCATTAACCCTTGAACATGTGGCATTAGGGAAAATCAATCTCATTCTGACTCATGTAATTGAAAATCCATGTATAACCTAAATTCCTAATACTCTGCCATTGACTGAAGGTAACATAAGCAATACCTTACCTGTCTTGTATGCCGTATGTATTTTAAACAGTAAAAAATATGAGAAACCGATAAAAAGTGACTTTTTTTGCCTTTTTTTGAGACAGGGTCTCCCTATAGTCCCAGCTGGCCTGGAACTCACTCTGTAGACCAAGCTGGCCTTGAACTCACAGAGATCTGCCTGCCTCTGCCTCCTGAGTGCTAGGATTAAAGGCGTGTGCCACTACACTCTGCAAAAGATGACTTTTTACTATGATAATCAACTTACTAAAGAGATGAACTGCTTATGCAGAGATGATTAGTATTTCATGGCATTTTGAGCAAATACTCTGTATAAGCATACCACGACACCACAGGATGTGGCTGGGAAATTATTTTAGTAGGATATTATGTACTATAGTTAATTTTATACAGCTGTAATTTAATGTGTGTCTTTACATGTACTTAAATTTCATTCTATTATAAATGGCACCATGCATAATTATGTATGCAACTTGACAAATTTAAATTGTTACAGTAAACTTGCATATATTTTACAGCAGCAAATAATTTAAAATGGACTTATTTACATATATTTTATGTATGCTATACCTCATTTTGAAATTTTTTTGTATTTCTAGAGTATGTAGTTTGTCTCCAGTCTTTTTCAAATTTTAGAAAATTTAAGAAAATTTGCATCTAAATAGTCCTATATAGTTTAAACCCATGTTGTTCAAGTACTAACCATAGTAAATACTGAGTGTTAATATACAAGGCTTATTGCTCTACTTAGGAGGTTATACATTAATAATAACAAACATATGAGTAGAAAGGACCCACTTTTGTCCACTCTTTCCGAGTTGAGTGTTGGCTTGACGTAATTAAATTAAACCCTCCTTTAAAACTCCACACGGGGCCAGGTGTGGTGGCGCCCACCTTTAATCCCAGCACTTAGGAGGCAGAAGCAGGCAGATCTCAGTGAGTTTAAGGCCAGCCTGGTCTACAGAGTGAGTTCCAGGCCACCTGGGACTAAAGGGAGACCCTGTCTCAAAAATACAAAAAAAAAAAAAAAAAAAAAAACCAAACCAAAAAACACCCCCACAAGGGTGAGTGGTCTCTCTGCTGCAACTTTACAACAATTTGATGAGGACCCCTAGACCCTAGAACATTTTGGGGGCTCGTGCAGGATCCCCCAAAGGCCACCAGAGGGACTAGAGACATATCATTTGGCCAGTCATGTCTTTTGGCAACTACCTAAGGAAAAACTCACACTGTGACTATTGAAATTTCCTGGAAATCATATCCTGAGTCCAGACATCATGGCCAAATGAACAAAAGGAGAAGCCCAATAATGGATGCTTTGGAAACCCCTGTTGAGAAATTCTAATGGACTTTTAAGTTGGACATTTAATTCACCCTGTCCATCTCCTGGTTCCCTGCCTAGAAAATGTACCTAGGTACTCTCACCTTCACAGGCACAGGTCAAGGATTTTATTCTCTCTGTCACTGTATTTTGGGGGTCTTTTAGATACAGCCACCAAGCAGAGGTACCCCAGTTGCCACCCCCCTATGCCCCTTTTCAGCATGGAAGAAGTCAGAGAGGTAGGCAACCCGATTCCCTCTTGGCAATTATGGTGACCTCCTCAGATAAAAGCAGGAGCTACAAACTGGCTAGGCAGTGTAGGGTCAAGACCCCCCAAAGACCCAGTTTCTTTCTTAGCTTAGAGCTGAAGACTTCTGGATCTGCCAGTAAACTTATTCTTCTGGTTGCTCTGACTTGTGGCCCATGCATCCTTAACTCACTTAGATTCATTAACCAGTGGATAAATTCCATTAAAATCATGGAGCAAAGGACTCAATACAACCCCCCCCCACCCCCAGCGGAGATCATTCCATCTTGGAAACACCAACTGTGGTTGACTCTTGTGAACTTCCTTCAAGGATTTAAAGGCCATACAATGAGAGGGGTAAACGAAATAGAGGATTATTGAGAAAGAGGATTATAAAAACTTAGGGATAGTGTTCTCAGATGCCATTGAGCCATTTTTCCTTAGTCATTCTAGGAATGATTGGTTTGCTTGCTTCACATGTTTCCCCTTGATTGGTAACTTTAACTGTGGTGTTAAATTCTGATTGGCTGGTGTACTTGATTGGTAACTTTAATTGCGATGCTAAACTCTGATTGGCTGTTGTACTTATAAATTACCCTGTAACCCACACCTCGAGGCCACACTCCTCCCAAGGTGAGTGTTGGCCCGGCATGGCATAGTAATTAAATTAAACCCTCCTTTAAAAAAAAAAAAGGACCTACTTTCAGTACAGAGGGAATCTTAATTGAGGAATTGTCTCTATTGGACTGGCCTGTAGCCATGTATGTGGGGCATTTTCTTGATTGTTGGGTGATGTGGGAGGGCCCTGCCCACTGTGGGTGGTGTCACCTCTGGAGGTGGTCTTGTGTTATATAAGAAAGCAGTCTGAGCCAGGTGTGGTGGTGCATACCTTAAATCCCAGCACTCAGGAGGCAGAGGCAAGCAGATCTCTGTGAGTTCAAGGCCAACCTGATCTACACAGCAAGTTCCAGGCCAGCTGGGGTTACAGGAAGATCCTGTCTCAAAAACACCAAAAAAAAACAGTCTGAGCACAGGCCAAAGGAACAAGCCAATAAACCATGTACATCTATGGTCTGTGGTCCAGGTTCTTGCCCTGCATTCCTGCCTTAACTTCCCTTGATGATGGAAACCAAATAAACCCTTTCCCCTACAAAGTGGTTTTGGTCAGTGTTTTTATCACAGCAATAGAAAGAACTAAGACGCCCATGTTGCTCGAGGACCACCTTTAGTAAATAGTCAGTGTTAATATATAAGGGTTATTCATCTATTTTGTAATATTCTGGAGCTGTCTTTGCTTCTCTATCCTCTGCTATATTCTGGATAGTCAAATTTATGAATTATGAACAAACAAAATGTTGGTGTATTTCACTTTTCATGTGAAATTGACGAAAACTGTAAAGAAGCTCTGTCTACTAATGTATTTTTCAGTTGGTTTCCAAAATAACTTAAGACATGGATAATGGAACATAGTGAAAGTGCTTGCAAGTCCTCAGAATGCTTGAATGAAATGGTACAAACTAGCCAGTGCAGAATAGAAAAGAAAATCAAGTGAAAACTTCAGAGAAATTTGCTTTATTTTCCACCCACAAGACTTTGCCTCATGATGGACAAGGTTATATAAAGTAAGAATGATTGTTTTTTAATATTGATTTTTAATTTCTGAGACAGGGTCTGTAACCCAGGCTGACTTCGAACTTTTTATGTATCCAAGGGTGCCCTTGAACTTCTGAGCCTCCTATTTCCATGATACTCAGGGGAAATAAAAGGTGTGTCATGTTTCCTTTCAAATCCAGAATTTATATTTCTATATTCTTTAAAATAGATAGAGGATTATTTGAAAGAGAAAGCAGACCACTGAACAAGGTATGTGGGATGGAGAAAGTGAAGTGGGGGATGAACATGATCAAAGTAAATTGTGGATATTTATGAAAATGTCATATGAAGTCCATTATTTCATAACAAAAATGAAAACAAAAAGAAATGGACTAGGGAAAAGTACTAAGTTATTGGGGGTATGCTCTTGATGAGGATGGTGGAAATCCAGTCCCTTCTTCTCTTTCTTTGCTTCCTGGCTGCCATAAGGTGGTCAGCTTTCCTTCCCCACATCCTCCTACCATGATGTACTGACTTACCATAGTCACATGAGCAACAGAAAAAAACACTATGGACTTACTATCCTTATGACATGATTATCTTAGATGTCTTGTTATAGTAATGAAAAGATGATATATACTGTGTATTAAAATGATTGAATTACTTACCCTATTCTTGGTATAGCGAACTCTTCCTGAAGCAATTCCAAGTCTCTGAAAATAAGCCTCAAAATCACTTCCAGATCCCAGCTTATTGATTCTAGATATAGAATATAAATAAAAATACATACATATACAAATTAATAAATAATACAAAGCTAAACATATGGGAAAGTGAATTCTGCCTCAACTAGCTAAGAATTACATAGCATAAATAGTATAAGAATTAGACAAAGCTGAACAAACTTCAAGATCTTCTCCTATAATTTTCTAGTAGTCCTATGATAAAATGCATTGAATACCACCAGAGCTGAGCAGTTCCATGCAACAGTGCAACCTAGTGATAATGTTGTTTTCTGAATCTTCAGCATTTGTATTTATTTAGAGGGGAAACAATGAGGCCATGAGCCCTGCCTTCAGAAATTAGCTGCATGGAAGTTTCATTTAAAGACAAAGAACCTGCCTTATTTCATTTCAGAACCAAATCGAATTACAATATAATTCTGTGCATATAGTTAAAATATTTTCCATATACATACATGTACATGCAAACATACATATAAAATGTAATGACGAGATCTCCCGAGACCATCTGAAGCAAGCACAGGAAAATGGCTGGAGCTAGAGGACATCATGCTGAGTGAAGTAACATAGTCCCAGAAAAACAAACGACGAATGGTATCCCTCATCTCTGGATGCTAGTGCCAATTACCTAGTTGTAAGTATTTCTTGTGCACAGCCCCTTGAGCTTTTGTCCAAAGCAGTTGGGAGTGATGCATATTGGAAACAACAACAACAATAACAACAACAACAACAACAACAGAAAGGACTGCATCAAAGAACTGACTGAAATGGCAAACTTCTGCTCAGAACAGTCAACTTCCACATGGAGAATATTGAGAAAGACTGAGAAAGAGATGAAAAGCATATTTGGCAGAATGCATGAGCTCTGATGGGGTGGGGGGATGGGGGGACACAGATCTGGATTTGATAAAAAATATATAAATAAATTAAAAATAAATAAATAAAATGTAATGACATTAATTTTATGACAGAGTAATCAGTAGAGTATAATATTAAATTAATTCTATTTGCAGGAAGACCATAATTATTGCTTTTTTAAAAAGTTCTTTTGTATTCTTGTTTTCCTTTTCCTTTTATCTACACTTGTTTTATACTGATATATTCCTGTTCTGGTTTGTCTTCCATTGCTGTGACGAAACACTCTGACTGACACCAACTTGGGGAGGAAAGGGTTTATTCAGCTTACATCTCCTGGGTCACAGTTCATCACTTAGGGAGCCCAAGACAGGAACTCAGGGCAGGAACCTGGAGGCAGGAGCTGAAGCACGGGCCATGGAGGAATGCTCTTCACTGGCTTGCTCCCCTGGCTCATGCCCAACCCGCCTTCTTATACAGTATACAACAACCTGCCCAGGGTGGCACCACCCATAGTGGGCTGGGCCCGCCCACATTGCTTGACCATCAACACAATATTCCACAGATGTGGCCAGAGGCCAGTCCAATGGAGCCAATTCCCCAATTGAGGCTCCCTCAACCCAGGTGTGTCAAGTTGACACTAAAGCTATCCAGCACAATTCCCATACCCTAAGTTTTGTTTGTTGAATTTTTGTGGATTGTCGTTCTCTTCTGTATGGCCTCCTTTTCTGGCTTAAGAATAATTTGCTCCTTTTCAGTAAGAATCATATGGTGGATAAGCTTATGTGTCCATTAATCTAACCACAAGTTCTTTAAGTATGGTAGTATATCTTGGATGCTTTCTTTCACCTGGACATTTTCAATGACCAGGGAATCCTTATGCATACACATAAGTTCAGTATTATTTTCTGAACTTTAAAGCACTTTTGCAACAAAAATTCAGTACTCGTTTTGTCCCTGTGACTGCGTGTCCACCTCACAGTTCAAACTGTGAACATCCACCAATTTCCCGTTCTATCTTTGGAATGGCTCGCATTGCATCTTTAAAGTTGTGTCTCAACTTGTTGGCTTCTCAGGTACGCATACCCTTGGTCTGAGCAGTTTCATAGGTGTTTTTAGAATGAACACAAAGATTTGAATTTCTGTTTTTCTCCTATTTATTTTTACTTTATGTATATGAGGCTCTAGGAACTGAACCTGGATCCTCTGCATAAAGAACCAGTGTTCCTAATCGCTGAGCCATCTCTCCAGCCCCAGTTGTCAACCTCATAATTGGCATGATTTTGTTGGATTTTGGAAGATCAAGAGAGTAACAAATCATTGTCGTAGGTTTTTTTGTGCTACTTATGGGAAAAACTTGGTGTATTTGCTGAATAATTGTATGAATTTTTTATAATGGGGCACTAAGTTTCACAAGACCAATTTGGGGGCTAGTGAGATTGTTTAGTGGATAAAGGCACTGTGGCCAGACCTGATGACCTGAGTTTAATCCCTGGGACTTACATGGTGAAAGAGGAAACCAAAGATAGTTTGTCTCCTGACCTCTACATGTATGCCATGACATAGGAGTGGCCACGGAGTGCACAGAGCTTAGATCAGGGACTTCCCAGGACCACCTGAAGCACAGATAAATGGATGGAACTAGAAGATATTATGTTAAGTGAAGTAACACAGTCCCAGAAAAACAAATGATGAATGGTATCCCTCATCTGTGGATGCTAGCGCCAATTACCTAGTTGTATTTCTTGTGCAGGGCTCCTTGAGCTTTTGTCCAAGTATTTGGGAGTGGTGTATATTGGAAAGAACAAGAACAGAAAAGACTGCATCAAAGAACTGACTGAAATGGTGAACTTCTGCTCAAAACAGTCAACTTCTGCATTGAGAATTTTGAGAAAGGCTGAGAAAAAGATGAAAAACATGTTTGGCAGAATGCATGAGCTCTGGTGGGGTGGGAGAGTAAGGAGGGGGACACTGGTCTAGATTTGATTTGTAATGTAATCTTGCAGAAAAAAGAAAAAGAGTGGCCACATTGCTGAGCGTGGTGGTGCATGCCTTTAATCCCAGCACTTGGGAGGCAGAGGCAGGTGGATCTCTGTGAGTTCAAGGCTAGCCTGAGTGAATTCCATGCTAGCTGGGGCTATAGGGAGACCCTGTCTCACAAAAAAAAAGATTGGCCACACCAAAAATAAGTTAGTTATTAAATGAAAATATTTGAAAAGACATAAGAATGAAGCAGCAAATTGCTGCCTTTTTCTATTAGGTTCAGAAATCATACTGAAAAAATAACTGACTTCAAAGAAGTTGCTATAGCATGAATGAGGTAAAAAGTAAAGATAAAGCTGGGAATGGTGGTACATGCCAGTAATCCCAACACTTGGGAGGCAGAGGGAGGTGGATCTCTGAGAGTTCAAGACCAGCCTGGTCTACATAGAAAGTTCCAGGCCAGCTGGGGCTACAGGGAGACCTAAACTGATTACAGTTAAACACGGAATTTTGTGGTTGTTCATAATCCCCTTTGACTACATTTATTTAACTTTTATTTATTTAATTTTATTAGAATTTAAGAATGCAGGGGGCTAGGAAGATTGTTCAATGGGCAAAGAGGGCGATAGTTCATGGTATCAGATCCCCAGTATCCACATAAAATCCCAGACTGACTGTACATCTGTACCCCAGTGCTGATGACAGAGACAGGCAGATCCTAGGGGTTCACTGAACACTAGGGTGTTCCAAGTTCAGTGAAAGATCCAGTCCCCCAAAATAAAGCTGAGGGGTTGGAGAGGTGGATCAACAATTAAGAGTACATACTGCTCTTCCAGAACATATGGGTTCAGTTCTGGCAGCTTTGTTGGATAGTTTACAACTCCCTATAGCTCAAGCTCCTAGGGATCCTATGTCTCCAGCCTCTGAGGGTGCCCAAACTCACATGCACACATGTGTACACAAACACACACACATACACACACATATATAATTTAAATTCAATAATTTTAAGAAAAGACAAAACGATATGGTGAAAATCTGTAGAAGAAAACACTCAACATTAGCCTCTGGCCTCCATAAGCACACACTTATATAAACCCTCCCCAGTGGATTTTTATTTCCTTTCATTATCACTTGAAGTTATTTATTAAAACATGTAACATAAACTTTATGTAAGAATTCCACATGGGGCTGGAAAGATGGCTCAGCGGTAAGAGTGCTGACTGCTCTTGCAGAGGACCTAGGTTCAATTCCCAGCACCCACATGGTGGCTAAGAACCTTCTTTAATGCCAGTTCCAGGGGAATCCAACATCCTCTTCTCACCTCCTCGTCATTGCATGACATGGGTGCACCAATCTACATGCAGACAGTACACTCATACACATAAAAAATAATAAAAAAGAATTCCAAATAATAGCTAATATACAGCAAAATCATTTTAAGATTTACTTCATTTTTGTTTGTATATATGCATGTGTTTCTATGTGTTATGTGCAGGTGTTTGTGGGTTATGGGTGCCCATGGAGGCCAGAAGAGGGCATTGGATCCCCTGGAATTACAGGTATTTGTGAGCCACCTGTCATAGGTGCTGAGAATTGAACTTGGTTTTTCTGAAAGAGCAATATGCTGGTTAATTTTCATCAATTTGACACAACCCAAATTCACCTGGGAAGTGGGAACCTCAAGTGAAGAATTTCCCACATCACATTGGCCTCTGGACGTCTGTGAGGCATTTTCATAATTATTACTTGATGTGGGAAGGCCCAACCCACTGTGGGTGGTGTCATCACAAGGGCAGGTGGGCTGGGCTCCATAAGGAAAGTAGCTGACAAGCCAGAGGAAACCAGCCAGTAAGCACCATTACTCAGTGGTCTTTGCTCCAGTTCCTGCTTCAAACTCCTGTATTGAATTCCTGCCCTGGCTTCTCTTCAGGGTGAACTGTAACATGGAAGCCAGATAAACCCTTTCCTACCCAAGTTGCTTCTTGCCATGGTGTTTATTTCATCAATAGGGAACCCAACTAGAACCAGCAGTAAGCAATCTTAACCACTGAGCCATCTCCTCAGACCCCACAATTTTACTGAAACTTTTCAAAAGTAGATCTGTATTCCTTTGAACATTAAGAAAATTTGTCGGGGCTGGAGAGATGGCTCAGCAGTTAAGAGCACCGACTGCTCTTACCGAGGACCCAGGTTCAATTCCCAGCACCCACATGGAGGCTAAGAACCGTCTTTAACTCCAGTTCCAGGGGAATCTGACACCCTCTTCTGACCTCCACAGCATTGCATGACATGGGTGCACCAACCTACATGCAGACAGTACATTCATACACATAAAAAATAATAAATAAAAAAGAAAATCTGTCTTGTAATGACTAGATAGCAAAACAGCAGGTGTCCAAACAGAAATGCTTTATTTTTTATTTATTTTTTGTCTTTTTGAGACAGGGTCTCCCTATAGCCCCAGCTGGCCTGGAACTCACTCTGTAGACCAGGCTGGCCTTGAACTCACAGAGATCTGCCTGCCTCTGCCTCCTGAGTACTAGGATTAAAGGCATGAACCACCACACCTGGCTCAAAAATGGTTCTTAGCTGCTATGTGGGTGCTGGGAATCAAACCCAGGTCTTCTGCAAGAGCAGTTGGTACTCTTAACCACTGAGCCATCTTCCCAGCCCCAGAGGAATGCTTTATTAAATGTATGTAAATGATTGTAAGAATCACATATTTGGAGAAACAAGGGAAAAAGAAGTCCATAATTTATCCCATGGTAGAAAAAATAATGTACATAGGGACTGGAGAGAGAGCTCAGCCGTTAAGAGCACTAGCTGTTCTTACAGAGGACTTAGGTTCCTAGTACCCAGATGGTGGCTAATAAACCCACTGCAACTCCAGTTCCAGGGGACCTGATGTCCTCTTCTGGCCACCATGGGCATTACATGCTTATGGTGCATTTACACACATGTAAAAATAACACTCATACACATAAAATAACAATTATTTAAAAGAAAGATGTACATATTAACTTACCTTGGATAATCTTTATTTTCAGGTGAAGGATCTTTTTCCAACCAGCTTTCATAAAGTGATCTACTCTCAAAACCATTGTCAGGGCTAGAGATCTAGAAAAATAAATAAAACTAGGGATTAGGGGCTGAAGGCAATGTAAATCCAACATGCACATTTGCATTAACCTCCACTCTTATCTGTGTGTTCACATATGTACCATGTTTATTTATAGAAAAAAAATATTTTGTAAATGGTAAGAAAGAAACCCATCCCAACTTCTGGTTCATTTATGGAGACTACTTGTTGGTAATTTTGCCAGTTATCTAAAAAGAAATGTCCTGATTTTATTGATAACATTTTCAACAAAAGCTTCAAATTTGGCATCTTAGATTTGTTTCGTGGGAAAATGTAGTTATACTCTTGTCATTAATAAATTGTTTTCATCCAAGAAGAACTACAAATTGGCCTCAGAATAGCAGAAGTAACACAGGTCAGGAAGCTGAACTTAAAATCATTCCGTACATCTGACTTTTATTGAGAAAGGAGGGCGTAGTAGTGAGCAGTATTAAAAAATTAATTATATTTATGGGGCTGGAGAGATGGCTCAGCAATTAAGAGCACTGGCTGCTCTTACAGAAGGCACAGGTTCAAATCCCAACACCCAACGGTGGCTGACAACTATCCATAACTCCAGTTCCAGGGGATTTGACGCCCTCCTCTGCCCTCCATGGACATTGTATGACACAGGTGAACTCACACATGCAGGCAATACAATTATACACATACAATAAAAAAGAAGGGTGCAGGCAGGAGGCCATAAGTCACACAGGCAGGTACTTTTTGGGGTGGACTGTCTCACGGGCAGCTGGAAGAGGGTCTCGACTCTGAGCCCTCTTGTGGGGGGGTTCCCGTCTCTGCGGGACCATGCTTTGCCTTTGCAGCGTGACTAGTTGGGTTTGGGTTTGCTCTGGTCCCTCAGCAGCTTTATGTGGGCGGGATCCTGAGGCGCAGGCAGGAGGCCATAAGTCACTCAGGCAGGTACTTTTGGGGGTGGACTGTCTCAGAGGTGGCTGGAAGAGGGTCTCAACTCTGAGCCCTCTTGCGGGGGGTTCCCGTCCCCGCAGGACCATGTTTTGCCTTTGCAGCATGACTAGAGGGTTGGGTTTCAGTTTGCTCTGGTCCCTTGGCCGCTTTCTGTGGGCCAGGCCAGCTCCTGAGGCACAGGCAGGACGCCATAAGTTACTCAGGCAGGTACTGGGGGCGGGCTAGGTCAGGCACCCCCCCACCCCCCCGCCAACAGGAATTGGTGAGAATCCAAGTGGACTTTCTTTTGGAGAACCTTCAGAACAAGAAGAGAAGATTGACTTAGGCTTCCGATATCCAATATATAAACAAAATTGAAAGCCTGAAACCTAGATAAGTCAATACTCCATAAACAAGGAGGAGGAAAGAAGAAGAAAAAAAAAGCATTGGAAGGAAGCAAGCAAAACCATCTGCTAACATAGTGAAAAGACATTTGTGATTTGAACCACAAAAAGGAAACCCACATGCCAGGGACACGACGAAGGAACAACATGGGAAAGGCACAGGATAATCCTGCACCAGGCTCTACCAAACCTGGAGGAGATAGCTACAATGGGATCCACATGGAGGAGACCCAAGGAACAGAGCTTAGAGGAATAATTGCAGACCTACGCAGAGAAATTAAACAAAATAAAGAATTCAGAGAACTAAAGAGAAGGAATGAAAAACTCAAAAAGGACCTAGAGGGATACAATGACAAACTTCGGAAAGAACTAAAGGAACAGATTGACAAACTCCAGAAAGAATTAGAGGGAGAAAAAAACAAACTCCGAAAGGAAGTAGAAACACTGAAAAAGGAAGCTAACCAATGAAATAAGGAGCACCAAGAAGAGATTGAGAAGTTCAAAAAGGGAATGGAAATACTAAAGAAAACACAGGATGAAATGAAAAAGGAATTAGAACACTCATCCAATCAAGAAGAAAGGAAAGGAAAAAGCCTCAGAAGTAGAATAGAGGAAGCAGAACAAAGAATATCAGATCTGGAAGATAACACAGAGCAACTAAAAAGCTCAAATAAAGATTATGAAAAATTTTTAAATACACAAAAGTGGAACAACCAGGAAATATGGGACACTATGAAAAGATCAAACCTCCGCATCATAGGAATACAGGAAGGAAAAGAATCTCAAGAGAATAGTATTGATCAGACCTTCAACAGAATAATAGATGAAAACTTCCCCAACCTAAAAATAGACAAACCCATACAAATACAAGAAGCACATAGGACTCCAAATAGACAAGATCAGAAACTCCCCACACCATATCATAGTTAAAATGTTAGATGCCCAAAACAAAGACAAAATTCTGAGGGCTACAAAAGAAAAACAAGTCACATACAAAGGGAAACCCATCAGAATTACAACTGACTTCTCAGCTCAAACCATGAAAGCAAGAAGAACATGGAGCAAAGCATTCCCAGTGTTAAAGGACTATGGATGCCAACCCAGAATACTTTACCCAGCAAAAATGTCGACTATACTTGAAGGAGAGAGAAAAATCTTCCATGACATAAACAAGATGATGGAATACATGTCTGGAAAACCAACTCTTCATAAAATACTTGAAGCAATTCAAAGGGCAGAAGAGAGGAGCAACAATCCTCAAACACCTAGGAAAAGAAACTAACAAAAACATAACCATAGGAGCAAAATCAAAGGCTAGAAGTCCAAATGGATAATAAAGTGAAAGGAAGCAACATCCATCTTTCAATTGTAACCTTAAATATTAATGGGCTAAACTCCCCAATCAAAAGGCATAGACTGGGAGAATGGATTAGGAAACAAAACCCATCTATATGCTGTCTACAAGAAACCCATCTCAATTTCAAGGATAGGCACCAACTTAAGGTGAAGGGATGGAAGAAAGTATTCCAAGCAAATGGTACCAAAAAGAAAGCGGGTGTGGCTATTCTAATATCAGACAAAATAGACTTCAAAGCAAAAGAAATCAAAAGAGACAAAGAGGGCCATTACATCTTTATTAAAGGAACAATTGACGATGAAGATTTCACAATCATAAATATATATGCACCAAACACCAGTGCACCAAACTTTATAAAGACAATTCTTCAGGATCTCAAGGCACAGATTAACCCCAGCACACTAATACTAGGGGACTTCAATACCCCATTAAGTCCTCTAGACAGATCAACAGGACAAAGGATAAACAGAGAGACATCTGAACTAAATGACACAATACACCAAATGGACCTCACAGACATCTACCGAATATTTCACCCAAACACCAGAGAATACACTTTCTACTCAGCACCTCATGGAACATTCTCCAAAATAGACCATATACTGGGACACAGGGAAAAACTCAACAAATATAAAAAGGTTGAAATAATCTCATGCATTCTATCAGACCACAGTGCAATAAAACTCAATATCAACACCAGAATAAACCCTACAACCTACAGGAACACATGGAGACTAAACAACACTCTCCTGAATAATGAGTGGGTCAAGGAAGAAATAAAAAAAGAAATAAAAACATTCCTGGAACTGAATGACAA
Organism: Rhizomys pruinosus; assembly: GCA_009823505.1. Taxonomy (NCBI): domain Eukaryota; kingdom Metazoa; phylum Chordata; class Mammalia; order Rodentia; family Spalacidae; genus Rhizomys; species Rhizomys pruinosus. The sequence continues at coordinate 146,505 of VZQC01013731.1, forward strand.
TGATAAAACAACACAGCAAAATCTATGGGACACTCTTAAAGCAATCCTAAGAGGGAAGTTTATAGCTCTAAGTGCCCACATTAAAAAAACAGAAAGAGCACAAGTGAACGATCTAACACTGCAGCTAAAAATACTTGAGAGACAACAACAAATGAACCCTAAACGGAGCAGACAAGAAGAAATAACAAAAATCAGAGCAGAGATCAATGAAATAGAAACAAAGAAAACCATACAAAAAATCAATGAATCCAAAAGTTGGTTCTTTGAGAGAATAAACAAGATAGACAGACCTCTAGCCCAGTTAACCAAAAGAAAGAGGGAACAACTCCAAATCAATAGAATCTGTGATGAAAGGGGAAATATCACAACAGACAATGAAAAGATCCAGACAATCATACGGGACTACTTCAAAAACTTATATTCTACTAAGTTTGAAAACCTAGAAGAAATGGATGAATATCTGAAATCCTGGGAATCACCAAAGCTCAACCAAGAAGAGATCGACAGCCTAAACAGACCAATAGTACAGGAAGAAATCGAAGATGTAATAAGTAGCCTCCCAACCAAAAAATGCCCAGGCCCGGATGGATTCACGGCAGAATTCTATAAAATATTTCGTAAAGACTTACAACCATTACTACTTAAATTGTTTAGAAGGATACAAATGGAGGGACTTCTCCCAAATTCCTTCTATGAAGCCAGCATTACGCTACTACCAAAACCAGGGAAAGATACAACCAAAAAGGAGAACTATAGACCCATCTCCCTAATGAACACAGATGCCAAAATTCTAAACAGGATTCTGGCAAATCGCATACAGACTCACATCAAGAAAATCATCCACCATGACCAAGTTGGATTCATACCAGACATGCAGGGATGGTTCAACATACGAAAATCAATAAACATCATCAAACATATCAATGGACTGAAGGACAAAAACCACACCATCATCTCAATTGATGCGGAGAAAGCCTTTGACAAAATCCAGCACCCTTTCATGTTTAAAGTCCTGGAGGGAATTGGTCTGGAGGGATCATTCCTCAATGTAATCAAAGCCATATACAGAAAACCCACAGCCAATATCATCCTAAATGGGGAAATGACAGAAGCATTCCCCTTAAAGGTAGGAACTCGGCAAGGCTGCCCCCTGTCACCACTCCTCTTCAATATAGTGCTAGAAACCCTAGCTAGGGCAATAAGGCAAGAAAAGGAAATTAAAGGAGTTCTAATTGGAAAAGAGGAAGTCAAGCTATCCCTTTTTGCTGATGATATGATTGTCTACCTAAGGGATGCTAAGAACTCCACCAGAAAACTCCTAGAAACGATTAAGAGCTTTGGTAAAGTGGCAGGATACAAAATAAACCTAGAAAAATCAGTAGCCTTTCTGTACACCAACAACAAGCAATTGAAGAAGGACTACAAGGAGACCTTCCCACTCACAATAGCCTCAAAAACAATAAAATACCTAGGAACAAACCTAACCAAAGACACCAAGGATCTCTACAACAAAAATTTTAAACCCCTGAAAAAGGAAATTGAGGAAGACATCAGAAGATGGACAAACCTCCCATGCTCATGGATTGGGAAAATAAATATAGTAAAAATGTCCATCCTACCCAAACTAGTGTACAGATTTAATGCGATCCCAATCAAAATCCCCAAGAGTTTCTTCACAGGCTTGGAAAAAAAAATCCTCAATTTCATTTGGAAAAACAAAAGACCCCGAATAGCCAAAGCAACCCTGAGTGAAAAGAGCAATACAGGGGGGATCGCTATACCAGACATCAAACTATACTACAGGGCTATAGTCATAAAGACAGCCTGGTACTGGCACAAAAACAGACCAGTTGACCAATGGAATAAAACTGAAGATCCAAACCTGAGCTCATACAATTTCAGCCACCTCATATTTGACAAGGGGGCCAAGAAGACACAATGGAAGAAAGACAGCATCTTCAGCAAGTGGTGCTGGCAAAACTGGATCACCACTTGTAGAAGAATGAAATTAAACCCCTACCTCTCACCTTGTACAAAGGTCAACTCCAGATGGACCAAAGACCTCAACGTGAAACCCCAAACTCTGGAGGTGATAGAAGAGAAGCTTGGCAGCAGACTACAAGACATAGGTGTAGGAAAAGACTTCCTAAATCAGACAGCAGCTGCACAAGAAATAAGATCGACAATTGACAAATGGGACCTCATTAAACTCAAAAGCTTCTGTACATCAAAGGAAGCAATAAAGGAAGTGAGGAGAAGACCCACAGAGTGGGAGGAAACCTTCACAGCAGATACATCTGACAAAGCATTAATTTCCAGAGTATACAAGCTACTCAAAAAACAAAGAAGAAAGAAAACAAATGAATCATTCAAAAGATGGAGCAAAGATCTGAATAGAGACTTCACAGAGGAGGAGTTAGAGATGGCCGAGAAACATCTTAAGAAGTGTTCAACATCTCTGATAATTAAGGAAATGCAAATTAAAACCACTCTGAGATATCACCTTACTCCAATAAGACTGGCTAGGATCAGGAACATGAATGATACCAAGTGCTGGAGAGGTTGTGGGGAAAGGGGAACACTCATCCATTGCTGGTGGGAATGTAAACTTGTACAGCCACTATGGAAAGCAGTGTGGAGAACCCTTAGAAGACTCAAAATGAGCCTTCCATTTGACCCAGTCATACCACTCCTGGGTATATACCCACAAGACACAACTTACTGCAAAGATACATGCACAGCTATGTTTATTGCAGCTCTGTTCACAATAGCAAAAAGCTGGAACCAGCCCAGGTGCCCTTCAACTGACGAGTGGATAGAGAAAATGTGGTACATGTATACAATGGAATACTATGCAGCAGTAAAGAGGGACAACATCATGAAATTTGCAGGTAAATGGATGGAGCTGGAAGACATTATGTTAAGTGAAGTAACACAGTCCCAGAAAAACAAACGACAAATGGTGTCCCTCATATGTGGATGCTAGTACCAACAACCCAGATATAAATATTTCTCATGGAGAGGGATGCATAGTAAAAGAACAACAGAAAGACTGCATCAGAAAATGGACTGAAATGGTGAATTGGAAAGGGGGGATGGGTGGGAGAGGGACACGGGTGTATATTCGATTAAGGCATATTTAATTGACGTGAGCTCAGCAAGTACCCAGTTTCGCCTAGACACTGTCTACAGGACACATGGTGTTTTAGGACTTAGTAAAAGTAAAAGTAAACATGTGTATATTAAACAACATTGGTTTACAGAATCTGATAAAAATGGTAATGCATCTGAATTAAATGGAGATATAATTCGCTGTTGCCCACATTTGCTTTACATAAAATCTGTAGAGCAAGAACTTTGGGATTGACACATACAAATGTTCTCTATAATTTCTCTGTTGTACAGTATCACCTTGTAGCATTCTCTTTAAGATGATTTAACGTAAAAATTAAGTTTGCTTCCCAAGTTAATCATATATAGTCACCCAAAACAACATGGGTGAATTTGATGAAATCTGTGCCTTGACTCCACCCTATAGTCATGTATAATACAACTGTCTTCTGGAGACTCATACGCTAAAAAAAAGGGGGGGGGATACAGAAAGACATGAAACCTTTTCATCAAACCCTTGCAATTCAAATCTTAAAACTAACTATGGGAAAAGATTTGTTTGTTCCAACAGGACAAAACGTCACCAACTTAACGGCTGAGAAAGAAAAGATACAGGTTTGCATTGAGTAGGATGTACCAAAAAGTGGCAACGGAAAGGCTGACCCGTCTGAACATTCAAAGGAAGAAAAGCCTCAGATTGCCATAAACATCGAACCCCTCTGTGGATCCTACATGTAACAACTAGTTATAATGAGTCCTAATGAAACTTACCTTCTAGGTGCCACAAAGGTTCTGATATGAGAGACTTCCTTGCCTTCCCACCCATAGAACAAGGAGAAATATGACAATGATGAGGTCGCTCCCCAACTGTAAATTGGAGACAACTATTGTAGAGGTAATCTCTTATAAAACCGGTAAAACTGCTTTCTTTAATTGACTACTAGACATGGGAACTGTGGAAGGGATTACTCTCTGTTCAGAACCAAATATAATACTAAAGTCCTAGGGCTATGCACTCAGGCAAAATATATTAATACAGGAGCTCTGACATCAGCAATGGATTGTTCTACCAGGTGGATGTTGGCCAGGGGATCCAAGGCCCCACAAAAGGTAAGGGCTCCTTGCCTCTAAGTTGGGATACCTACAGGAGGAGAGGCAATAAGACCCTGCTGCCGAAGACCTGACGTTAACATGGGAGGGATGTATTGAGACCACACATGCAAGTGTACAGATGGCCTCTGGAATGCCAGAGAGTGTTACCAAAGGCCACTAAACCAATAAAGCAAATATGGGTCTCCCTGAGTCAAGCAAGACTCCACCGTCAGCACCAGCTACACCTCACCTGCCTGGAAATACTGTGCAGCAGAGGCAGCCATGTGCCTGTATATCCCAAATCTAATTGGCTATTGGCTCTCCCCTTGGAGAAATAACCCATGGCTGATGCCACAAGCTTACATCCTCTACAGGTTAGGAGATGTTATAAGCCACAGTAAGACCCTGTCATATTTAACAGGGGGGAAAATTGTAATTCATGGATTAACATATCCAAACATGTGTCTATGCTAAAGTAACCTACCATAACTATTAGTGCTGCTTAAATACCTATATATCTAATTGCTTGTTCTTCATTAGTAGGATCGAAAGGTTATTCCTGGACAAACTGTCAGCCCATGAAAGGAAACAGCCAGAATTGACCAGAGTCCAAGTCAACAGCTCCAGAGAGAGTGGACTGTTTTACCTCTCATCCACCTGTGCCCCTTTTCTAAGCCTAGGGAACAACCTGCGGAAGAGGGGGCGTGGTAGAATGTAAGGGCTGCGATTGGGGTGAATGGTGAAACTACAGCAATGTAGTCTGGACACTCATTTGATCAACTTGATTGAACAAACAACCTGTCACCCCCCACTGGATGGTGGGGCTGTAGGTGTTTGGGCACAACAGCCTGCAGATAGGTTTTGCATGAAGGATGCTTGTACTCATGGATTATCACTTATAGCTAAAAATGAAAAAAAAAAAAAATGAGAGAAAGATGCAGGACAGTTATGGCAGAATGCATGATCTGGGATGGGGTGGGGTGGGGTGGGGGGAAGGGAAAGAGAAATATGCCTGAACTGAATTGGAAAATGATGTTGAAATACACAAAGCATCAATAAAAATGAAAATAAAAAAAGAAATAAATAAAAAAGAAATAAAACTGTTAAAATTAATTATATCCCACTGAAGTGGGATCTTTTTAATGAACTGGCAAGGATTTGAGCAAATGGGAATGCGTATACACTGTTGGTGGGAGTGCAAACTGCCCCAGTTACTGAAAAATCAGTGGGAAGATTCCTCAAAATGCTAAAAATAGATCTGTCATATGGCTGGGTTATACCACTCCTGGACATCTTCCAAAGAACCTTACAATAGAAAATACCTATACATCCATATTCATTGCTGCTCTCCTCACAAAAATGAGGAGACAGAATCAATTTAGATATCTATCAAGTGAAGAACAAATAATGAAATGTGGGATATTCATACAAAGAAATTCATTTAGCAGTAAACAAAAAAATGAAATTTAGGAAAGTAAATGGAAAAAATTATACTGACTAGGGTACCTCAGACCAAGAAAGACAAGTGCCACATGTTCTCTCTTATATGTATATCATGGCATACAATTATTTTTGTTTTAACTTGGAATCTCTGTAGACTGGAAGGTAGAAGGTGTCTATGGGCACAGAGAAGAGGCCTGAAGATGGGTGGACAGTATAACTCAAGTGAAATGGAAGTAGAAGGAGGAATATTAAGATTGTAAGATTTAAAGAAGGAAGGGGGAAGGTTAATCAACATAAAAGATATAAGAAAATATATGAAAACTTGTTGGTGTATAAGCTAATTTTAAAATGGGTTTTTTGGTCTTTTTGAGACAGTCTCCCTTTAGTCCCAGCTGCCCTGGAACTCACTATGTAGTTAAAATGTTTTAAAAAAATAGTTTGGAGCCAGTGAGCTATCTCAGTGGCTGAAGACACTTGGTTCCAAACCTGATAACATGAATTCAATCTCCAGAACTCACATGGTATAAGGAGAAAATTGAGTCCTGCAGACTGTTCTGTGATCTCCAAACACACTGTTATATGTGTGAGTGCATGTACACACACACACAAACACACACACATACAGAGAGAGAGAGAGCAAATAAACACAATTTTTAAAAGAGAGTTTGGAAAATGTTGTATGAAATACACAAAGCATCAATAAAAAAAATAAATAAAATAAATAAATAAATAAAATAAAAGAGAGTTTGAACAGAGATACCCTATATGGTGAATAATGCCAACCCCAGACACAATGGATAATCTAAAGAAACATGCAAGTGTCACATGTGGAATATCTCCCTATGAGTTTTTGTTCAGGAAAGCCCCAGAAAGCCTCCCAAGAACACAAGTCAATGCTCTTGATTGCCCACCAGAACTTAATGGTACAACCCTACTGATGCTGAGAGGAAAAAATCAAGTCACAGATAAAAGCAAGCCCATCAAAATTCCCACTGAGTTTTTCATTGAAGACCATGAATAGCAGAAGTTACTGGAACAATGTCCTGCAAGTTATAAAATGCCAATGCCAGCACAGTAAAACCATCAGTCGCAATTGCAGGAGAAAAAAAATTCCTTGATAAAAACAGATTTCAAGAATTTTTGTCTACTAATCCTGCTCTGCAGAATATACAAGAAGAAATACTTCAGTCTGAAGAAAAGATTAAACACAGGCAAGTGTGCACAGGAATAAATAATTCCAGAACAATTAACAAAAAGAGGTCTAAAAAAAGACCACCACCACAAAAAATAGGAATATTGTTTAATGACAATTCTCAATATTAATAGTCTTAATTCCCCAATAGAGAAATACAGACTAACAGATTAAATTATAGAACAGGATCCGTCTTCTTTTTTCTGCTTTCAAGAAGCTCAACTCACTATCAATGACAGACACAACCTTAAGGAAAAACTTTAGAAAGAAGTATGCCACAGAAAGGGAATAAAAAACAAGCAAGCATAGCTATCCTAACATCTGACAAAACAGACTTCAAACAGTACTATCAAAAGGGATGAGGAAAGATACTTCCTATTCATTAAACATTTATGCTCCAAAAACTAAAAACAACATTTTGACCCCAACACAGTAATAGCGGGAGTCTTCAAAACCCCACTCTCACCAAGAGACAGATCATCCAGACAAAAAGTAAACAGAGAAACTCTGGAGTTAAATGACATCAAAAATCAATTGGATCTAAGTGATATTTTCAGAACATTCCACCCAAACACTAAAGAATACACTTTCTCAGCAGCCTTGGAAATGTCTCCCAAATCAACCACATATCATGCAACTGAAGGCCAGGAACACAGAAGGTCACAAATGGCCAAAGCATGGAGATTAAGAGTCTGAAGAGTATGGGTCCTTGGCAGGACTCCTATATTAAGCTTCACTCACCCAGGGCTCAGGGACTATTGTTTAAGATGGGGAAGAAAGGTTATAAGAGACAGGGAGGAGGTCCATGACCACATGGAAATAGAACCCTCCTGGGATCCTGCTTATATGAACTTACAACAATTGTGTTAGCATGTACCCAAGACCCATGCAAACTGGAGCTGACAAAAACCCAGCATGGAACTGGGGAAATGGGCCACAGACCCCAATCACAGTTGAAGAAATACTGGAAGTAGATTACTTTTGCATGAGGAAATGCTGATCTTAAAGTGAGGGACTCTGGATGGACTGACTAAACCTCAGTGGAGGAACTTGCACTGAGTAACATCCAGGGACATTCAATAGGCCTTGACACAAATGACAGAGTGTATGAATTCCAGTGGGAGGAGGTGTGGTGGGAGGGTACCAGTGAGGAAGAGTGTGTGGTGACTAAGTAAAGGAGATGCTCTGTATGAAATGCACAAAAATTCAATAAAAACTTTTTTAAAGATGCAGAAAATGCATCTGTCAAAATCCAACATGTCTTCATGATAAAAGTCCTAAAGAGAACAGTAATGGAGAGAACATACATCAACTTGATAAAGACTATATATTACAAACTCATAGCCAACATTCTTCTAAATGGAGAAAAAAATCAAAGCATTCCCATTAAAATAAGGAATGAGACTGGACTGCCCACTATCTCTACTCCTTTTCTATACAGTGATTGAAGCCTTAGCTAGAGTAATAAGACAAAAGAAGGAAATTAAGAGGACACTACTAGGAAAAGAAGAATTCCAATTATCTCTATTTGAAGATCACATATTATACATAAGAAATCTCAAAAAATCCACTAGAAAGCTTTGAGAAATGATTAACACTTTCAGTAAAGAGGTAGGATACATAATCAAATTCAAAAAATTAGTGGCCTTTCTATATACCAATAAGCATGCTAAGAAAGATCATGGAAATGCTTCCAATCTCAACAGCCTTAACATACATCTAGGAATAAGCCTAAACAAGGAGGAAAAAGACCTCTACAATAAAAACTAAATTTTTGAAGGAGGAGATTGAGAAAGACCGTAGAAGAAGGAAAGATCTCCCATGCTCATGGGTTGGTAGAATTAATACTGTGAAAATGACAATCTTATCAAAAGCAATTTACACATTTAATGCAATCCCAATCAAAATCCCCATGGCATTCTTCACAGAAATAGGGGGAAAATGTAAAATTCATATGGATAAACAAAAGGCCCCAGATAGCCAAAGTATTCCTGAGCAAAAGTATCAGTGCTGCAAAGATTACCACACCAATACTCTCCTTTGGAAAACTGTTTTTAGCGACAATAACAGGAAACTGACATGGAGTGGCAAGATTAAAGGAGATTAAGGAATAGTACCTGTATTAAAGTGACACTCTTCGTACTATTCACTAGGTTGACTTTGAAGCAAATGTTTCTGCAAGTCAATTCTACAATTGGGAAGGACTCAAATGAAGTATACAGATATTTTGAATACATTATATAATTATTTTAAGATTCAGTGGCTTTAGTTCTCAGAGTATTTCATATGTATAGTTCATTTAATATTTACAGCAGCCTCATCCATCCTTCTCATTTTCCTTTAGACTGGCCACTGTGCATTCTCCTCACTACCCTGACATATCACAAACCACCTAGCTTGAAAGTCCAATCATTTCTCCATTGCCAGAGTTCTGAATTGCTTGACTTATTTTTCACATTTTACTATTATCGTTTTCACAATTGTGCGATGTAGAAAATTCTGTATTGTAAATTTTGTTCTAGTTGCTATTTGCAGGCAACAGCAATGTGCTGTTTTTAAATAAATACTGCTCCTTAAGGTCCATTCATCATAAAAAAAAAGTAAGACAGATATCCTGGTTTACCTCCCTTGCCACTTTGTACACCAGTTGGTAAAGAAGAGGCGTGCAATCAACTCGGAGAGTGTAATTGCCTAAAGAATAAACCAAATGCAAAGTTATTATTTTATATTTCCAAATGAATATCCATTTATGTTCAATTCTAACTTTATATTTTAAATGTGGTAAGCCTTTAAACCAACAATGTTCCTAGGAATGAAAGAAGCCAGAGTGCACAAATTCAACTGAAGAAGGAAAGGTGACCTCGGTGGCTGAAGTGGCAGCTCCCACAGCCCTTCATCCATTGTCTTGTCTCTGAGTCATTGTAAATGAGAGCATGAAGACTACAGAACTGCTGGGCATGGGAGCACACATCTTCCATCCCAGGACTCAGGAGTCATCCAGTCTACATTTCGAGTTCCAGGGCAGCTGGGACTGCAGTGAGTCCATGTTTCAAAAGAACAAACAAAAACCAAACCAAAAGACTACAGAATTTATTTTTTCATCTACTTTAAGGTCTTAAAAATGTTTTTAATTTTATTGTTTATATGAATATTGTCTGCATGTGTGTAACTGCACAGTGTTGTGCAGAAGTCAGAAGAAGGTGTCAGATTCCCCTAAAACTGAAGTTAAGGATGGTTGTTAGCTCCCATGTGAGTGCTGGAAATCAAACCTGGGTCTTCTGCAGAAGCAATCAGTGCTCTTAACCACTGAACCATCTCTCCAGCCCCTTGTTTTTCATTCTTTCAATCAAGTCAGCTCTATACCTCAATACATTAGACAGATGTGTGCATGGTATAACACCCATCAGGAATAACAAGCAATAAAAAATGCACGAACCCTTGAGACAAATATCATGTATCAAATTCAAAATGCAGTTTCAATAAATGCAGAAATATTTATTTATTTTTCAAAGAAATGCTTTAATATAGAAAATATTTTGGTATGAGATTCTATAAAATATTTCTTCTGAAATGTTCTAGCCAATTTTTAAAAAAACATTTCCTTAGGAAAAATATGGTGAACATTAGGGATTTAAATAGCAATCAAATATGTGTGTATATACCAAACATAAGCATAGATCAATAGCTCACTTGTCTCCCATATTTATTAATATGATTATTATTTTTCATGTGGTAAAAATTAAAATTAACATTACTGAGTAATCTTATTGAAACAAAAGATCTGAGCTAACAAGCCAGAATTTATAAACTTATGAAAATAGTAAACTGAAGAAATTGCCGGGTGCCGTGATGCAAGGCTGGCACTTGGGGGTGGAAGTAGGAGTATCAGGGGCTCAAGAGCCATCTTGAGGCCAGCCATGAAGCTCTCTCTTAAGAAAGAAAAAACAATCAAACAACAACAAAAAGATAGTATACTAACTAGAAATAAAAAATACTGAAGCTGGGCATAGTGGTGCACACCTTTAATCCTAGCACTCGGGAGGCAGAGGCAGGTGGATCTTTGTGAGTTCAAGGCCAGACTAGTCTACAGAGTCAGTTTCAGGACAGCTGGGGCTACAGGGAGACCCTGTCTTGAAAAGACCAAAACGAATTACTGAAAACAAAATTTACTTTCTGAACATCCTATTTCAAGTAGAAATAAAATGTACCTTCTATAGATGAATCTGAATTGATATAAGCAATGCTTCTCTCCTGTAGTATTTTTGCATTCTCCTGTATTTAAAGCAAAATTATTAATTCACAAGATTTACTATTGTAAAAATATAAACAAAATAGCCAGAGCAATTTTATGGAAAAGCGGTTTCCCAATACTTTATAAATCAAATACAGGGGAGTGGTGGCACACGCCTTTAATCCTAGTACTTGGGAGGCAGAGGCAGGCGGATCTTTGTGAGTTCAAGGCCAGCCTGGTCTACAGAGTGAGTTCCAGGTCAGCTAGGGCTACAGGGAGACCCCATCTTGAAAAGACCAAAAAAAAAAAATCAAGTACAATGAAAACCTGTGATCACACACTTAAAGAAAATTCTAACTGCTTGACTGATGATATTAATGCAATTCAGACAAGAAAAAAAAGCATATTATGAAGCTATATACTAAAACCTAAAAGCACCATGAAAAAAACATTTTCAAGTGTGCTTTCTTGATTTTATGCTTTTGTATCAGACTATGCTGAGACAAGTTTTCAAAATTTAGTGCTCCAACCCAAGATGTACTGAATCAGAACTGTTCAAAGTGAGATGAAATCTATATTTTCCAGCAAGTGTCCTTTGTATGGACTGAGGTCCTGAACTGAATAAAAACAAGAAAGCAAGCTGAGCACAGGCATTCATCTCTCCCAGCTTCTTGACTATGGATGTAATAGAACCAGTTTTCTCCTTAGATCTGCCATCATGACTTCTCTATCATGATGGACTGGATCTTTGAACTAAGAGCCAAAATAAACCTTTCCTGTCTTGAATTGTTTTCTTGTCAGGTATTTTGTCCCAGCAATAAGAAAGTAACTAATAAAGTTGCCTTGATTATAGAGTCAGAGTCTCTGTTACAGTATTTGCAATAGAAAATAAGAAAATACCTTATTAAGTTTTGTTTGTTTGAGACAGGGTCTCACTACATTGCTCTGCCTGGCCTGGAACTCATAGAGATTTGCCTGCCTCTGCCTCCCGAGTGCTGATATTAAAAGCCTGAATCACCACACCCATCTAACTTTTGTGCTTTTATGGAAGTGAAGTATGTTCCTGAATGTGATAAAAAATCTTATATAAAATTATGACAAATGTTGAAACTATTTCTAAACCAACATGTGTATCAATTAATGCAAATGTGTGCTTATTATCCTAAATCTTATATTTATTTGAGCTTTATTTTTAATTTCTGAAATTAAAGAAACAGATAAATTCATTTATGTATATGTGTATTACCAAAAATTATATACTCTAAAAAAAGAGCTTAATAATATTTGGTCCATCTAAATTAATGTCTTATTTTCAATTGTATATTTATAACACTAGTGTAAAAATGAAAATTTACAATGTAAATATAATCAACAAAGCATAAGTGGTATCAGACAATTAACTGTATGTGATTTTGCTTCATATTATTACTTTATAGTAATGAAAGAAAAAATGAGTCACGAAGAGGGCACTTTTTACTTTATACACAGACATGTATGTTATGTTTTAGAATGTGTCAATAAAATCTGGACTTATAAATGATAATCAGATGGCAGCAAGAAAACAAGAATTCACATAGCATATCTACCTTACAAAAAAAAACTGTGTATGCTCATCTTAAACATATAAGAACTCAAATGTTACCAACAGAGTAGCATACAGAAGAAGAAAGAAAGGGGCCTAGGAGAAACACTTAAAGAATTAAGAGCCCTAAAAACAAATAAAAACCAGTCTGGAAGAGTAGAGTGTTGTTACTGGAGGACACTAACTAGACTCAGCATTTCAAGAAATGTCTTAACCCAGACATCAAAAAAATGGGGGAAGAATGCAGGGCATGATAATGAGAGAGGTGCAAAACTTGAAATATTTTTTATAATGAATAGTGTTTTAAGTCAAGTGATCATTCTGCTTTGTGAAACTGATGTGAGAATAAAAACAAATCCTGTCTTAAATTCTCTTGACTACTTCTCCATCAATTTACTGAGAAAATATTACAAGCGTCTTCACTGTTATTTACCTCAGCCCATTCGGTTGAACCCAGAAGGCCAAACTCTTCTGCATCCCAGCTAGCAAAAATGATAGTTCTCCTAGGTCTCCAGCCTGTAATCATGATAATGTACATAGTTAGCTCTACCTGTTATAGATAAAGGAAAATTAAGCAAGTCCCTTTTGGTCAGCAGTTACCAAAAAAACATTAATTACCTCCACTTATCAGTTTTCCAAAACTTTGGGCAATTTCTTGCAAAACTGCAGTCCCAGTGGTTGGGTCAATACCTCCAAATACCCATGAGTCACGATGACCTCCCAGAATTACATACCTGTCTGAACAAAAATGTGTTCAAAGAACTTCAGCATGCCTACATTATAGTTATTTGTCACTTATGTTTTTAAATTAAACTTTCTCCTGTTTGAGTTTCTTCCATAGAAAACAACCAACACTGTAAAGTAAAATATTTTAGAGTGTTATCATTCTCCCCCTGAATTTTATCATTTCAAACCAGCCAGAAAAAATAAATTATTGACTGAATTTCATCTTTTTAAAATCTTTGTAAAAATAAAAATAAAATATTTTTTAAAAATTTAGTGACTCACCAGGTTCACTAGATCCTCTGATAGTTCCAATTACATTGTAAATTCTTGTGACTTTATTGATGTTGTTAACATGCATTCTAACTTTCCTACAATTTTGAAAAGAAGTTGTTTCATTTTGAGCATCATCTTTATTATGAAAAATCTCAAAGCTACAGAAAATTATACAATAGAACAATAAATTATCATATTTCTATCACCTAAAGTCAATAATTGTTAGTTTTCTTTGAACCATTTACAAAGCATCATGACAATTTATTCCCATATATTTAAGCATGCAACTTAAAGTCAACTTTAAAAAAAATAATATTTTATATTATTCCTTCCTCATAGTTGTGTTATTTATACTTATAACTCAAAATAGTCTATTAATGGTCTTGGGTATTAATGTTTTAATATTTTATTTATTATTATTTTATGTGTATGAGTATATTGTCTGCATAGATATAAGTGCACCTGTGTTGTGCAATGCCCATGGAGGTCAGAAGAGGGTATTGGATCCCCTGGAACTGGAGTTTCAGATGATGGTGGTGTTAGCTAGCATGTGGGTCCTGGGAACATAACTTTGATCCTCTGCAAGAGCAGTTAATGCTTTTAACTGCTGAGCCATCTCTCCAACCCTGTGGTATTAAGGAATTTTTGTTGTTTTTGGGTTTTTTTTTTTATGTGTATGAGTGTACTGTCTGCATGTAGGTTTGTACACCCGTGTCGTGCAATGCCATGGAGGTCAGAAGAGGGTGTCAGATTCCCCTGGAACTGGAGTTAAAGAAAGTTCTCACCTGCCATGTGGGTGCTGGGGAATCAAACCTGGGTCCTCTGCAAGAGCAGTCAGCGCTCTTAACTGCTAGGCCATCTCTCCAGCCCCTGTGGTATTAAGTTTTTTTAAAAAAACTTTTTATTCTTATTTTATGATCTATTGCCTGCATGTGTGTAAGTGCACTCCTGTTGTGCAATTCCTGTGAAAGTCAGACAAAGGTGTTAGATCCCCTGGGAATGGAGTTATAGACAGTTGTTAGCTGCCGTGTTTTTGCTGGGAACCCAACCCAGCTCCTCTGCCAGAGCAGCCAGTGCTCTTTTAATCACTAAGGCATCTCTTCAGCCCTTTAGCTATTAATTTTTAAAATGTCATAATCTTACTACAAAAGGAAGACAGCTCACTATTTAATAAATTAATTTGTTTAATAAATTAAAAATATACGCCTGTTTGACCATGTGTCTTTATGAAGCTATGTACTGTATGATGGTGTCTTAATCAATAGCAGATAATAGTGGTCCCCTAAGACTATGAAGGAATAAAAACTCCATGACTGCTGATATGTTCATACCATAATTTATTTCCTATATATTTGTGATAATTACATGCAAACATTGTATTGTCAGCCTTACAAATGTAGAGCAACGCAATTATATACAATACATATGGTGATTTTATTGTTCACTTGGAACTTACTGTAAGACAATAGTCACTTTTGTTTCTAGTCACATCTAGTGACTGATCAAACCATCTATGTATGTATAAATACACTCTGATATTCCAACAATAATGCATTTCTTTAAATATATGCTAAGAGACACACAACTGTGTTTTAGTAATTCTTGTTATTCATTAACTTTCTTCAGGACTGTGGAAGTGATCTATAAATATATTGCCTAAAATTAGCCTGAGAACTGCCTAAAGAATCTGATAAACTCTATTATTAAGTGAGAACTTGGGAAACTGTGTACAGCTACAAAATGAAACTTTCCCAGGCCATTCTTGTTGATTTTAATTTGAACCTGGCTTCAACATTCATTCATGAGTAGAACTAACCCACTAAGAAAGTAAGGGTAAATTTAGTCAAGCTCAGCCAGACTGCCCAAGTCCCAAATGCCATCACCTTTTTTTTTTTAATTTTATTTATTTCTGTATGTGTATGAATGTACTGTCTGCATGCAAATCTGTGCACCCGTGTCGTGCAACGCCGCGGAGTTCAGAAGAGGGTCTCGGATTCCCCTGGAACTGGAGTTCTCCTGGAATTGGAGCTTCAGACGGTTCTCAGCCGCCATGTGGGTGCTGGGGATTGAACCCGGGTCCTCTGCAAGAGCGGTCGGCGCTCTTAACCGCTAGGCTATCTCTCCAGCCCCCCATCACCTTTTTAAAAGACTTTTTAAATGTGTATCACTGTTTTCCCTACAGGTATGAAAGTGTACTACTTGCATGCAATAACTAGGGAGACTAGCAGTAAAGAAAGACATCATGAGCTTTGCAGGAAAATGGCTGGAGCTAGAGGACATCATGCTGAGTGAAGTAACACAGTCCCAGAAAAACAAACGATGAATGGTATCCCTCATCTGTGGATGCTAGTGCCAATTACCTAGTTGTAAGTATTTCTTGTGTATGGCCCCCTGAGCTTTTGTCCAAAGCAGTTGGGAGTGATGCATATTGGAAACAACACCAACAACAACAACAACAGAAAGGACTGAATCGAAGAACTGACTGAAACAGTGAACTTCTGCTCAAAACAGTCAACCTCCTCATGGAGAATATTGCAAAAGACTGAGAAAGAGATGAAAAGCGTATTTGGCAGAATGCGTGAGCTCTGGTGGGGTGAGCGAATGGGGATGGGGGAAGACACGGGTCTAGATTTGTTAAAAAAAATAAAAATTAAAAAATAAAAATTAAAAAAAATAACCAGGGAGACTAGATGAGGATTTGGGATCTCCTGGAACTGGAATTATAGATGGTTGTCAGCTGCGATGTATGTGCTCAAAATCAAACCTCTGTGCTCTGGAAGAGCAGTAAGTGCTCATAACCACTGAACCATCTCTCCCGCCCCTGCCATGCATATTCTACAAGTTGCAGAATGACACGGGTAAATATTGAGCCACTTTTTTTCAAGAAAACAAAGAATTCTTTGTTTACTCTGGAGATAGAGCATGCCATAATTTTTTGTGATTATCTTTGAAGGACGTTACTAACCAGCAATTGTACAATGTTAAATGAAGATTCTGCGCTCTCCAAATGAATTTTTTTTTCTGAATATACAATTAATCCAGTGCAATATTCAACTAAAAGTTCCCTCAAGAGAAAAACTAATCAACAAATGAGATTTTCTTTTCTTTTTTAAGGCATTAAATTTTTTTAAGTTTTTTTTTCTATTGAGAAGTAAAAATGAGAACTGGAGTGTGGCTTAATGATGAAGCCTATACTGTAAAGGCAGAAATACTTTCTGTATGTATCTGTAATTATGAGCTTAAAGGTCATGATTAGAAAGAAACTCAAATTCATTGAGAGCATATCACTATGCAGTTAAAGTAAGAAAACTAAGTAAAGAGGCTCATGCCTGTAAGTCTGTCTGAAGGTTGAAGTAAGAAGATCCCCATGAGCTTGTCAGTCTGAACTACATAGTGAGTTTGAGACCAGTTTCAGGTAGACAGAGAGAGCCTGTCTAAAAAGAAATGTAAGGAATAATGCAACAAATAAAATGAGGGAGAAAGATGTGCATCTAAACATGAAAATAAACAGGCTATGTGTTTTGATTCTCAAAGAAACACTAGCTCTTATATCTAAACCTTTATCCCTTATACCTTTCTAGGTTTTAGTTTCTTGGGCCTCTTGAATTGTTTAAAGCAGTATCTCCTTTTTCTAATATCACTTCAAATTCAATGTGTTTCAAATGAAATGAACTGAAGAATCTAGACTTGGCACAGCTGGAATTTTTGCCTATTTCATCTAGTCCTGAATATCTAGAACAGTTCTCTATGTACAGTAAATGTGTTTGGCAAGTAAACTAAGATCTTTGTAAGGAAAAGCTTGGAAACTACAGCCTGTTCATCAAGTCCCTTCTGTCTTTGTTTTATTTCATTCTTTCACTAGAATATTTTATTCATTTTTATAGAGCCAGAAGTCAACATGCAAAACATGATAGTAGCACAAATAATTCATGATGCAATTGAATCTCATATTCATTCATCTAAGATCCTTCCCTGCTGTAGAAGAAGCCAGTTTTGGTGCTATCTGTCCATCCTGGCAGTCCTAATGGGCTGATAAATTTTACATCTATCTGAAGATTCCTTTGAAGCAGTTTTAACACTATACTTGGCTTCTTTATTAAACAATAAGTTTAAAGAAATCTACTTTACATGCTCATTTCATATCTGTACATCAGTCATTCTTTTAAATTATCCTTTATCAAGTTGGAGCTCCCTCTAACATGTATCATGGTTTCATTTTTCAGAACCAGTATGGGCAGTTAAGATCCATGTTTTGCTGGGCGTGGTGGTTCACGCTTTTAATCCTAGCCCTCGGGAGGCAGAGGCAGGCGGATCGTTGTGAGGTGAGTTCAAGGCCAGCCTGGTCTGCAGAGTGAATTCCAGGACACCTGGGGCTACAAGGAGACCCTGTCTTGAAAAGACAAAAAATAAATCCACATTTCACACCTTTTAGATATTTGTATATCTAGCTTTGATTTTTCTCTACAGATTTTATGTTTTGTTTATATTTCCATTTTGCTTAGGATAGAATAAGTTATTCTTCACTGAAGCCAGCAATGTGAGAAGTTGGTTTTATGTCTGGCCATTCAATAGTCTCTCTAAATTAAGAAATTACCTGTATTTCTGTGAGGTAAAAGAGAAAAGAGAATCTTTTAGGGTTTTAATTGTTATTGATTATTGTGTATCTGTTCATTTTGAACTCAAATTACAAAGATGAAAAAAAATCTTTTGAATATATGAACCCTAGACCCAATATATGTTATGTTTTTCTGAGTTTACACCCCCCCTTCAAAAGAAGATTTATTTTATTTTTATTTATGTGTATAAGTGTATGCATGTGCTGTGTACACAGGTGCTCATGGAGGCCAGAAGAGAGTATTAGATCTCCTGGAGCCAGACTTACAGGCAATTGTGAGCCAAATGATATGGGTGCTGGAATCCAAACTCCAGGCCTCATGACAGAGCAGCAAGTGCTCTTAACCACCATCTTTCTAACTGCCTGAGTTCACTCTTAAATTCATACAAATTATAGAGCTAAACTTATGTATTTTCTCCATGTCTGTCTGCTTCTGCTGGTACATAAAAAAGCCTTTATCTTGTGCAAGTATATTGTCCTCTCCTTTCTCCGAAGACTATAAATAAATTCAATAATAATTTATTAAAACAAAAGAATTCTGTTCTAATTGAATTATGAAGATAAATAATTCTAAAGTTCCTATAAAATAAAGAGCTGAAATTCTACTTTAACTATTTTGAAACAAAGGAAATTTTAGGGATAAAAATATATGATAAATGTCAAAGTTCACATAGTTAAGGTAAACTGTTAGCAAACTAGACTGAAAGTTTTTAGTTTAATAGAAAAAAGTGCGTTGTAGGAAAGGAGAGAAGGTTAGCACTCCCCTTGACAAGGATGGAAGAGGCATAAGGTTAAGGCATTGCTACCTACTTTGTGGCATCTAACCACTGTTTTTGGTGTTGAGATTTAGCCCCTTTGGTTTGAAAACCCTTTGTTTTCTTTGTGTATTTGTTATGTGTATATGTTCTGATTTCTGCAGTTAAATCCTGCAGAATGTGTTGTTTTATAACTTAAGAAAGTATTGTCTTTCTGTAGCTTAGCTCTTCAGTTGCCTTGAATTTACTCAATGAATAATACCAAGTACTATCTATCAGGCATAAGGACAGGTGACTATAAAGATGGATGAACTAATCTCAAGGAATAGCTAGCTTTGTAGACGCATATTAACACCATCTGAAGTACCTAACAAGGAATCAGGCTGAGGCACAGATCCATCCCTTTGGGAAGTCATAACCCAGTGGCTTTTTTTGTTTGTTTTTGGGGGTGTCCCTAAAGGAGTCTATGGACTTTATACTCCTTATTCATTCTGATTCCTTCTTCCGATTTTCCTTGCTGTTTTTCATTGAATTCTGGCCCTCATATATGCTAGGGAAACACTCTAGCACTGAGCTACAGCCAAATCCTTACTCTGAATAAGTTATTAAGTTTCCTGACAGGTTCTTGGATCTAGAGAATCTGGATTTGGGGATCTGTAAGAAAAATGCAACCATTTGAATTTGGATTTAGCGGTATAAGGTCAGGTAAGAATTTTTATCCAGGGATGGAGTGATGTCTCAGCGGTTAAGAGCACCGACTGCTCTTGAAGAGGACCCAGGTTTGATTCCCAGCACCCACGTTGTGGCTAAGAACCGTCTTTAACTCCAGTTCCAGGGAATCCAATGCCCTCTTCTGACCTCCGTGGCATTTCATGACAAGGGTGCACCAACCTACATGCAAACAGTATACTCATACACATAAAAAAAGAATAAATTTTGGGCTGGAGAGATGGCCTAGCGGTTAAGAGCGCCGACCGCTCTTGCAGAGGACCCGGGTTCGATCCCCAGCACCCACATGGTGGCCGAGAACCGTCCGAAACTCCAATTCCAGGAGGACTCCAGTTCCAGGGGAATCCGAGACCCTCTTCTGACCTCCGCGGCATTGCACGACACGGGTGCACTTACACAAATATAGACATTACACTCATAAACAAAAAAAAATAAAATTAAAAGATTATTATTACGGGGGATTATCTAGAAAAAAGTAAGGCAAATTCCTAATTTGTCAAGTCCAAAGCATAAAAGGGCTGTCTTCTTTATCCCAGAGTTATGTGGAAAACTATGAATTTAGGCAGCATGATTCAGTCAGATTTTCATCTCACGCAGATTTTCATAGCTTTGTATTTTATATATAGACATTCTTTGGCTCACATGTGACATTTGATGAGATGCTTACAACATTTGGGAGAACAAGTCTTTGTGATAAAATGCCCTCGACAATACCTAGTACCCGGAAGAAGACGTTTAGTATTTGTTCTCTCCCTTTCCTGCCATTCTGTAATCCTTCCATTTCTTTAGCTTAAGCAAAAAGTTAAAATATATCTTGAAAGCTAGTACAGGTATTAAATAAAGGTTCTTTTTTTTTTTTTTTTTTTTTTTTTTTTTTGGTTTTTTGGTCTTTTAAATTGAGACGGGGATCCCTGTAACCAGCTTCCTGGATTGCTGCTTGTAGACCAGCCTGGCCTTGAATCAAAGATCCGCCTGCCTCTGCTTCCAAGTGCTTATTAAAGGGCATACACCACTAACGGTCGGCTGTTTGTCTTTTTAAGAATGGGTTTCTACTCCTCTTTTTTGCTTGCTTTTTCTATTTTTCTATCCTTTCTGTTCTTCTTTTCTTCTCTCTTTCTTTTCCTTTTTTTCTTCTCTTTCCTTTCTCCTTTCTTTCTTTTCTTTCTCCTTCTTGTGTTTCTTCTTGCTTTTTTTTCTTCTTCTCCTTTCTTATTTTCTATTTCTTTCTCTTTTCTTTTTCTTTTCATTATTCTTCTGTTACTTCCTCTCTTCTCTTCTCCGTTCTTTTAGTTTTTTTCTCTACTTTCTTTCTTATTCTCTTTCTCTTTTCGATTCTTGTTTTCTAGAGGGGGGCCCGCACGCTGCCCTTGAGCTCACTATTGTAGACCAAGCTGGCCCAGAGAGTTGCCTGCCTCTGCTTCCCAAGTTCTATTAAAGGGCCATATGCCACTATGGTCGGCTGTTTTTGTCTTTTTTTTTTTTTTTTTTTTTTAAATGGGGTTTTTTTTTTTTTTTTTTTAATGGGTATGAATGTATTGTCTGCATGCAGGTCTGCGCACCCGTGCCATGCAATGCCGCGGAGGTCAGAAAAGGGTGTCGGATTCCCCTGGAACTGGAGTTCTCCTGGAATTGGAGTTACAGACGGTTCTCAGCCGCCATGTGGGTGTTTTGTCTTTTTAAGATGGGGTTTCTCTAGAGCCCCACCTGGCCTTGACATCACTATGTAGACCAAGCTGGCCCAGAGATCTGCCTGCCTCTGCCTTCCCATAGCTGGGATTAAAGGTTGTACCACCCTGCCCAACCAAATAAAGGTGTTCTTAAAGTGACAGGATAGTATAAAAGAAACTCCTTATAATTTTCTGTGATAGACTGATTAGAGCCAATCTCTAAGGGTTTATTCCTGTCCTTTCATCTGTGTCAGCCTTTGTCTCCTGAGGAGATACTTCTGGTAGGGTAGAATATTGGAGGTTCTTTGTAATGCCTGTTGAATATTTCAATCATGCATCTTCTTGAAGTAACCGAACTGTTTTACAGAAAGTGTCTAAAAAACTTACTTGGAACTTAAGCTGTAAGAGATTTCCTGTATCAAAGTACTATCTATCACTTACACTTCATCATAATATCTCATGATCATTAAGTTCTCTCTGAAGGCTGGAAATTAGCAGCTTTTCTTCAAATAGCCTCTGAGACCAAGAACTAGTAAGACACTTAGGATAGCTTCAAATTTGAGATGAAAAGTTGATACTTTGTTTACATTAAGGTTAGATGTTAAATAACTGAAGCTACTGGAGGTAGATTAAAGCTTATTTTAGTAATACAGGATTTTCTTGACCCTGTAATTGTTGATTTTTTTTCCACTGAGGTAGAAAAAAAAGGCTAGCCATGTCCGAAAGCCAAATAACATATCTAGTACTTTAATAATCTCTTGGTACTTATATATAGTAGCTGAATTTCTGAGTTTAATTTTATCAGTAAATTTCTAACTTAAAAATATTAATTTCTTAAGCCGGGCATGGTGGTGCACGCCTTTAATCCTAGCACTCGGGAGGCAGAGGCAGGCGGATCTTTGAGAGTTCAAGGCCAGCCTGGTCTACAGAGTGAGTTCCAGGACAGCTGGGGCTACAGGGAGACCCTGTCTCGAAAAGACAAAAAAAAAAATTAATTTCTTGGAAAATTGGAAAAATTCCAAAAAGTAAAAAAGTTCAGTATCTTATGATTCCATTATACACACGCAAATGCAGTCAAATGGTGCATTTTTCTTCTAGTCTTTTTTACATGTATAATTGTTATTTCATAGTTGAGATCATACTGAATATATGATACTGTATCTTTTCTCGTTTTAACATCATGACCCTTTTCCTTTGGCATTAAAAACTGTCTTTGAAAATGGATGTCTTTGAAAAATGGAAAGCATTTTGGGCTATTAGCATAATTGAAAATGTTTTCTTGGTGTGACACATGTATCTTTGTAATTGGTTTGATTTAGTATGCTTTACTTCAATAAAAATTCAGTGTTACAAAAAAAAAGAAAATTAGTTAGATCTTTTCTGATTTATCAGCACTAACAGTCTGCTCTCCCCAGTCTCTCAAGTAAATAAAACTTCCTTAAGTTCAGACCTGTTCCTACCTGTCCTCACACAGTGGAAAACTCTTTCTGTAAGGCTCAGCTCAGCATATTCACATAGCCACTCCTATATAACCCTGTGTTAATGTATTCAAAGCTTCACCTAATGGAAATCTCTCTCCACTCAGCATAAGATCACTCCTCTATGATAGTGTGTTAATGCGTTAAAACAATACTAATTGTCACCACTGGGCGTGGTGGTGCATGCCTTTAATCCCAGCACTTGGGAGGCAGAGGCAGGCAGATCTCTGTGAGTTCAAGGCCAGCCTGGTCTACAGAGTGAGTTCCAGTACAGCTGGGGCAACAGGG
Source organism: Rhizomys pruinosus (assembly GCA_009823505.1). Lineage (NCBI taxonomy): Eukaryota > Metazoa > Chordata > Mammalia > Rodentia > Spalacidae > Rhizomys > Rhizomys pruinosus. The sequence continues at coordinate 169,687 of VZQC01013731.1, forward strand.
AGACCCTGTCTCGGGGAAAAAAATAAATAAATAAAATTGAGTCTTTTTTCCTGGTCTCTCTCTGAATCCATTTTCCTTTTCTCTCTAGGTGACTTCTCACGGTTCCCTCCTCCTCCTTGCCAGAGCCCAGCCTATAATTGTCAGCNTTTTTGACACAGGGTCTCCCTATAGCCCCAGCTGGCCTGGAACTCACTATGTAGATCAGGCTGGCCTTGAACTCACAGAGATCCATCTGCCTCTGCCTCCCAAGTGCTGGGATTAAAGACATGAGCCACCATGCCTAACATGTTTTCATCATTTTCTCCATTTTCTCCTACCCAGTAAATAATAGCTGATGGCTCCCTTCTTTATGCTTCTTTACCTTCTTTCATTTTGTGTTAATGAGCAATTGATTTAAAACTTGAGTTGAAAATGGAACTTAAAAAAAAAGCAAAGCTTGAAATTTATAAGCCTGTAACACAAACATAGCAATTGTTAAACTATTATTATGATGTCACCACTGGAAGAACTCAATAGTTTGTTCTGTAAGTGCTCCTGAGATGACTAACACAAAATAATCAGATGTTTGCTAGTAACAAAAAGAAAAGAGAAATTTACTTGGAAGAATAGTAATCTTGACATTTTTCTGATAAAAAAGAAAACTTTTCCAAGGTATTAAACTATTGCAAAATTACCTGGAATATTCACTTCCTATAAAGCCAGGCCCAATATTGTAACTAACATTTAGAGTTCCCTTCCAGCTCTCATCTGGTGCAGCAGTTCCTCCCAAGTGGCTATCAAGAGAAAATGAAACAACAGAAGAAGATTGATCATTACTTCCCAAGAAAAAAATAATGAGTTTGATGATAAGGTAATATTTCATTGAATATATAAGAACCATTTAAAGAACAGGCTCTCAAAAAGGCCTAGACTTATGGGGCTTGCATTCTAGAGAGACTCATAACTTAGACAAATAGGGAACATATACCATGCAAGTTACAGAGCTATGGAGAAAAAAAAAAAGCCCTGATGGCAGGTGGGAGGCAAAAGCCTCTTCATGCTTGATCTTAATTATGCAGTTGGAGAAACAGGGAACTCAGGATGTTTAATTCTATTAATAGAGTAAATTCATAATTATGTTAAGAAGAAATTAATTTTTAAAGAAACTGTTGATTATGAGGCTGAAGAGATGGCTCAGTGGTTAAGAGCACTGGCTGTTCTGACAGAGGAACCAGGTTCGATTCCCAACACCCATATGGCAGCCAACAACCATCTATGACTCCAGTTCCAGTGGATCTGACACCTGCTTCTGACCTCTGTGGGCATTGTATTATGTGAGTGCACTTACATACATACGGGCAATACACTCATACATATAAAATAAAATAAAAATTTTTAAAGAAAATTAATTGGATTTTTAAAGAAGAAACTACTGATGACATAAGAGGGCCACATAAAGCAATTATTAAGTTGGTCTTCTAAAGCATTTAGAAAACAGAAGTTGGAAGATAAACAAATGAAAAATAGAATATAATAAGGGCAAACAATAACTATGTGATCAGCAAATTCTAGATACTGCACACTGCTGTGGTTTGGGGAGAAGTATTACTGTCCTCATTTTACAGATAAGGAAATTCAATCAGATAGTGATTTTGTAACTGGTTCATACATCTAGTGTCCAGAATGATCACATTTTCATACCGTACATAAATAACAAATATCTAAGGAAATCTAGGTCTTAAAAATCACAAACCAATGCCTATTTTTATCTTTGGACAAAGTTTTGCATATGAGAATTTCATCTGTGACTTCTAGACCAGAAACTGGACATCCTAGAACAACATATCTTATTCTCACATCCAGATAAAAGACTTTACCTTAATAACATCTCTGCATCATTATACCCAATAGGATGTACAGGTATGCTGGGAATCCCAACTCCTTCTTCAACGTTAAGTCTGAAGGTGTACTCTGAAAGAATTAAGTATATAAAGGAAAACAACTAAAGAATATGATCATGGCAAGATAATGTGGGAATTTCTTCTATTACTTTTAAAGGCTTGTTATATGTTTGTAATTATAGAAAAAATAAAAGTTACCAAAAAGCCAAACTGTTGTTTAATTAAACTTACCTATTTCATTCAACATCAAAAACTAAGCCATTTACATTTTAAGGTAAAATCAATCATAGAGATTATAGATTCTCTGTGCCATCCAGCGGCACGAATCATCGGAGGCGGACCGGGAATTAATCACTCATTTAACTTGTTCCTTGTAGTTTCTTTTATTGATACTATTTACATCTTAACTAATACTACTAACAATTGCATGCAATTACTAACGCTACTAACAACTAATGCTACTAACAATAACTATTACTACTAACTATTACTACAACAACAGCCTAGAAACCAAGAATATTTATACCAGTAATGAGCCAATCAGCAGACAGATTATATAACATAGTGGACCAATCAATAGATAAATTTTGCGTCCATAGATACAATTTCTTATGTAAAATGCTATGTTCAAGAAGTTGACAAGGTAACATAACATATCATCTTAAAAGTTACTGAAGCATGAGATGAGCACTATGTTCTTCAGCCAGCGCCTTTTGGCCGAAGACCAAACGCCATGGCTACAGACAAAGCGCCATTTCTCTTCAGCCTGTCACTTCAGGCACTCTTTGACTCCCACAGTTCTCAAATTTAACATTCAAACAATTATCTTAAACTTTATAAGAATATTTTATTTCTCAAAAGACATTATAAATTATTATTAAAGAAACTCCAATGAATTGTTTGCTTGTAAAATGTGTCTAAATATTCTAAAACCACGAATGATTGGGAAAAGTAAAGCCCTTATGGGATCTTGAGACTTAATGACAATATTTATCCAAATTGGAACATAAAATATTCTTCAAAACAAGATTAGAAAGTAATGGCAGATTGACCATATCTTTGTTTATCAGCAAAATAAACTAAAAGGGGCAACCTTTATGTTCATGTTTGAACCAATTTAAAAATGCTAAGACATATCATTTGGAGCTGGAAAGATGGCTCAGCAGTTGAGAGTACTGTCTCTTCTTACGGAACACCTGGGTTTGGTTTCCAGCACCTACATGGTGCCTAACAACCATGTGTAACTGCAGTTCCAGGGGATATGATGTCTTCTTCTGGCCTCCATGGGTATTATACACACATAATGTACTTACACATGCAAGAAAAACACTCATACACATAAAATAAAATAAATAAAAATGATAAGACATATGAAACAAGAGTTCCAACATAAACATTTTTCTTATTATTTAAGAATCTTTATAATTGCTTATTGAAACAAAAACAATATCATTAGACAAAAATTCAGCAAGTATACTAACTTGACTTGGATGACATTCATAGAACAGCATATCTCAAAGCAATAGATTGCACATTGTTCTCAAGTATATGTGGAATATGTGTTAAATAGACTATATTCTGGGCCATAAAATGTGTTCCATTAAATGTAAAAGTCATACATAGTATATTGTTTGAGTACAGTTGAACTAAACTAGAAATCAATATTGAAAAGATAACTTGAAAATGTTTGAATAGTTAAAAGTCAAATTACACATGTATAAATAAATCATAGGTTAATATGAAATAAAATTTTTGAATTACAAAGTATGTATAACTGAAAAAAAAGAAAAATAATATGCCAAAAGTTGTAGGGTATAACTAAAGCAGTAAACAGAAGAATAATCACAGCATTAAAACATCTATTTAACAATAAAGACCTTTTGAAAATGTCATATGGAGACCTACTGTATAAGACTCCTAAAATATATACATATAGAAAGATAAAAAGAGTTTAAATAAATCTACCCTACCACAGGGTAAGAATGCCCCTACTAGACACAACAGACTAACATATAAAAAGCTCAGAACCAAGAATGGATTACTTCTTTTGGAGTTGTTAGCCATTAAGTTCCCACAGGCTTTTAAATATTACAGATTATTAGTCTTGCTCTTGTTTACCTTTCAGAATGTAGCGCTAAGACCCTATTACTGAAAACAACACATACTTGAATCATAGAACATGCAGAAATCAAGCTGGTACTGGCCTGGAAGCACTAGCCTTCACAGTGCTGGATAATTGCTATATAATCTATTGGAGGAGAAAATAGTAAATAAAAAATATTTTTTTTTAATGTTGAGTGGGGAGGGAAGTTTGATGAAATATGGGAAGAGTTGAGGACATTTGGGCTTTGAAACATAAACTCACAAAAGTGACAGGAATATTGAAGAGAGATCAGGGTGAAATGAAGAAGGAATTAAAAACCCAATGATCCAATTGGAAATGACAGGAAAAAGCCTCACCAAAAGAATGAATGAAATAGAAAACAGAAGATCAAGGCTGGATGATAAAGTTGAAGAATTAGAATGCTCAAGCAAAGAATATGAAAAAAATTAAAAACCACAAGAATGGAATATGCAAGAAATATGAGACATCATGAAAAGACCAAGTTTACACATCATAGGCATGGAGGAAAGTGAAGAACCACAGGTCAGTAGCATTGACCAGATTTTCAATAGAATGACAGAAGAAAATGTTCCTAAACTAAGTAAAGACATACCCATATAAACACAAGAAGCACACAGAGCATGAAATATACAGGATGAGAACAGACACCTCCCCAAAGCAATATAGAGTAAAAACACTGCATGTACAGAACAAAGAGAGAATACTGAAAGCTGCAAGAGAAAAACAATTCACATATAAAGGAAAACCCATCAGAATTACAGCTCATTTTTCAGTGCAAACTATGAAAGCCAGAAGAGCCTGAACCAAAGTACTCCCAGTTCCAAATGACCATAGATGGCACCTGAGAATACTTTACCCAGAAAAACTGTCTATTAGAGTTGAAGGGGAAAGAAAAATATTCCATGACATGAAGAAGCTGAAAGAATTCGTGTCCACCAAAATAGCCCTTCAGAGAATACTAGAAGCCATAAATGGGACTGAAGAAATGAGCAACTATATCCAAGAGGCAACAGAAACTAAATGAAGGTATAACTGTGGAAACATAAATTTCCACCAAGAAAGCACACAGAAATTAAAATATGGCAACCAATTAACATCTTTCACTAATAACTTTATATAACAATGGCCTGAATTCCCCAATCAAAAGACCCAGGCTAGTTGAATGATTTAACAAACAAAATCCTGGCACATGTCTTTAATACCAGCACTTGGGAGGCAGAGGCAGATGAACTCTATGAGTTCAAGGTCAACCTCTGGTCTACAGAGGGAGTTCCAGACCAACTGTGGCTGCAGGGATACCCTGTGTCAAAAAGGAAAGAAAGAAAGAAAGAAAGAAAGAAAGAAAGAAAGAAAGAAAGAAAGAAAGAAAGAAAGAAAGAAAGAAAGAAAGATAAAGAAAGAGAGAGAGAGGGAGGGAGGGAGGGCTCCTTTCTCTTCGTCTTGTCTCCTCTCATCCCTCGCCTCTGCTCTCCGCTCCTCTCCTCTCCGCTCCTCCCTCTCCTCTCCTCTCCTCTCCTCTCTCTCCTCCCTCTCCTCTCCTCTCTNAGAGAAGAGAAGAGAAGAGAAGAGAAGAGAAGAGAAGAGAAGAGAAGAGAAGAGAAGAGAAGAGAAGAGAAGAGAAGAGAAGAGAAGAGAAGAGAAGAGAAGAGGAGGAGAAATCTCATCTTTTCATTGATCGGAAAAAATCTCATCTCACCTTCAAGGTAGGCACTACTTTAAGGTCAAAAGATGGAAAAATTATTCCAAACAAATGGCACTAAGACACAAACAGGGGTTACAATTCTAATATCTAACAAAGTAGACTTCAAAATAAAGCTAATCAGAAGAGATAAAGAGAGTTACTTTATTCTGATCAAAGAAATAATTGAACAAGAAGATATTACAATCTTGAAAATATATGCATGAAACTCCAGTGGACCCAATTTTATAAAAAAAACAGTATGACAGGATGTGAAGACACAGATTAACCCCAACTCATGAATAGTAGGTGCCTTCAATACCCCATTATCTCCAATACACAAGTCAGCCAGACGCGAAATAGAGTTCTGAAGTAAATGACCCTACATCAAATGGACCTAAGCAACATCTACCAATATTCTACCCAAGCACCAAAAATATACACTTTCTATTCAACACCCCATGGAACTTTCTCTATAATTACCACATACTGGGGCACAAAACAAACCTAAACAACTATGAAAAATTAAATAATTCCATGCATTCTATAAGACCACATCATAATAAAGCTTATAATGAACACCAAAAGAAGCTTTAGTAGCTACACAAACTCATAGAGATTAAACAACACACTCCTTAATGCTGAATCATTCAAAGAAATTAAGAAATAAGTATTCCTAGAACTAAATGAAAAGCAAAATCCAACACAATAAAACCTCTGGGACACTTTAAAAGCAGTCCTAAGAGGGAAGTTTATAGTTCTAAGTGCCCACATTTGAAAAAAATCAGAAAGAGAATAGATAAATGACTTAACGTTGCAACTCAAGACTCTGGAAAGGCAAGAACAAACAAAACCCAAACACGATATACAAGACGAAATAAAATTCAGAGCAGAAATTAAAAAAATAGAAAGAAAGAAAACAATACTAAGAACAAATGAAACTAAGAGCTGGTTCTTTGAAAATATAAACAGACAGACAGACCTTTCACCCAGTTAACCAGAAGAATGAAAACAAATCAACAAACTCAGAGATGGAAGGGGAAACATCACCACAGACACCAAAAAGATCCATAACATTATAAGTGAACACTTAAAACATATATATTCTATTAAAGTTAAAAACCTAAAAGAAATGGATGAATATCTAAAAATCCTAGCAACTACCTAAGCTAAACCAAGAAGAGATCGACAGATTAAACAGACCCAAAACGTATAAAGAAATTGAAACAGAGCCGGGCGTGGTGGCGCACGCCTTTAATCCTAGCACTTGGGAGGCAGAGGCAGGTGGATCTTTGTGAGTTCAAGGCTGGCCTGGTCTACAGAGCGAGTTCCACGACAGCTGGGGCTACAGGGAGACCCTGTCTCGAAAAGACCAAAAATAATAAAAAAAAAAAATAAAAAAAAAAAAGATAATTAACAGTGATAAAAAACCTCCTAGTTAAAAAATGCTCTGGCACAGGTGAATTCAGAGCAGAATTTAAGAAGACGTTTAAAGATCTGCAAAAATATAACTAAAAAATATTTAAAAAGATAGAAAACAGAAGGCGAACTCCCAAACTCTTTCTATGAAGCCAGAATCACTCTAATACTAAAACTGGATAAAGACACAACCAAAAAAAGAAAAGTATAAACCCATATCCTCAATGAACCCAGATGTAAAAATTCTGAACAAAAACACTCACAAACCCATGATCAAGTTGGCTTTATTTCAAGATTCACAAATGGTTCAATATACATAAGTCAGTTAATGTATAAATCCTAGATATAAATGTTCTCAAAGACAAAAATCACGTTATTTCAGTATATGCAGAAAAGGCCTTGACACAAAATTCAATCTGCTATGCCTTTATGTTTAAAAAGTCCTAAAGGGAATTGGCTGGAGAAAGATACCTCAACATATTAAAGCTATATATAATAAACCATGGCCAACATCGTTCAATGGAAAAATTGAAGCATTTCCATTAAAATCAGAAACAACATATTAGGCCAGGCATGGTGATCATGTCTATAATCCCAGCACTTGGGGAGGCAGAGGCACAGGATCTCTGTGAGTTCAAGGCCAGCTCACTCGGTCTACATAAGTGAGTTCTGGATCTTAGCTGGGGCACAAGGAAGCTTTGTCTCAAAAAGACCCCTCCCCCCCCAAAAAAATCAGGAACCAGACAAGCCAACCCATCTTTACCCTTTTAAAGAGTGATTTGAATCTTTCTAGAGCAATAAGACAAGAAAGAGAATTTTAAAGGAGTACTATTGGAAAAAGAGGACAAATTATCCCTATTTGCAAGTGATGAAGTGGCATGGTATTATTCTTAAGAGATACCAAAATTCCAGCAGAAAACTCCTAAAACATTAATTTACCACTTTCAGCAAAGTGGAATTATTCAAAATTCAGTAGCTTTTCTACATACAATAACAAGCAATTGGAGAAAAAGAAACAATAATGGAAAAATCCCATTTTAAATAATCTAAAAAAAATCTAGGAAAAACTTGACCAAAGACATTAAAGATCTAGATCAATTAAATCTTTTTTTTTTTTTTTTGGTCTTTTCAAGACAGGGTCTCCCTGTAGCCCCAGCTGTCCTAGAACTCACTCGGTAGATCAGGCCGGCCTTGAACTCACAAAGATCTGCCTGCCTCTGCCTCCCAAGTGTTAGGATTAAAGGCGTGCGCCACCGCACCTAGCTAAAATTTTAAATCTTTGAAGAAAGAAATTGAGAAAGACACCAGGAAATGGAAGGGACTTCCTTGCTCATAAATTGGAAGATTTAATATAATGAAAATGACCAGCTTATCAATAGCAATCTGTAGATTCAATGTAATCCCAATCAAAATCCTCATGACATTCTTCACAGAATTAGGGAAAAAAAATCTTAAAATTCATATGGAATCACAAAAGACCCCAAATAGCCAAAGCAATCCCATTCACAAATCAACACTGGGGATATTACCACACCAGATCTCAACTATATAACAGATCTATAGTCATATAGCATCACGGTACTGGCACAAAAAATAGACATATAGACCAATGTGATATAACTGAAGACCCAAACATGAATATATGCAGTATCAGGCACCAAATATTTGACTAAGGTGCCAAAAGCACACACTGGAGGAAGGACAGAAATGGTGCTGGCAAAACTGGATCTCCACCTGTAGAAGAATAAAACTAGACTGTATCTTTCACCTTGTATAAAAGTCAACTCCAGCCGGGCGTGGTGGCACACACCTTTAATCCTAGCACTTGGGAGGCAGAGGCAGGCGGATCTTTGTGAGTTCAAGGCCAGCCTGGTCTACAGAGTCAGTTCCAGGACAGCTGGGGCTACAGGGAGACCCTGTCTCGAAAAGACCAAAAAAAATTTTTTTAAAAAGTCAACTCCAAATGATCAATGTGAAACCTGAAACTCTGAAACTATTACAAGAAAACACAGGCAATACCCAACAAAATATAGGTGTAGGAAAGGACTTTCTAAATCAGATATCATTTGCTCAGGAATTAAGGTCAACAATCAACAAGGAGAACCTCATTAAACTCAAAAGCTTCTGTGCAGCAAAAGAAACAACCAAGAATTTGAAGAATAAACCCAAAGAGTGGAAGAAAATCTTCACCAGTGACACAACTAACCAAGGTTTAACATTTAGAACATATAAAGTACTCAAAAAGAATTAAGAAAACAAATGACCTAATTAAAAGATAAGCTATGAGCCTAGCGTGGTGGTGCATGCCCTTAATCCTAGCACTTGGGAGGGAGAGGCAGGTGGATCTTTGTGAGTTCAAGGCCAGCCTGGTCTACATAGCGAGTTTCAGGACACCCAGAGCTACAGGAAGACCCTGTCTCAAAATGACCAAAAAAAAAAAAAAATAGGCTCTATGTATCTGAACAGAGAATTCTCAAAACAAGAAATAAAGATGACTAAGAAACACCTTAAGTTTTAACAGCCTTAGTAATTAGAGAAATGCAAATTAAAAGCACTGAAGATTTCATCTTACCCAGTCAGACTGGCTAAGATGAAGAGAACAAATTATACCAAATGCTCAAGAGGATGTGGGAAAATGGGAATGCTCATTCACTGTTTGTGAAATTGCAAATTTGTGTAGCCCCTATGGAAAGCAGTGTGAACTCTTTAAAAACTAAAAATGAACCTACCATGTGATGTAATTGTACCATTCCTTGGCATATACCCAAGGGACTCATCCTACTGCAGTGATACAATAATGTTTGTTGCTGCTCTTTTCAGGATAGCTAAGAAATGTAAGCAACCTAAGTGTCCTTCAATGGACTGGTGGATAATGAAAATGTAGTACATTTACACAATGGATTTCTACTCAGAGGTAAAGAAAGATGAAATCACAAGATATGCAAATAAATGGATGGAAATAGAAACTATTACACTAAGTGAAGTAACACAGACTCAGAAAAACAAATGACATATGTTCTCCCTCATTTATGAATCCTGCCACCAAATATTTACATGTGAGCCCAAAAAATGGAAAGGAAGCATGGAGGTAAAGGGAAGAAAGGAGCCCAAGAGAGAATAATAGGAAACAGATGTTACCAAAGTAGAAATGGGTAAAATAGGGATATTTAAATGGGAAGAGGGGAGTGAGGGTTATACAAAGGACTATGGGAGTAAAAGGGAAGAAGAAACTCATAGAGGGGAAACCATCATAGACAGTAATAATGAAGGGGAAAATGGGAAAAATGGGAGTACTTTAACTGGGGAGGGAGGAGGAAGGGTTAGATAGGAAAAGAGAGAGGAGAGATAAATAATGCTTAGCTGTTGGGTAAAACCAGAGAAACATTTTAGTTCAAAAATTTACTGAAAAATTATACACAGAATATTTCTACATAAGTCCATGTGTATCGCTGAAGACTATATAACAAGAAACAGTTCCAGAAAGGAGAAACCTTCCTTTGAGTTGCTGGCCAGGGTAATCCAAGACACACCCAAAATTACACGGGTTATTGCCACAGATCAATTGCCTCCCAAGACTTGAAGGTAAACCCTATTGCTAAGACAGTATATGCCTCAGACATAGAACTTGAAGCAATAGAGCTAGAACTGACCTGGAAACCACCTCCCCTCCCTGAAGGCTAACTCTCATATTTCTGGAGAACACTATGAAAACTGCTAAGGGAGAACAACTGTCAATGGCCCAACTCCGGCTTTAAGGCCTATTAACTACAATGATGGCTACAACAAACTATATTGGGGCAGTAGTGGCACTTTTATCTTGGGGATAATCAATAGCTACCTAGTTGGACTTAAAGTCCACTCAGTGGGAAGGAACTCAATGCGTTGTACTGTAAACAGCCAAATATACAAGGCTGGACAGGTCATAGATCTTTGAGAAAACCCCAAGACTGTCACATCCCTAGAGAAATGTAATTTCTTACTACGTACTAAATATGGATCTTTATATTTACAGACAAGTAAGCCAGCACTCTGGAGGCAGAGGCAGGTAGATCTCTGAATTCAAGGCCAGCCTGGTCTACATTGTGAGTTCTAGGACAGCTAGGGCTACAAGACACCCTGTATCAAATAAATTAATAAAATAAATAAATAAATAAATAAAAAGACCAAGTGGAATCATCATTTTGAAATTTTATGTAAAAGTTAAAAATAACTAACATCATATTCATCCATTTATTTACAAGTATCTACCTAAGAAAAATAAAAGAATATATAAAAGACTTATATAACTACTTATAACAGGTTTCATTATAAAAGCTCTCAAATGAAAACAACTCAATTGTCTTTCAACAGATAAATGAATAAACAAAGTACCGCACAGCAAATCAAGTAATACTAGTCAGAAACAAACAAGCAACCTATTGACACATGCCAACATGGTCGCATCTCAAAATGCCTATGCTAAGGTGTTAAAAGTAGACAATCAGTTGCCTAGAGATTAGTATTGCAAAAGTAGGAACTGGGAGGAAGGTATCTCAAGGACATGAGAGGAAATATTGGAGGAAATAATGGTTATGATATTGTCTTGATTTATAGAGACAGTTTTCCATATGACACAAATTTACTTTTGAAATAATGATTTAAAAACTAAAGCCAGGCATGGTGTCATATGCCTTTAATCCCAGGCAGAGGCAGGCAGATCTCTGTGAAATGAAGACCAGCCTGCTCAAGTTCCAGTTCAGCTGGAGCTACAAGAAGACCTTGTCTCAAAAACAAACAAACAAACAAACAACAGTTTTATATTCAAAAGCAAAAACATACCAACTTGTCAAACAAACAAAAACCCTTATTGATTTGTTAAAAATGGAAATGTGTCTAAAGAAAATTCATTATTTTGAGTGTTTACTAACGGCAGGCTAGAATCAGCTGAATGCCCCCTTCCCATTTCCACAGCTGATCGAAGTCTAAAATCAAAATAATACAAGGGAAATGATTTTAATTCAGAATCAGCTGAATGCCCCCTTCCCATTTCCACAGCTGGTCGAAGTCTGAAATCAAAATAATACAAGGGAAATGATTTTAATTCAGAATCAGCTGAATGCCCCCTTCCCATTTCCACAGCTGATCAAAGTCTAAAATCAAAATAATACAAGGGAAATGATTTTAATTTCCAAACAGTCAAGCTAAAAAAAAAAAAAAAAAAAAAAAAAAAAAAAAAAAAAGGACACAATGGCATACAATTTTAGTTTTAATGTGATTTATCAATCCTTGGTTTTACACATTTAGAAGAACAGAGTGGTTTGCAAAAGTGATTAACTAATCAGGTCCATTACCTTTAGCTGGATAGCCTGGAGTAAGTGGGTCACCTGCCCCATTCAGATTTAACACATTTCCTCTCTGAGCAACAGTGCCAGGAAGGTTCCATCCTTTGGGATATGGTTGAACCTCAGGGGCAAAGTAGTCAGCTGGATCTGAGTACAAGATTATTCCCATGGCTCCAGCTAGCATGGCATTTTTAACCTGCAAGAACGATGTGTAAAATAATGAAGGAATACAGATGACTGGCTTACTCTTACGAAAATTAATTTAATAATATAAAGGAATTGAGATACTGCTTTTAATGATGTCATTATATATTTATTTATCTTTGCTTTCTAACTAATTTTTCCCTTGGTAAACTTAAGAAATGTTTATTTATCATACAAAATTCTAAATAGTCATCTGGGGTTTATTTGTTGTTGTTATTGTTGTTGTTGTTGTTGTTGTTGTTCTTCTTCTTCTTCTTCTTCTTCTTCTTCTTCTTTTTGAGACAGGGTCTCCCTTTAGCCCTAGCTAACCTGGAACTCACTATGTAGACCAAGCTGGCCTTGAACTCACAGAGATCTACCTGCCTCTGCCTCCTGAGTGCTGGGATTAAAGGCATGTGCCACCACTCCTAGCTAAATTGTCATCTCTTTTACAGAATGTTCCTATCATTCCCAAATCTGCAAAATTAGTTTCCCTTCTTCTTTATACTTTTTTCTATGTGTTTTATTATAGGACAGTTCAAAACTATATTAAAATATTTTGAGGGCTAGGGTTAAGGTTAAAGTTAGGGTTAGTATCTATTATTATCTAATATCTATCTCCCTTACTAAATAGAGCTAGGATTAAGGTTAGGGTTAGGGTTAAGGTTAGGGTTAGCATCTATTAGTATCTAGTATCTGTCTCCCTTACTAAACAGAGCTAGAGTTAGGATTAGGGTTAGGACTCAGTATGAGGGCTAGTGTTAGGATTAGCATCTATTAGTATATAGTAACTTCTTCCCGTACTAAATTGAGGATTAGGCTTAAGGTTAAGATTAAGGTTAGCATTAGGGTTAGTATCTGTTAGTATCTATCTACTTTCTGTTTACCCTACTAAACTAAAAATATACCATAGAGTAAGCACTATACAAATATTTGTGTACTAAAACAGATTTACAATTCTAGGTACTACAATCACAATCTGTTTTCAAAAAGTGACTTTGTAAATATCTAACAATCAAAATTGGCCAAGAATAAGAAAATCTATTCTGTGAGATGATTAAAGTTTCCATTATCATAAGTATTATAGCAAAAGATAGGTAGCTTTCAATCTTGGCTCACTCAAATGTATTCCAATATTAAGAAACTACTCAGTTATATCAGTTTCCTAACTTTCTGGAAAGGTGATTTGATTTTTTCCATCAAAATTCTGAAAAATATACACTGTAATCCATCCACTCCATTTCTATGAATGTATAGTACAAATTTTATGCAAATATTTGAAGTATATACAGAATATTCATAATAGAATCACTTATGGTAGTAATATATTGAAGCCCAACTAAACAAAGCATCCATCAGGGGGATGAATTAACAGTTCATCAGTTCTGAAAAATATTGTACCTCCATTTAAATTAGTGAGGTGTTTACTAAGTAGTTACATAGAAATTACAAATATTATTCTGCTACTTAAGTATTTTCCAGCATAAAGATGTTTACTCCTAATAAGAACTCTATGGAATTGCACTACTATTAGTATTTCTCTTTTATTCATGAGGACACTGACATAGAGAGGGTGGGTGACACTGAAGGGTGTAGAAAATTGGTGCTCAGATTAGACCTGACCCAAGTGGTTGGATCTAGGGTCCTAGCCCCTTAACTGCTACTACATCATACAACACTCAGTGTACTGTCATAAAAGAATACCCAGAAACTGTAGCTGAGTGAAAACACAGTTACTTATAACATATAGTGTTTGATGACCTCCTTGTTAAGAACTAATCATATGTGGCAGGGTGTGGTGGTGCACACCTTTAATCCCAGCACTTGGGAGGCAAAGGCAAGTGGATCATTGTGAGTTCAAGGCCAGCCTGGTCTACATAGTGAGTTCCAGGATAGCTGGAACTAAAAGGAGACCCTGTCTCAAGAAAGACATAAAAAAAAAAGAACTAATCATATGCAAATCTGGAATTGTCCTCATATAGATATTTATATTTTCAAAGAATTAAGTCAGGAAAGGGCAAGTAAGACCAATTATGCCTGGGAAATTAAGTTGTGTAAGTCAGAGGAAATTTTCCCTTTTATTTTATAGACATTTCCACCCATTGATTTTAAAAAGCAAATTTACTTTTACAATAAAATAATTTCCTTTCTAGATATAGGTCATGTAAAGATGAAGTTTTCTTTGTACCCCTAGAGAAGGAGTTTGAGGGCATAAACTGAGCTGACCATTTACATTTGTGGGAGCCAACCTCTCCCCTTCTCTCTAGAGAAAAAAAAAACACCCTACTTTATTTCCTCTGAATATCTTCCCATATCTTGCAATAACGATCTTTCCAGTGCAGTTAATGTGCATCTCTCTTTCTAGTTTGAAAAAGTCTTCAGTTCGAGCATAGTTCACATAGACAAGCTCTCCCTGGGGAAAGGGGAACAAATATATTAAAGATAAAAATTAAAATAAGTTTGATACACAAAAATATCAGCTGAAACCAGAGTAAATACTATTTTAACAATCTCAGCTATGCTTAATTTCCAACAACAACAGTAGTTTGGAACATCTGTGTTCTGAACTAGAAAAACAGATCTATAAATATATTCTAAAATTCACATTATAAACAATGGAAAAAGTTTATGAAAGCATCTGTTACCCTCACTGAAGTAAAACCATGTGCAGAAGTTTCGTTGTTTTGTAGAGGCATCTGCTTAATTACAACCTGCTCCCAAAGCATTTATTTCTTTTTATTTCTTTTCTATTATTAAAATCATTTTAATTTTTGAGAATGTTAATAGAACTGATCATCAAATAATGAATGAAAACATATGCTATCATGTGAAGTTCTCTTGGTTTTATTTCTCTATGCAGGCTTTCATATAACAAAGAAAGTTGTAAAGACTTGAGCTTATTTAAAATGTGTTTAGTTTTACCTCTGGCATGCCATGGGCTGAGAAAGCATTGTATGGTGGTACAATGTCTGTAACATTATCATACCCATCTGGTCGTGGTTCAAGGTATGATGTTTTAAAAACCTAGCAAGAATTCAAACACATCAAGTTACAGAAATAATTCCAAATCATTATTAAGATATGGCCCATCTTACCCACCCCTGGGTTATACTCAAGATTCCACACTCTAGGTTTTATAATTTAATAGATGCATTCCACTGGCAGCAAGTAAGCTTTACATTGCCTTCAAAATGATGTGAATTTTTTTTATTTATTTTTTAATTTTTATTTTATTTCTGTATGTGTATGAATGTACTGTCTGCATGCAGGTCTGTGCACCGTGTCGTGCAATGCCGCGGAGGTCAGAAGAGGGTGTCGGATTCCCCTGGAACTGGAGTTCTCCTGGAATTGGAGTTTCAGACGGTTCTTGGCCGCCATGTGGGTGCTGGGGATCAAACCCAGGTCCTCTGCAAGAGCAGTCGGCGCTCTTAACCGCTAGGCCATCTCTCCAGCCCAATGATATGAATTTTTACCAATGCATACCATCCTAGTCAATTAAATGTTCTCTTATAAAGTATAGAAACTGAGCTTCAAAGTTGGCATTCTAGGGCTAAGGATGTAGCTCAGTAGCATACTGAGCATGCTTTTGTGACCCCACCCCCCTTTTGCCTGTTCAGCTTTTCTTGCAGGGCCCTTTTCTTTTAACTTCATTTAAATGCTTTCCATATTCCAACCCTATACTGGTTCTTTCCTAATTTTATATTCCTGCCTTGTGAGATTTTACTGACTATCAAAACTATGCTCACAGCTAATGAGCTCCTGTTACTCAGTTTTTCATATGCACATATTTAAGAGCTTTGTGATTATTCGCCTTTGATGTTTAAACTTAGCATGCTAAAAATTGCTTTTATCTTCTACCACCCCAAACCTGCTTCCTCTTCTGCATCTCCTACCCAGAGGAGCCTCACTAAGCCACTTGCACTAGGCATTCTAGAGTAGGAAGTCATCTTGACCACTCCCTTTTTCCTTGCTTGAGTCAGTCATGAATCATATGTTCCTAACGTACTTCCTGTCCTCGTGTTCATTCTTGATTCTGCTAACACCCTAATTCAGGGCTTCATCTTTGACTTGAACTATTGGCTTAAGGATGTAATTTTAATTCCTTCCTAGGCTATATACCATGTACAGAATGCTCAGTTTGACAAAAATACTTTCCCAGTCACATATTTCCCTTACCTAAGATTTGTCAGAGGGTCTCATCCACTGAAGTTGAAGGTTGAGCTTAAAATAAAACATAAACCTTTCTATAATCTACCTCCAAAGTCTGTCTCCTAATTTATCCCTTTTTATGGTCCAGTTTACTTTTCACATTCTTGAAATACATAAAATCTTTGGGTTCTACAAATAATTCTGAGCTATTATATGCCTTAATGCCTTTCTAGTGTTTGCCGTTGCCTAGAGATCTCTTATCATCACTTGCTTTTTCATGTGATTAGATCCTGTTCTCTTTCCTAATTCATATATATTCTCTTTCGGAAAGACTCCTCCAATTTCTAGTCTATGCTGAATGGCCAGTTCTTGTGCACAAAATCTTAAACCCCTATTCCTACTGATTTTAAATGATGTATCCCTCTTTCTGCCTTCCTTAACTTAAGCAAAGGAAGTCAGAACCTTCATTCTTGCCTGAAGACCTAGTATCATGCTGACATAGACACTGAAGAATTTCCAGTGTATAAACTTTTCTACAGTATGTGAGTTGTATTACACTACTAACAAATTTCTCTTACTACTTGACTCTACATTCCAAACCATAAAGAAACAAGATGGAAAGGATAAGCTGGGCCTGTCTGCAAACTCAGGACTCAGGAGAACAAGGTAAGAGAGTCACCACAAGTTTGAAGTCAACTTGGTTTACACAGCAAGGTCTAGGCCAGCTAGAGCTAAAAAGTGACATCCTATCAGAAACAAACCAACAAAAAGAGAAATTACAAAATATGAAAAGGGGCTGAAGAGATGGCTCAGCAGTTAAGAGCATTGGCTGCTCTTGCAAAAGACACAGGTTTGAAGCCTAACACCCTCACAGAGGCTAATTAACATATGTAACCTCCAGTTCCAGGGTATCAAATGCCTTCTTTTGGCCTCCATGGGTATTGCAGAACATGGGTCCACTTTTATACATGCAGGCGTAACATTCATACACAAAAACTAAAATAAATTTAAAACCCACAAAATATGAAAATTCCTAATAATTATAAATCACCTCAGCTCCATGTTCATCTACAATTGATATATAGTTTGCATTGGTCTCATTTGGGTAAGATAAGAGAACATCGTAATGAACCAAGTTGGCTGAGTCTAGTCCAAATTTCTTCCACTGTGTTTGGATGTTCTTGGCAAGCAGTAAATTTTGTTCCGTTCCTGCCAGATGGGGAAGTTTTGTAAAGGAACTAAAATAAGAGGAATAAACATGGGAATTAAAGTACATCCAAATGATGTTTTTGAGGATTATTAAATACATTGCCCATCTTTTAAGCAGTAAAGTATCAATAACATGTCAAAATAGAAAAATCCCAGCTGAATATACTAATTTCTAGATATGCCAATTACAACTAATTATATGCCATTGAAACTTTCATATTATTCTCTTTCAGGAAAGAATGTATTCTATGATAAACACAACAACAGAAGAGCAGATAGAGAGAACTCCCTGAAGAACACCATACTCCTGTAGCAATGATAAACCTGCTGCTTATGAATGAGGAGAGTACTTTCTGATAATCTCACAAATATAGTTCTTAGATTTATTTTGCTTTAGGTGAATAATATGTTAGAAGTTTCTCAGCTTTCCCACTTATATCACAGAAAACAATATCTATTTCAATATCTATTTTTGCAAATTAGTTTTCAGGACCACCAGAGGATGAATAAAAAACATTTATTTTTGTCCTTTTTGAGACAGGGTCTCCCTATAGCCCCACTTGGCCTGGAACTCACTCTGTAGACCACGCTGGACTTGAACTCACAGAGATCCACCTGCCACTACCTCCAAAGTGCTAGGATTAAAGGCATGCACCACCAGGCCTGGCTTAAAGGCCGTTTTTAGCCACCGTGTGGGTACTGGGAATTGAACCTGGGTCCTCTGCAAGAGCAGTCAGTGTTCTTAACCGCTGAGCCATCTCTCCAGCCCCAGGTAAATTTTCAATAAAAACTTAATACCAGCACCTTTACACTGAGTAATATATAATTTCACATTTAAAAACTGATTGTCAAAAAACAAACAAACCTGATATTCACAGGGCATGGTGGCCCACACCTTTAATCCCAGCACTCCAAAGGCAGAGGCAGGAGGTTCTCTGTGAGTTCAAGGCCAGCCTGGTCTACACAGTGAGTTCCAGGCCAGCTAGGCCTAAAGGGAGACCCTATCTCAAAAAAAAAAAAAAAAAAAAACTAAAAATAAAATAAATAAAAATGATCGTCAGGCTTGGCAGAGACAGGTAAATTTCTTTGAGACCCAGGCTACATAGCAAGTTCTAGACCAGCTGGGACAACAAGTAAGCTCTGTCTCAAAAATAAATAAATAAATATTCTTCAGTTTTTAATACATTTGTTTATTCAATAAGCACTGTTTTAGGATAAAAATGCAAAACAAACTTACCGAAGAAATGATCTAATGTTTTCAGCTTTCATTTCAGATAAGAGTTTCCACTGTATACTTTGACGATAGCGAGCTGAAATGGTTTTTTCTTTTGAAGGCTTAATAAACCAGCCTGAGGGAAAATTACAGACAGACATGCAGACACACACACACACACACACACAAACACACACCACAGAGATACACAAAAACATGTAAACACACAGATACATGCACACGTGATTGCTTCTGACTATTAAATTAGACAGCAAAAATAACAGGCCAATCAATAACTAACAAATCATATGAGCTTTAAAAAAATTATACTAAAGGTAGGAAACCTTTAAATTTTCATGCATAATGTGATTTTCAGTTGGTTAGCACAAGTTTTATAAGAAGTGAACTTTCATTTCTTATATGCTATATGCATCCCTTCTGGTTCTCTCCCAGAATGTTTGTTTTTTTTTCTTTTGTTGTGATTCTAGTGTGACCAGAATGTATTTTATAAGCAGTCCCTGAGAAAAAGAAGTGTGGCAAAAAATATTCATGTAAAATAGTTTCGACTCAATATTATTTGGATTTTTTTTTAAATTAATTTTTATTGATGCTTTGTGCATTTCATACATTTTTTCCAATTCAGTTCAGGCTTATTTCCCTTTCCCTCCCCCCCCACCCCATCCCAGATCATGCATTCTGCCATAACTGTCCTGCATCTTTCTCTCAGTTTTTTTTTTCATTTTTAGCTATAAGTGATAATCCATGAGTACAAGCATCCTTCATGCAAAACCCATCTGCAGGCTGTTGTGCCCAAACACCTACAGCCCCACCATCCAGTGGGGGGTGACAGGTTGTTTGTTCAATCAAGTTGATCAAATGAGTGTCCAGACTACATTGCTGCAGCTTCACCATTCACCCCAATCGCAGCCCTTACATTCTACCACGCCCCCTCTTCCACCCCTATTATTTGGATTTTTAATTTTTTTTTTTTTTATCCCATAGATAGTGATAGCCTGAAGTTGTCGTTCCAGCAGTCACTGGCAGTAGTCTAAATTCAATGGACATTAATAAGTTTGAATTTGGGCCATAAATGCATTCCATTTCATCTCTGGTTTTGTTGTGAGAACACAAAGGCCAGTAGGCCTCCCCTCTCTCTCCTGAGCACCCAGGCCTGGGCTTTCACACTTACCCATGGTGAAACCGGCTAGGAAGGACGCCAGAAGTGCTGCTGCCACACACATCCCCAAGCCCCTACGATGCCTGGGCCTTGCCATGTTGTCCTGGGCCCGGTGGAGCCGAGAGCTGCAGTCACAGGACTGGGGGCTGCCGATGGAGAAGGAGGGTGAGCACAGACTTAGCAGTCTCAGGTTCCCCAAAAGTCCCCCAAACTGAAGGGAGGAGACTGGAAGGCCTGCAGGGAGCAGGCTTATTCTGGCCTGCTCTGGCTGGCTCAGGGCCAGGCAGCAGGAGGCAGCTGCTTCAAAGAGGCAGGGTTGTTTTCTGGAAGAGACCAACTGATGCCTTTTTCAGCTGCATCCTAAGAATTAAGGAGTTTCAACTGCAAAGGACACCAAAGAGGTCATTATTCTGCTTCCAGATTCTCTGTCATAACTGCTGCCTGGTCACACTTAGGGGATAGTGTCATGGACTGTCCATCAACAACAGTTCCATGGCATTGAGAACTTATATCCTTCTCCACAACACATAACCTGGGTAGGGATCCAAATTTCTGTGCTGCTTCTGCAACAGATGTTTTAACATTTCTCGTGGAAAATTGTAGATTCAAATTAATAAAAATTCACCATTGAAAGGGCTTTGCACTATTACTGACAGTAAAGTATTGTCATTCCTGTCCTTGTCCTTTTGTTGAATTTATAATGCATTTCTCTTTAAAAATATTTAGAATGTTTGCAAAATAGCAGTTCTTACATAGAATTTTTGTATCCATTTCACCTAAAAGGAAAATTCTAAAAATTTATAACTGACTTTTCACCCCTAATCAAAAGTACATTTGCAGTCAAATTAGAATTCTTGAGTGTATGCCATTTTTTGGAAGATGAAGTCACCTCTGGGTGTTCCCAGTTTTCTTTACAGCATGTGCAGTCCATTGATGGTCTTGGATAAGGCACTTCCTTCCAACAAGTTGCTGGAACCTTCCAACATGTATCTCTTGGGGATCACTGTTGGTTGTTATTGCTAATGGTTTTTCTCTGGAACTTTCATAGAATCCCTGAAAGCTACCTTTGAAATAAATACTTTATTGAAATAATCAATTTGTTTTGAGACAGAGTCTCATAGACTGGCTTTGAACTTGGTATGCAGTCAAAGACTACCTTAGCCTCCTGAGGAGTGTATCACAACGCACAGTTTATCCAGTGCTGAGAACTGAACTAGGTTTCCTTGAATGGCAGATATGTACTGTACCAACTAAGCCACATCTCTAGCCCAATAAGTGATTTTAAATATTTGTAGGCTTGGGGCTGGAAAGATGGCTCAGCGGTTGAGAGTGCCGACTGCTGTTGCAGAAGACCCGGGTTCGATTCCCAGCACCCACATGGTGGCTAAGAACCTTCTTAAAAAAATGTTTGTAGACTGTTAAAACCCCTAGTGACTTCAGCTCCTTCAGTACTGACCCTTTGGACATTTCCTCAACCAATATCTCTGGCATTCTCAATTTTAGAGATGAATACTTTTCCAAAGATATTTTTGCAACAAAATTAATTCCCCCCACATGTACTCAGCAGCATACATAATAAATAAGAATGAAATTATTCAAAAGGTACAACAGCCAGTAAAGTAACTACACTCTTCAAACAGCTTAAGAAACGCTTCTACAGAAGAAGCAAAATTGTTTTATCTATTATGCAAATAAAGAATACAGAGTTGTTTGTTTTGTTTTGTTTTGATTTGATTTTTGATTTTTGAAACAGCATCTCCCCAGCAGGCCTAGAACTCACTATGTAGTCTAGGTTGGCCCTGATCTCATAGAGACTTACATGCCTCTGCCTCTCAAATTCTGGGATTAAAGAATGTGCCACCATGTCTGGTTACAACATAGGTTTGTTTTGTTTTTTTATTTCATGTGCATGAATGTTTTGCCTGCTGTATATAAGTGTGCCCATGTTGTGCAATGCCTGTAGAGTCCAAAAGAGATCATCAGATCCCCTGGAACTGTAGTTACAAAAAGCAGTTAGTTGCCTTATGTGTACTGGGAACTGAACCCAGGTCCTTTGCAAAAATAATGAGTGCTCTTAATCACTGAGCCATCTCTCCAGCCCCAACATATGGTTTTAAATATCTGTCTAGTGACCAACATATGGGAAAAGAATCACCTCTATGCACAAAGAGTATCAAATGCTATTTGTGTTATATACACATCAACATTTTGAGAATTGATTATACAGTTTGTTAATTTCTAGACTCTTGGCATCATTAAAAGATACATCAAGCCAGGTGGGGTGGGGTACACCTTTGATCTTAGCACTGGGGAGGCAAAGGCAGGCAGATCTCTGTAAGATCAAGGCCAGCCTGGTGTACACAAAGAGTTGCAGGCCAGATGGGGCTACAGGGAGACCCTATCTCAAAAAGACCAAAACAAACAAACAAACAAACAAAAATCAAAATTCTATATGTAAGGTTTGTGGGAGAGAAGATAGAAAGTAATGATTAAAGTTATAAATTATTTTCAAAATTGATACTGGTCATGGTGTGCCACATACCTTTATTCCCAACATTCCAGAGGCAGAGGCAGGAGGATTGACACTACTGGGGTATAGACGGAGACCCTGTCTCAAAAAACTTTTTTTTATTTAATTTTTCCTGCTCCTATCTCAGTTTTGCAAGGTAACTGAAGTTTGATTAATGGCTAAAATCTACGTATTGCTTACTAGTTTGCCAATTTGATTAATCTTCCAAAATTAAAGTTAGATTATTAATTCAACCAACATTTATTGATGATCTCTAGGATAGCATATATTACACAAAATTATGAGGATGTGAACCCTACCTTTACAAGGCTTCCTATTATGGAGTGACAAAGCAAGTCCTGAATAAATGATTTAATATAGCAAATTCCAAATCAATGCAGTGTTACCTCCAATATGAACGTCGCCGATGCCCTGTCAGGCGGCATCTGCAGTCTGAGTCTTGAAAATCCATTATAAAAACTCCAATTAACTGTTTCCAGAGTCTTTGGCCTTTTATTAATATGGAATCTATAAGCATTCAGAATTCCTTATTCATTAAACTTATCATAGAAGGCTACTGTTATTAAATAATACTGCTTAATTATTAGCATCTTGGCAGATATTTGCATCTTACAAAAAGCACATGTAACAAAAGACTAATCTCCAAATTAAACTATTTGACCTACTTATCCAGGGAGCCTTTAAAATGAGAACAGTTCCATTTTCCCTTTCATCAAGTTGAACTGCTCTAAGAGACCTAACTTTAAAAACAAAAGAAAAACAAATGAAACCAATGTGCATATGTACCAACAAAGCAATACATAAATATATATTCCTTAATAAACACTATAATAATTAAGTACTAATAAAGAACAATGTTCAGTTTCACTACAAAGTAGCTGTATATTTTTCACATCCATATTCTCACCAGTCGCCATGTCAAAAATTCCATGCTTTATTTAAAGATGTACCCTTATCCTAGATGTATACTATATATAGACATTAAGCCATTAATGATATCAGAAGGTGCTACTACTACAGAAAGGCTCATAGGCCACATGATATGTTCATCTGGACAGTAATGCTCACTTTCTAAAAAGTGAATGCTTGGTATCATGGTAACTGTGATTCATGAGAAGATAGTCAATCCAGTTGAGTTCAATTAAGATTCTGGGCTCAATTAACATTACAAATATAAAATGAGATGTTATAATATTAGGAAACTGATCAATATACAGAAATCTGTAGGATAGTTGAAAAGTAAGAGAAAAGTAGTGGGAAAAGACTAGCAAAAGGAAAAAGAAACTTAAAATTAAAGCAGAAACCATGATTGGATGGTTTCCTTCTGATGTCACAATTACCCTACTCAACAATAAAAGTAGAAATTAGGAAACAGCCACTTAGTTGACGTGTAGATGGAGGTCACCAACCACATGGCTCCTGTCACACAGACATCTAGTTGGAACTTGCATACTGGTAAGTTACAACTTCGGAAATTTTAGCCAGACTTTTGAACTCAGCATCACCACTCCCTTGTCATTAACAGATACTTTCGGCCTGTTGCCCATGGTAGTTGGCCAACATCAGGATATCCTGCTGCTTCCAATGCACACTTCATTTACAGCTCCAGACCCTGTTTTCCTTCAGTATCATTTGCAACTCAATCCCTTTATTTTATTTTCTTTCTCTCTAACGGTTCCTTTTTCTGACATCTCTTTTCATTGATGATACCACTTCCTGAAAACTAGCTAACTAAAAATTTCCTCCTCCTGCCTGTTTATTTAATGGAGGTCAAACGGGAAAACTTTGGGTTTCCCACCTTGTTCTCCTTGCATTCTGTTATGAGATGCTTCCCTTTTATTGTATTCTTTGCTTCCTGTTTCCATCCTTTCTATCAAGAACCTTTCCTACTCTTTCCAGTGGTGGTAATGTCTACCTTAAAGTTTGGGTTCACCTCGTATTTTGCCTTCCAAATCTTTAGAAGACTGTACTGGTTCTGCAGTCCAAACATAGCTGTTTACCACCTTCATCAGCATTCTCCTAGCTACTCTTTTTCTTAAATAGTTCATATTTGACTTAATGCAAGGTTCTGTCTAAAGCAACAATCATCTGATACTATTTACACCCACCAAAACTTCCTTTAATCTCAAAAAAAAAAAAATCGGACTTGTACAATGGTCACCAAAGCCCACATGATCTAGTTTTGAACTTCACCTCCCTCACAGGAAAACTTCATCAAGGAAATACAAGTAAAACCAACACATGTAGACTAGGCAACCATATCCACTAGCATCACAAAGAAGCAGACAAACCCAATGGAGGCCTTGTGGTGCCATGCTTTTCTGGTGATGTATCATCAGTCTGCCTGTCTACAGGTGAGGGAGGCAGTGTTACACGGTAAATGACAAAAAAGTCCTTGGTCTTTTTTTTACGGTATTTTCCAGGGATCCCCAAAAAGCAAACTACAGGGAAAGATGTTCAATAATTTTGTAATTGGAAATATTTATTTGAAAATCTAAAACTAATTCAAACTTTTATTCAAATGAGTTAAAATATTTTTAGCCAGGCTTGGTGGTGGACACCTTTAATCCCAGCACTCAGGAGGCAGAGGCGGCAGGGAGGCAGAAGCAGGTGGATCTTGGATCTCTCAGTTTAAGGCCAGCCTGGTCTACATAGCGAGTTCCAGGCCAGCTGGTGCTACAGAGTGCCCTGTCTCAAAAAGACCAAAACAATTTTTTAATATTTATTATTTTTCTTTTCTGTTTATGAGGGAATTGCCTGTATGTATGTATGTATGTATGTATGTATGTATGTATGTATGTGCACCTGTCATGCAAAGCCCAAGATCAAAAGAGGGAGTCAGAGTCCCCTAGAATTAGAGTTATGGACAATTGTTAGTTGCCATGTGGGTGCTGGAAACCAAACCCAGGTCCTTTACAAGAGCAGCCAGTGCTCTTAACCTCTGACCCATGTTATACTCTCTCTCTCTCTCTCTCTCTCTCTCTCTCTCTCTCTCTCTGTTCTTTTTCAGACAGTGTCTCTCTATACCCCCAGCTATCCTGGAACTCACTATATAGACTAGGCTGGCTTTGGACTCACAGATATATGCCTGCCTCTGCCTCCCAAGTGCTGGGATTAAAGGCGTGCACCACCACGCCCATCTACATTTTTTTCTCTTATTTCAAGCCTTTCCACATAAATGTAGTTACTTCATTAATAAAAATCATGCCATTATTTTCAGTTTACTCTTGAGCTACAGTTTTACTTTATTGTTTGTTTATTTTTTTTTTATGGTCTTTTTGAGACAGGGTCTCCTTGCAGTCCTAGCTGTCCTGGAACTCCCTATGTAGACCAGGCTGACCTTGAACTTACAAAGATCTGCCTGCCTCTGCCTTCTGAGTACTGAGATTAAAGGCATGTGCCACCATGCCTGGTGAGCTACACAGTTTTAATCTATCACTGTTTGAAATTAACCACTGAGCCATGTTAAGAGCATTGGCTCCTCTTGCAGAAGGCTGGAGTTCAGTTCCCAGTTCCCACATGTCAGCTAACAACTATCCATATATACCTCCAGTTCCAGTTGATCTGACTGTCTTTTGATCTTCAGAAGGGGCTTTGCACCACATGGATGTATATACAGACATGCAGGCATTATACTTATACACGTAAAATAATTTTTAAAAATTACAAATAAGCCGGGTGTGGTGGCACACACCTTTAATCCCAGCCTGGTCTACATAGTGAGCTTCAGGCCAGCTGGGACCAAAGGGAGATCCTCTCTCAAAAAGACCAAAAAAAATTACAAGTAAATAAATAAATAAATAAATAAATAAAATAATTACTCTTTATGCCTAGCTAGACTGACCAAGAACATTCTACCTTATTTAATAGGAATATAATCCCTATTCTCCAAGTTATAATAATAATAATTTTCCCATTTCCTTAAATGACATTGCCAGTAATTGAGATTCATTGTTAACTGTGTGCTTAAGTTACAGAAAGGCTGGCAGACCCTTCTCAGTCCTTTTTAGTAAATCCTACCTATCATGCACAATGCCTTGTTTTCCTCATAACCAAATAATCAATCTACTAGCAAATGATTGAAAGAGGTTTTCAGGTGGTCAGATGATGATGTTTTAGTAAATTCTGGTTTCTATACAGAAAGTGGGTGAAAAGATCAAGACAAGAGACAAGAGGTAATTAAAAGGGTTATGGTAGGTCCAATGAGAAAGTAAGAGGGCCATGGTGGGTCCAATTAGATGTGATATAACTGATTCAATGTTCTGTGGCCTTTGTGGGCAGGGGTGGTGGAACACGCCTTTAATCCCAGCACTCAGGAGGCAGAGGCAGGCTGATATCTGTGAGTTAAAGGCCAGACTGGTGAGGTCAGAGTGAGCTCCAGAATGAACTCCAGGTCAAATTAGCCTGGTGTGGAGGTGCACACCTTTAATCCCAGCCTGGTCTACGTAGTGAGCCTCAGGTCAGCTAGGACTAAAGGGAGACCCTGTCTCAAAAAGACCAAAAAAGAAATAAAATCAACTTTGTTCCAAGCTATCTATCTCAAAATACATTATCCTCAACCAAATAAATAACAACCATAATATTTTTAAATTAGTATATATTAATTTTAGTATGTATTAATTATACAAAAGAGTGGCTTTCATTGTGACATTTTGATACATTATATAAGCTACCTTAAATTTATTAACTCCTCAGGAATGGGAAAGTCTGTGATAGGCCCTGCCTGATCCATGACAAGAAAATACCAAGGGATAGACCATCATTCAGACCATCACCTGGTGAAGAGATTAAGAGATTAAGAAATTTATTGCTTCTTGCTAATAGGATTTCCTGAGGAAGTCTAATTGGGGCGGGGCTTTGAAGGTCCTAATATAAAAGCCTCCGAGCTCCAAACAACTGTTTTCCCTAGAGCCCAGAGGACTCAGCACTCCTGAAGCAACAGTGGGGCTTTTCTGCAAGCACTAATGAGTCCTGAGAATCTGAAGGTGAGTCAGAATCCTTAGTCATGAATTCACATTTTTTTCTCTTATTTCAAGGCTTCCCAAAGAACTGTAAACTGTAAACTGTGTTAATAAAAATAAATATCAGTCATGGGGCTGGAGAGATAGTTCAGTGGTTAAGAGCACTGGCTGATCTTGCAGTGGATCCAGGTTAGTTTCCCAGCACCCACATGGTGGCTAACAATCATCCAAATTCTTCTGACCTCCATGGGCATGGCACAACATAGCTGCACTTACCTACATGCAGACAGTATACGCATACACATAAAAATAATAAATAAAATATTTTTAAATTTTTAAAAAACAAAATAAAAAGCATGCCTGTATTTTCAGTTTACTGTTGAGTGACACCATTTTAATCTATCATTATTTTGAAATTTATGTGTTCTTTTCTATTTTATATTACTTGTGAATATAAATTGTGAATCTATGGAGGGGAAGTGTTAGATATCATGTAGTTGCATTTTCATCATGGGATTGAAACTTAGCTAATATAGAATCCAAAAAACATTAAATGTGTAAAAAAGTTCCATAGTAAAAGATATAAAGTCTTAAATGTCAAATATAACACCATAATGAATTAGAGTTGTTGTTGTTGCTGTTGTTGTTGTGTGGAACAGGGTCTCCCTGTATCCCCAGCTGGCCTGGAACTCATTATGGAGTCCATCTGAGATCTGCCTGCCTCTGCCTCTTGAGTGCTAGAATTAAAGGCACGTGCCACCACATAGCTAGCTTTATTATTTTTTCAAAGAATATTTTACTTTTTTATGATGCACTCATTTTTTGTGACATTAAACACTTAGCCGGTTTCTTGGGCTGGATTAGCTCTTTGGTAGAGCATTGTGTTCCAAACTCAGCACTAGGAAAACAAAAAATAATGAAAACCCCTCAATTTTGTTAGGTGTTACTAGGTGAATGGGGGAGAAGTAAGCCTGTGCTTGACAGTGTCAATATGGATTCAATTTACAAAGTTAGAGATCAATTTAATACAGATCTAGTTGGCCTTGAGCTTGTAACAACCTTCCTTGCAGGGACTTTTTTTTTGGGGGGGGGGCATGGTCTCCCTTTGGTCCCAGCTGGCCTGGAGCTCAATATGTAGACCACACTGGCCTTGAACTCATAGAGATCTGTCTGCCTCTGCCTCCTGAGTACTGGGATTAAAGGTGTGCATCACCATGCCCAGCCCAAGATGGTTCTTAGCCGCCATGTGGGTGCTAGGAATTGAACCTGAGTCCTCTGCAAGAGCAGTTGGTGCTCTTAACCGCTGAGCCATCTCTCCACCTCCCCCCGCCCCCTTTCAGGGAATTTTTAACTGTTGGATAGCTCTAGTACTATTTATATCTAATTTCTTATACTTAAAAATAATTCTCACTGATATTCTGAACTCGGGCTTTGATTTCTCCTTCTGCTTGGCCCTTAAGTTTGATGGCTTTTTTCTGTTCTTAGTTTACTCTGAATCTGAAAGCCCCACTATACTTCTCTTACCTTCTATTTAGTCAAGATGTGATTGATTTAAGAGTTTTGAATGATTTTTCTTTTTTTTTTTTTTTTTTTTTATTTTTTTATTTTTATGAGAACAGGGATCTGCCGTGTAGCCCTAGCCGGCCTGGAACTCACTTCTGTAGACCAGGCTGGCTTGACTGCAGCAACAAGATCACGCCGCTCTGGCCATCCATATGTGGCTAGGATTAAAGGCATGTGCCACCATGCCTGGCTCAAAGATGTTTCTTAGCCGCCATGTGGGTGCTGGGAATCAAACCCGGGTCCTCTGGTAGAACAGTCAGTGCTCTTAACCACTGAGCTATCTCTCCAGCCCTTGAATGATTTTTCAATTAAGCTTATGTGAGGCTTAAAGTACATTTTTCCAAATAGATCGCTGAAATAATTATTCAAATATTGTGATCTGTTGAAACACATACTGAAGTTACACCAGACCAGGCAGTATTGGTGAGGGAATAGTAACCAGTGAATCTCCTACTACTGGTTCAAATTCTAAGCTCCCAGTACTTTGTAGAAACTTTATGAATGAGGAAGTACTTTTACTGAATCCTTAAACATGTAGAATAAGTAGCCAAATAAAATTATAAATATAAAAGACTAAGAGAAAGATGCAGGGCATTTATCACAGAATACATAATCTGGGTTGGGGTGGGGGTAAAGGAAAGGGTAATATGTTTAAATGGAACTGAAAATGATGTATGAAATACATAAAACATCAATAAAAGTATATTTTTAAAAATTATAAATATAATTCTAATCAGTACTTGAAGTTTGAAATATCTGGAAAATGGTCCAGCATCAAGCACTTTCATGCATGAAGTCTTGAAGAATGCCACAGCTGGATGCATGTCTGGGGAGTTTAGCATCTTGTCTCCTGTTTCTAGCTCATCTTTCCTTTACTGATGAGCATCTGGGCTCCATCTGGACTGCAGCCACACTGCAGTGTGAATGTGCTTTCCCATTTATTTATTTATTTATTTATTTATTTATTATTTTGGTCTTTTTGAGATCTTTTTGGTCTCCCTGTAGCCCCAGCTGTCCTGGAACTCACTCTGTAGATCAGTCTGGCCCTGAACTCACAAAGATCTGCCTGCCTCTGCCTCCAGAGTGCTGGGATCAAAGGTGTGTGCCACAACGCCCAGCTTCTTTTAAACTTTTTTTTTGCCTTTAGAGACAAGGTTTCCCTGTAGCCCCAGGCTTCCTGGAACTTACTATGTAAACCAAGCTGACCTTGAACTCACAGAGATCTGCCAGCCTCTGCCTCCCAGAGTGCTGGGATTAAAGGCGTGTGCCACCAAGCCCAGCAATTTTCTTTTCATATTGTCTTATTCTCTCTAGAGGGCCTTTTTTGTCATCTAAACTTCAGAGTATGTCCTGGTACTTATTTCATTCATTAATTTTTAAAATAATTTTATCGATTCTTTTGAGAATTTCATACAATGCATTTGAGATTAAAACCTCTCCCCCATTTCCATCTTCACGTTAATACCCCCCAAGGTCTGCTAAGATTTGGTAAAAGGGGGCCAAAATGGAAGTTTTACTATTGCAATTTTATTATGCAATGGAGAAACAAATTTTATCTCAAAAGGAGAAATTGCTCATTTAAGTCGTTGAAAATAAATTATAAAGGGACATATTAAGAATGATATCATGGCTGGAGAGATGGCTCAGGAGTTAAGAGCACCAGCTGTTCTTGTTCTTCTTTTTGGTTTTTGTTTTGGGTTTTGTTTTGTTTTTTTGTTTGTTTGTTTGTTTGTTTGTTTGTTTGTCTTTTTGAGACAGGGTCTCCCTATAGCCCCAGCTGGCCTGGAACTCACTCTGTAGACCAGGCTGGCCTTGAACTCATAGAGATCCACCTGCCTCTGCCTCCCGAGTGCTAGCATTAAAGGTGTGCACCACCATGCCAGGCTTAGAAATGGTTCTTACCTGCCATGTGAGTGCTGGGAATCAAACCCAGGTCCTCTGTAAGAGCAGTCAGTGCTCTTAATTGCTGAGCCATCTCTCCAGCCCAAGCACCAGCTGCTCTTGAAGAGGACCTGGTTCAGCTTCCAATACCTAGTTAACGAGGTCAGTAACTCCAGTTCTATGGCATTCAATGTGCTCTTCTGACTTCTGTGGGCATTGCATGACACAGCTGCACTTATATAAAATCCAGGCAACACACTCATACATGTAAAAAATAAAACAATAAATAAAATACATATATATTTTTAAAGTGATGTATCAGGTCAGTCATGGCAGATTTCTAGAGGCAGGCGCAGGCAGATCTCTATGAGTTACAGGCTGATCTTTATGGCGAGTTCCAGTCCTGGTGGGACTGCAGGGAGATCCTGTCTAAAAAAATAAAAAGTAGTATCTGATGAAGACTAACATTCTTTTTCTCTTTCCTCAGAAATACAGGATCATCCAAACAACAGAAGTTCAGAAACAAATTACCTGCTGAAATGTGTGTGTGTCTGTGTGTAGAAGTTTGAGCTACTGCTGAAGCATTTTGCATTTAACCAGTGCCACAGAATTCAACCTGTGAATGACATCACTTCGCAGACAAGTACACTGGTCCAAAAGAGACATCCAGCAGTTACTAGAAGGCATGGAGAATAACCTCATAGACAATGACTTCCAAGGATACAAAAAAACCCAGGCAGATCTAGACTGGAGCAAAGTAGCTTTTGAAAATTTTTCAGGAGAAATGTGCAAACAAAAGTGGTTGCAAATTTCTCATAATTTGAGGAAGGTCCGTACACTATCAGAATTAGTGCTAGAGGCCAAGGAAAATGTTGAACATCTCTGCAAAAATGAAAAATACAAGAACCATCCTGACTTCCCCAAAAGGCCCCTGACTGCCTATCTGCGCTTTTACAAGGAGCAGCGGGCCCACTACTGCCAGAAACACCCTGAGCTCAACAACCTGCAGCTGACCAAGATCCTGTCTCAGGAATACAACCAGCTCCCACAGGAGATCAAGGAGCGATATATTCAGGACTTCCAGAAGGAGAAACAGGACTACAAGAAGAAACTGGCTCAATTCAAGGAAGACCACCCAGATCTAGCTGGAAAGTCCAAGAAATCTGTGATGCCTAAGAACCATCAAATCAAAGTCCTTGAGAAACTACAAGGAAATAAAAAAAATGCGAAGTCTCCTCCAGACACTAAATTTCCCCAAAAACTGACATTTGAAGGAAAGCCGAAGAAACCTCCTATGAATGGTTATCACAAATTTCACCAAGATTCATGGTCAAGTAAGGAGCTAAGACATTTGCCCCTAAGGGAGCGCATGGTAGAGATTAGCAGACGCTGGCACCGAGTCCCACAGAGTCTAAAGGAGCATTATAAGACTCAGGCTGAGGAACTGCAGAAACAATACTGGGTGGACCTGGACCTCTGGCTGAAGAGATTGACACCCGAAGAATATGCTGTATATAGAGAGACGGAGGCCACCTGCGGCAAGCGAAAGTTCTTGTCCGAAACAGAAAGCCCAAGACCCAAGATCAATCAAACAGATCCGCAGTCCTCAGCCAAGGCACTTCAAGAGGGCCCTGAAAAGGAGCAGAGGCTGCTGGCTACCAGGACAGACTCCTCAGATACTACGCAATTACACTATGGTCTCTTCCGGGGATCAGAGGAGAATATGATGGAAGACCCAGAAGAGGATGAACAGAGACACTCCTCAGACTCTAGTGGAACAGTTGAAGATGATAAAGACTCTAGTGGAACAGTTGAAGATGATAAAGATTCTAAGGATAATGTATCTAACTCATCTTCCTCAGGGGAATCCTCGAAGTTAGACTCCATTTGAGCCATTCATTTCCTAAATTGGTGTTCCAAGCCCTCTCAGCAAAACCCAGGACAGAGGGAGGTAACTGTCCTCACTCCCTTGCTTTTCTCTCCTATACCCTCTCTTTGCTTCCTAAATACAGAGGAGTACAGAAGGGAGTTTGGCGCAGTACTGCTTATCGGGTCCATGAACTTGGGAAGAAGAGACCCTTCTGAGTGAGCACAAGCACTACACTTTTTTTGGTTTTTTTTTTTTTTAGAAAATGTCTCCCTGAAAAAAAGAGAAAAAGAAAAGGTGTCCCTGTAACCCCAGCTGTCCTGGAACTCACTATGTAGACCAGGCTGATCTTGAATTCACAGAGATCTGCCTGCCTCTGCCTCCAGAGTGCTAGGATTAAAGGCATGTACCACCATGGCTAGATAAGCACTTTACATTTTATGTGAACAAACTTTTCCATAGGGCATCACTTATACAAGTGGTACCTGAATTTATTCCAGGAAGGGTCTCCCAGTCCTTCCTGCTGCTCCAGTGAATCTTGCCCCAGCATATTCCGTATAAACACAGAAAGACAGACACTGATGAGTACACACCACTTTGGGTTTTCTACACACCACTTTGGGTTTTTATTTTTTTAATTTTATTCTTTATGTGTCTGCATACAGGTCTGTGCACCCATGTCATGCAGTGCCGCAGACGTCAGAAGAGGGCATCGGATTCCCCTGGAACTAGAGTTAAAGATGGCTCTCAGCTGCCATGTGAGGACTGGGGATCGAACCCTGATCCTCTGCAAGAGCAGTTGTCTCTCTTAACCTCTAGGCCATCTCTCCAGCCCCAAGTACACACCACTTTGATCTTATCTGATCTGACTTCAATCCCACTTCAACAAGTACCACAATACTTATTTTTTTTTATTTTTCAATATTCACTGTTCTTATAATTTTGCTTCAGAATGCTCCAAGCTGTTTTCATATTTTATTTCTATGACTATTAGCATAGCAGTGTCTCTTTAACATGAAAATCATTGAAATTTAATATTTGTACCTAATGTTCATTCTATTTATTTTGTTGTTATTTTTGAGACAGGGCCTCCCTGTAGCTCCAGCTAGCTTGGAACTTACTATGTACACCAGGCCAGCCTGGAACTCAGAGATCTTCCTGCCTCTACCTCATAAATGCTGGGATTAAAGGCTCATTCCACCACACCCAGCAACAATACATTTTGAATGTATTCAGCACTTATTACTTTCACTTTTAACTCATATATTTTATTGAAGTTTTGTGACTGTCATACATTATAATTTGATGGTAAATATCACTCCCCTTCTGCACCTCTCCTTATTGCCCCTGCCCAACTTCATGTACTCTGTTTTTTATATATATATATAATAAATATGTATTTATTTATATGGCCTATAGAGTATAATTTGTCTCCACACATCTTTCAGTGTCCATCTACTAGAGCCTGGTTCTACCAAGAGTTCCATCTGTGGTAGTTTGAATGAGAGTGTCCCCCATAGGCTTTAAGTATTCAGACATTTTGTCCCCAGTTGGTGGCACTGTTCTGGGAGATATTAGAGGGTGTGGCCATGCTGGAGGAAGTATGTCATTGGGGGCCGGTTTAGTGAGTTTAACAAGCCTTGCAGTCTCCAGTCTCTCTCTCTCTTGACTTCCTGTACTCATTGCTAGATGTGAACCTTTACTTTCTGCTTCAGCCCCAGCCACCATGCCTCCCGCCACAATGGACTCCGATTCCCTGGAATCGTCAATCATAAGCTCAAATAAACTCTTCCTTTTTTTCCTTTTTTTATTGTTTTATATATTTTTTTGTACAAGATTATGTTACAAATCAAATCTAGACCTGTATCCCCCTCCATAATGCCCCCCATTCCACCAGAGTTCATGCATTCTGCCAAACATGTTTTTCATCTTTTTCTCAGTCTTTCTCAAAATTCTCAATATAGAAGTTGACTGTTTGGAGCAGAAGTTCACTGTTTCAGTCAGATCTATGACGCAGTCTTTTCTGTTGTTGTTGTTGTTGATGTTGTTGTTGTTCTTTCCAATATGTACCACTCCCAACTACTTGGGCAAAAGCTCAAGGAGCCCTGCACAAGAAATATTTACTACTAGGTAATTGGCGCTAGCATCCACGGATGAGGGATACCATTCGTCGTTTGTTTTTCTGGGACTGTGTTACTTAACATAATATCTTCTAGTTCCATCCATTTACCTGCAAAGTTCATGATGTCATCTTTCTTTACCACTGCATAGAACTCCATTGTGTAGATGTACCACATTTTCTCTATCCACTCACTTGGGTTGGTTCCAGCTCTTTGCTATTGTGAACAGAGCTGCAATAAACATGGCTATGCATATATCTCTGTGGTAAGATGAGTCTTGTGGATATATACCCAGGAATGGTAAGCTCATTTTGACTCTTCCAAGGGTTCTCCACACTGCTTTCCATAGTGGCTGTACAAGTTTACATTCCCATCAGCAGTGGGCGAGTGTTCCCCTTTCCCCAAAATCTCCAGCACTTGGTATCACTTGTTTTTTTTTATCCTAGCCAGTCTTATTGGAGTGAGATGATATCTTAAAGTGGTTTTAATTTGCATTTCCTTAATTATTAGTGACATTGAACACTTTTTAAGGTGTTTCTCAGCCATCTCTAATTCCTCACATGTGAAGTCTCTGTTCAGCTCTTTGCTCCATCTTTTGAGTGAGTCATTTGTTTTCTTTCTTCTTTGTTTTTTGAGTAGTTTACATACTCTGGAAATTAATGCTTTGCCAGATGCATCTGCAATGAAGGTTTCCTCCTACTCTGTGGGTTTTCTCTTCACTTCCTTGATTGTTTCTTTTGATGTACAGAAGCTTTTTTTTTTTTTTTGGTCTTTTTGAGACAGGGTCCTCCCGGTAGGCCCCACGGTCCTGGAACTCACTGCGTAGACCAGCGGCCTTGAACTCACAAAGATCCACCCTGCCCGCTCTGCCTCCCAATGTAGGATTAAAGCTGTGCCACCATGCCTGGCCAGAAGAAATTTTATAGGTTACATATGAGTCCATTTGTCAATTGTCAACTTATTTCTTGCGCAGCTGCCTGTCTGATTTAGCAAGTTTTCCTACGGCTATGTCTTGTAGTTCTGCTGCCAAATTTTTTCTATCACCTTCAGAGTTCTTAGTTTCATTGTTGCAGGCTGTGATCCATCTGGATGACTTTTTTGTACGGGAGAGAGGTAGGGGTTGTCACTTTCTTCTACAGTGGTGACTCCAGTTTTTGCCAACACCATTTTGCTTGAAATGCTGTCTGTCTTTTCCGCCACGTGTCTTTTTTAGCCCCCTTGTCAAATATGAGGTGGCTGAAATTGTATGTGCTCAAATTTGGATCTTCGGTTTTGTTCCATTGGTCAACAGGTCTGTTTTTGTGCAAGTACCAAGCTGTTTTTATGACTATAGCCCTGTAGTACAGTTTGAAGTCTGGTATAGAGATCTCCCTTGTATTGCTCTTTTCACTCAGGATTGCTTTGGCTATTCAGGGTCTTTTGTTTTTCCATATGAAATTAAGGACTTTTTCCCAAGCCTGTGAAGAAACTCTTGGGGATTTTAATTGGGATCACATTGAATCTGTATATTAGTTTGGATAGAATGGACATTTTTACTATGTTAATTTTCCCCATCCATGAGCATGGGAGGCCTTTCCATCTTCTGATGTCTTCTTCAATTTCCTTCTTCAGGGGTTTAAAGGGGTTTTTTGTAGCGATCTTTGGTGTCTTTGGTTAGGTTTTGTCCTAGGTATCTTATTGTTTTTGAGGCTGTTGTGAGTGGGAAGGTCTCCTTGAATTCCTTCTTCAGTTGCTTGTTGTTGATGTAAAGAAAGGCTACTGATTTTTCTAGGTTAATTTTGTATCCTGCCACTTTACTGAAATTCTTAATCATTTCTCAGAGCTTTCTGGTGGAGTTTTAGCATCCCTTAGGTAAACAATCATATCATCAGCAAAAAGGGATAGCTTGACTTCCTCTTTTCCAATTAGTAATTTAATTTCCTTTTCTTGCCTTATTACCCTAGCAAGTGTTTCAAGCACTATATTGAAGAGGAGTGGCAACAGGGGGCAGCCTTGCTGAGTTCCTACCTTTAAGGGGAATGCTTCTGTCTCTTCTCCATTTAGGATTATATTGACTGTGGGTTTCCTGTGTAAGGATTTACATTGAGGAATGATCCCTCCAAACCAATTCCCTCTAGGACTTTAATCATGAAGGGATGCTGGATTTGTCAAAGGCTTTTTCCAAATAAATTGAGAAGATCATGTGATTTTCATCTTTCAGTCCATTTGTGTTTTATGATATTTATTGATTTTCATATGTTGAACCATCCCTGCACCTCTGGTATGAATCTAACTTGGTCATGATGGATGATCTTTTTGATGTGGGTCTGTATGCAGTTTGCAAGTATTTTGTTAAGAATTTTTGCATTTGATGCAAAATGCATGTTCATTAATGAGATGGGTCTATAGTTCTCCTTTTTGTTTGTATATTTCCCTGGTTTTGGTATCGGAGTGATGCTGGCTTCATAAAAGGAATTTGGGAGATTTCCCTCTGGTTGAATCCTTCTGAACAATTTGAGTAATAATGGTTGTAAATCTTTTTTAATGTTTTATAGAATTCTGCTGTGAAACCACCTGGGCCTGGGCTTTTTTTCAGTTCCATGGTTTCTTATTACATCTTCAATTTCTTCATATATTATGGATCTGTTTAAGCTATCGATCTCTTCTTGGTTAAGCTTTGGTGATTCCCAGGATTTCAGATATTTGTCCATTTCTTCTAGGTTTTTTTTTTTTTAATTTTATTTATTTCCGTATGTGTATGAATGTACTGTCTGCATGCAAGTCTGTGCACCCGTGTCGTGCAATGCCGCGGAGGTCAGAAGAGGGTGTCAGAGTCCCCTGGAACTGGAGTTCTCCTGGAATTGGAGTTTCGGACGGTTCTCGGCCGCCATGTGGGTGCTGGGGATCAAACCCGGGTCCTCTGCAAGAGCGGTCGGCGCTCTTAACCACTAGGCCATCTCTCCAGCCCCTCTTCTAGGTTTTTAACTTAGTAGAGTATAGGTTTTTGAAGCATTCCCTTATGATTGTCTGGATCTTTTCATTGTCAGTTGTGATGTTTCCCCTTTCATCACAAATTCTATCGATTTGGAATTGTTCTTTCTTTCTTTTGGTTAACTGGGCTAGAGGTCTATCTTGTTTATTCTCTCAAAGAACCAAGTTTTGGATTCATTGATTTCTTGTATGGTTTTCTTTGTTTCTATTTCATTGATTTCTGCTCTGAATTTTGTTATTTCTTCCTATTTGTTGCATTTAGGGTTCATTTGTTATTGTATTTCAAGTGTTTAGCTGCAGTGTTAGATCGTTCACTTGTGCTCTTTCTGTTTTTCTGATGTAGCCACTCAGAGCTATAAACTTCCCTCTTAGGGCTGCTTTAAAGTTTCTCATAGGTTTTGTTGTGTTATTATCATTCCAGGAATGCTTTTATTTCTTTATTTCTTCCTTGACCCATTCATTATTCAGGAGGGTGTTGTTTAGTCTCCACGTGTTCTTGTAGATAGTAGGGCTTATCCTGGTGTTGATACTGAGCATTATTGCACTGTGGTCTATTAGAATGCATGAAATTATTTCAATCTTTTTGTATTTGTTGAGTTTTTTTCTGTATCCCAGTATGTGGTCTTTTTTGGAGAATGTTCTGTGGGGTGCTGAGTAGAAAGTGTATTCTCTGGTATTTGGGTGGAATATTCAGTAGATGTCCTTGAGGTCCATTTGGTGTATTGTATCATTCAGTTCAGCTTTCTCTCTGTTGATTCTTTGTCCAGTTGATTTCTCCAAAGGATTCAGTGGGGTATTGAAGTCCCCTACTGTGATTGTGCTGGGGTTAATCTGTGCCTTGAGGTCCTAGAGAATTCTCTTTATAGTTTGGTGCACTGAGAAGTCAGTTGTAATTCTGATGGGTTTCCCCTTATATGTAACTTGTTGTTTTTCTCTGTGGCTTTCAGAATTTTGTCTTTGTTTTGGGCATCTAGCATTTTAACTATGATATGGTGGGGGAACTCTTTTCTGATCTTGTCTGTTTGGAGTTCTATGTGCTTCTTGTATTTGTATGGGTTTGTCTTATTTTAGTGTGGGGAAATTTTCATCTATTATTCTGTTGAAGATCTGTTCAATACCATTCTCTTGGGATTCTTCTCCTTCCTCTATTTCTATGATGCAGAGGTTTTATCTTTTCATAGTGTTCCACAATTCCTGGTTGTTCCACTTTTGTGTATTTTTAAATTTTTCATAATCTTTACTTAAACTTTTTAGTTGTTCTGTGTTATCTTCCAGGTCTTATATTCTTTGTTCTACTTCCTCCATTCCATTTCTGAGGCTTTTTCTATTCCTTTCCTCTTGATTGGATGAGTGTTCTATTTCCTTTTTCATTTCATCCTGTGATTTCTTTAGTATTTCAACTTCCTTTTGGAGCATCTCAATCTCTTCTTGTAGCTCCTTGCTTCACTGGTTGGCTTCCTTTTTCAGTGTTTCCACTTCCTTCCAGAGTTTGTCATTTTCTCCTTCTAGTTCTTCCTGGAGTTTGTCATTGTCTCCTTTTAGTTCTTTCCCAAGTTTGTCATTGTCTCCCTCTAGGTCCTTCTTGAGTTTTTCATTATCTTTCCTTAGTTCTCTGACTTGTTCTTTATATTCTTTGATTTCTCTGAATAGGTCTGCAATTGTTCCTCTAAGATCTGTGTCCTGGGTCGCCCCCAGGGGGATCACACTGTAGGAATCTCCCACAGGGTCGATAGAGCTTGGTGTGGAATTATCCTGCAACTTTCTCATGTTGTCCCTTTGTCGTGTCCCTGGCATGTGGGTTTCCCTTTTTGCCTGTATTCTGATGTGAATCACAAATGCCTCTTCACTGTGTTGAAGGCTTACTCTCCTTGCCTCCTTCAGATGCCTATTTTTTTTTCTCCTTATTTATGGAGTGTTGACTTGTCTAGGTTTCAGGCTTTGAATTTTGTTTATATGTTGGAACTCTAACTCACTCTTCCCTTTCTGTTTTAAAGGTCCTCCAAAAAAATCCACTTGGACACTCCTTCTGAAATTCTAGTTGGGGGGGGTAATATTCCTGGGAAGTCCCTGATCTAAGCTCTGTGTACTCAAGTCTCACAGTGGCAACAGGCCCACCTTTAATACCAGCTAGCAGCATGACTCTGCCCGGACAGCCACACCAGACAACGATCCAACAGGCCCACCTTTAATACCAGCTAGCAGAGGGACTCCACCCCACCAGCCACACAAAACGATGATTTAACTGTCCAACAAACCAAGGAAACAATTATTCAACAACCCAGAGATAGATGTATCCAACCATCCACCTGGCTGAAGCGCTGGCTCCTACCTGTGCTTCAGGAGGTCCTGGGAAGTCCCTGATCTAAGCTCTGTGCACTCTTAAACTCTTCCTTTTATAAATTCCTTTGGTCATGGTGGTTTATCACAGCAACAGAAAAGTGACTAATACAGTATTTGGTGCCAGAGAGTGGGGTATTGGCTGTGAAGAACCTAACCATGTGGATGTTTGGAGAAATGTGGGAGACTTTGGAACTTCAGACTAGAAAAGCTGTTGACTACTGTAAGCAGAGCTTAACAGGCCATTCTAGTAAAATCCTGGAAGAAAGCATCGCTGCAAAAAAAAATGTAGTTCCAGAGGAAAATAAAGACTTAGGCAGCAACTGGGAAATTTTGGCAAAGAGTCTGGCCACAGTTTGCCCACTGCCCAAATGCTTGCCTGATGCTAAGTTGAAAAGCAATGGACTAATGTCTTTTTCAGAGGATATTTCAAGACAGCCTAATGTAAAAATGGTTGCATGGCTATTAATGATGAATATTGTGCAGATCTACAGTGAAAAAGAGCAGATGGGGCAGAAAGAAATGCAGAATGTACAGTTCAGATCTGAAAAGTGCACTAGGAAGATTAATGGTGGGGCAAAGGAGCCTGAAGGAGAGGCTCCTTTTGATAAGAAGATTAAAGTGATTAAGAGGCCTGGCTATTTACAGTAAACAATGGAAAAAGTGAGATTAAAGTGATTAAGGAGAGGTCTAGAGATTTACAAAAAAAAACAACAGAAACAGTACCTTCAGGGCAAGACCACACCCAGCTAAGCCACCAACTTTTGAAAGGAAAATACTGAGGGCAGAGAAAAGTTGTGAATGTGGTTGAAGTAGGACAGAGTCCATTCTGAACTTGCAGCCAAACTCAGCAGTTTCATTCACGTGGTGCTGGCTTTAGAGGCATAAAGGATGCAAGAGTGAAGGGGTCATCAGTTCTTCCTCCTCCGTTTCAGAGAGCTGCAGAGGCCAGGCAAAGTACAGCAGGGGTGTCCCTGAATAAAGAAGGCCCTGATAGGCCATTGCGTGAAGCTGTGAATGTGAAGCCTGGTTGGCAGTGGAGACCCCAAGAAGACATTCGAGATGCCAGACCTGTGAGATATTTGCCAAGGAGAGCTGCATACAGGGAGTGGTACCAGCCTAAGGAAGAAATGTATGTTGCAAGCAAAGCTGCAAGAGCTGAGCCATCTAAGCCCTTTGGAAGTAAAGTCCCAGAAGTTGCACATGGAGCTACTGGACTTGGTGTTTGCTCTGCTGGTTTTTGGTCTTGTTTTGGTCCAGTATTTCCTCACTATGCCTCTATTCCTCTCTTTTGGAATGGGAATGTGTATTCGATTCCACTGTGTGTTGGGAGTATGCAATTTGTCTTTTGATTTTACAGGAGCTTACAGTTGAGGGATTAGCCTGAGTCTCAGAAGAGACTTTGGAGTGTAGACTTTTGAATGGAATTGAAACTGGTAAAGACTATAGGGACTTTTAAGGTTGGACTAAATGCATTTTGCATTTTATATGGTCATGAGCCTATGGGGGCCAGGGAGTGGAATTTGGTGGTTTGAATGAGAGTGCCCCCCCATAAGTTTTAAGTATTCAGATATTTTGTCTCTAGTTGGTGGCACTGTTCTGGGAGGTATTAGAGGGTGTGGCCATGCTGGAGGA
This sequence comes from Rhizomys pruinosus, assembly GCA_009823505.1. Classification (NCBI taxonomy): domain Eukaryota; kingdom Metazoa; phylum Chordata; class Mammalia; order Rodentia; family Spalacidae; genus Rhizomys; species Rhizomys pruinosus. Next base: position 211,905 of record VZQC01013731.1, read on the forward strand.
AGTATGCCATTGGGGGTGGGCTTTGTGAGTTTAACAAGCCTTGCAGTCTCCAGTCTCTCTCTCTTTTCACTTCCTGTGCTCATTGCTAGATGTGACCCTCGGCTTGCTGCTCCAGCCCCAGCCACCATGCTTCCCACCACAATGGACTCTGATTCCCTGGAACCGTCAACTGTAAGCTCAAATAAACTCTTCCTTTTATAAGTTCCCTTGGTCATGGTGGTTTATCACAGCAACAGAAAAGTGACTAATACACCATCCTTGAAAGAGATTCTCCTCCACCCCTACAGCCATCAGTTGCCAATAGTTCCTCACATAGGGTTGGAGTTTCTTATTCACTTCCCCGCATCTGTGTTGGTATTTCATCTGGTTTGAACTTGTGAGGGTCTTGTTGGATGCTGCCACCATTGCTGTGTTCACATGAGTAACTGATCAGCTGTCTGGAAAACTGTTTCCTTGGGGTCACCCACCACCTCTGGCTCTCTGAATCTTTCAGTCTTTTCTTCCTCAATGATCCATGAGCGTAGGGAATTAGAAGTTTACACAGGTTTCATAAATGTATATGCTGAATTTTAGTTCTTTTCATCTCCTATTACTCTGTCTCATCCCCCCCCCACTAAAAAACTTCTTTCCAACAAATCCTCTTCTGATTTTCCTGTCTTTTCTTTGGGTGTGACCCTGTTTATTTAGTGTTGCCTTCATAAGCATGAGTGAGGGGTTGTATACATGGGTAATTTATCAGTGGCTACATTACGAGGCAAGTGGTAGGCTTTCCCCAGCCACCATTAACTGCCAATAGTCCTTGGGGGTGAGAGAGTTCAAGGCTACCTGATCTAAATAGTGAGTTCCAGGGCAGCTGGGGCTACAGGGAGACCCTGTCTCACACCCCCCAAAAAAAGATTTAGGAATGATGGAAACATATACACCCATGTGTTGCACTGATATTTGAGTCAAGGGTGGAGAATTATATAAAATGGCTGTCCTCCTTTAATCCCAGCACTCAGGAAGCAGAAGCAGGTGGATCTCTACGAGTTCAAGGACAGCCTGATCTATATAGTGAGTCCCAGGCCAGCTGGGGTTACTAGAAAACCCTGTCTCAAAAAGACAAATAATAAATAAATTAATAAATAAATAAATAAATAAATAAAGGTCCTATAAGACTATATCACCTAGTATGATTTATAATGGTTGCATAATGATAAAATCACCTGTGGCATTTCTTATGTGTCCCTTCAGTTAAGCAACACATGACTGTTAGTTGATTTTAGTGAAGGCCTTAGTTTTTAACAGTACATAGAGATCAGGGACAAAGACAAAATTTATGGATAACTACTCAGAATTAGTCACAGGGAACAGAATATCTAGTTTATTTGTAAATCTCAAAAGTTAGCAAAAAATACTAGATGGAAAAGGGAATATTAAAAATTCATAAATTCTAAGCCTAGGGAAATTTGTCGATTTCCCATTGCTGTCTTTGAATTAATTTATTACATTTTCAGGGGTTTTTTTTCTTGTTTTAATAATATAATAATGAAGGACAAAATCCAATTCAGTAGATGCTCCACCAAATAACAAAGCTCAGACAAGTCCTTCTATACACTGTCATTCAAAACTCCCTGTATTGGAATTTCCCATTTCTCTGGCTTATCCTTGTCAGGTCTTTTTTATTTTATTTATTTTATTTTATTTATTTTATTTTTGAGACACGGTCTCCCTTTGGTCCCAGCTGGCCTAGAGCTTGCTTTGTAGACCAGGCTGGCCTTGAACTCACAGAGATCTGCCTGCCTCTGCCTCCCTAGTGCTAGGAGTAAAGGCATGCACCACCATGCCTGGCTTAAAGATGGTTCTTGGCTGCCATGTGGGTACTGAGAATCAAACCTGGATCCTCTGCAAGAGCAGTTGATGCTCTTAACCACTGAGCCATCTCTCCAGCCCCCTTGTCAGGTCTTTTACCTCCCACCAGTAGCTAGTAACTGTGGGAGTCAAGCCCAACATCTTCCAGGTTGCATGTTTTGTTACTGTCTTTACCATCTCATTGTGATTTTTTTTGTTTTGTTTTGTTTTGGATATTTTTTGAGACAGGGTTTCCCTGTAGCCTTCAGGATGGTCTAGTGCCTGGAACTCACTATGTAGATCAGGCTGGCCTTGAACTCACAGAGATCCACCTGCCTCTGCTTCCTGAGTGCTGAAATTAGAGGCATGCATGACCATGCCTGGCTTTTTTTTTTTAATGAGACAGAGTCTCAGTGTGGAACCAAGACTGAGAACTGAGCCTGACCCTCCTTCCTCAGCTCCTTATTGCTTGATATTAGTAATGTGCCTGTAATATGCTAATGAGGATCACATTTCTAATTTGAATTTTGGTGGCTGCTGTTGATGAACTGAATTGAGAGGAGAAAGAAAAGTGAAGTAAAATGACAGACACCAACTAGGATCATGGTTGGCATCCATGAGTGTTGTAAAGAGACTATTCAATATTCTCATCTCTGAGGCCCTTTTTTAAAAATGCATTCGCTCAGGGCTGGAGAGATAGCCTAGTGGTTAAGAGCACTGACTGCTCTTGCAGAGGACCCGGGTTCGATCCCCAGCACCCGCATGGAGGCTAAGGACTGTCTGTAACTCCAATTCCAGGAGAACTCCAGTTCCAGGGGAATCCAAGACCCTCTTCTGACCTCTGTGGCATTGCATGACACGGGTACGCAAATCTACATGCAAACAGTACATTCATACACATACAAAAATAAATAAAAAATTTTTTAAATGCATTAGTTCAACTAAACTTGAGAAATCACTGTCAATGCATAAATATAAAAGGATAAACTTAAGCTTGTTTTGGAAATTGCACATATTATTTATTGTAAAGTATTAATCTGTCCCAGCCAGCAATTACAAAGATTTCCTGAGATAGGACATATATGCTGGATAGGGTTAGTGTCAACTTGACACACCTGGGTTGAGGGAGCCTCAGTTGGGGAATTGGCTCCATTCGATTGGCCTTTGGCCACATCTGTAGAGTATTATCTTGATGGTCGAGTAGTGTGGGAGGGCCCAGCCCACAAGAGTGGTGCCACCCTGGGCAGGTTGTTGTGTACTGTATAAGAAGGCGGGCTGGGCATGAGCCAGGGGAGCAAGCCAGTGAACAGCATTCCTCCATGGCCTGTGCTTCAGATCCTGCCTCCAGGTTCCTGTCCTGAGTTCTTGCCTTGGCTCCCTAAGTGATGAACTGTGACCCAGGAGATGTAAGCTGAGTAAACCCTTTCCTCCCCAAGTTGGTGTTGGTCAGAGTGTTTTGTCACAACAATGGAAGACAAACTAGAACAGGACATAATCCACAGTGGTTGGGGCTGTACCTGGTGATCGCACTGCTGCCTGATGCATTTCTCCTTTTGTTTGTGGTCACTAGCACCAAAAACCCACTAGTGTCATTAGCAGTGTTGCTTGCTGAGCCATTCACATCAATATAATCAACATGTTTTACAAAATGACAGTAATTGTTATCTTCAGATCTGCATAGCTTGCTATAGAAACATCATTCCCCATATCCATTGTGTTCTTAGTTTTCTCTGTGAGAGCCTTCACATAGCTTTTGCTGAATCTAGTATTTGTACCTGTAACTTGGTGCTGCTCAAATGTCTTGGTTGTTGGAAAATACAGTGCAGTAACATCAGTCCCCAAATGATTTCAAATATGAGCAGCAGTTTCTGGGACATACTTTTTCTTGAAATAATTGTAAAAAAGAAAAACTTTAAAAATTTATTTATCTTATTTTATTTATGCATATGAGTGTTTTGCCTGCATGTAAGTATGTGTGATACCCACAGAGGTCAGAAAATACAGTAGGATCCCCTAGAACTGGAGTTATAGATGGTTGTGAGCCACCATGTGGGAGCTGGGAATGGAATCTGAGTCCTCTGCAAGAGAATTCAGTGTTCCCATCTGCTGAGCCATTAGGAAGTATGGTAAGATATCAGTTCCACAGTGGAATAGGCCATAGAGAAAGTATTGGAGTACTTCAATAACAGCCTGGTGACATATGGCAGAGAGCAATTCCAAGTGCAATGCCACTTTACTCAATTGCACTATGTCATTATATATGCAGTGTGACATCACCTCCCAGTGGCGGGTCCCAAACCTTTGTATCATCATGTCACCCCAACTCATGCCCATAAACAGAGAGGTTCTGTGACCCTCACTCGTGCCTCTGCAACTTTCTGACTGGAATATTAGCTCACACACACACACATACACACACACACACACACACACACACACCTAAGCTCAGATCAGATATGCCCACAAGGAAGCAAACAGACTTTATTGAGAAGCAGTAATTAGAAAGTAGATACCAAACATTCAAGACTTTAGAGAGAAGAAAAACCTCCAGTAATGTATGTTCTTAGTCTTATGCTGTGCTGTCTTAACTTACATAAACTCTTGCCAGTAGGCTCCCATGCAAAGTCACTGTTGCCTCAGAGCTCAGGAGCCACAGCCTGGGTTGACTCCTAGCAGCCTCCAGGTCAAGATGGACAGAGAGGCAGGACTAGGTTGGCTCCTGTCTTATGGAGGTTCTACTATTCCCCTGTACTCTCTTGTGCTCAGCTTTTGTGCCCTTGCCCTGGTCTGAAAGATCCAAGTATTTTCAAAGTCATTTGTAACCTATGTTAGAGTAAATGTGAGAAATAATTATTTCCATTGATGCTGGGAATATGAAATACACTCTATACAATCATTCAAGTTCCCATTGGCACAATTTTCTGAAGAAATCTAAAGTAAGGCTGGAGAAAGTTTCAGAGAAAAAAGTTTTTAGGAAGTATAACTCTTCCTAATGGGAAGTAAATGTGATTTCTGAGAAACAGATAGGGAGTTTGTGTTTGGGGCATCCATTTATATTATGAATAACAAATTCATGATTTACATACACTAAAAACTGGGTCCTTAGTGAGGCCTAGATGAGGTAATTTGACAAAGTAAGTGTTAATCAAGGAGGCTGCCCCTTACATCCTAATACTTTCCCCAAGCCATTGAAGTCCTATTGAGTAACAGCCCAAAGTTGGTAGGACAATAGAGTAAATGTCCTTTATCACCTCATCTAGTACCTCATTAATCTGCTAAACTTGGAGACCACAACTCTTTAAAGTCAGAGTCCCCTACCCTCTAAAGTTTGTCCTGGATTTCCCTGTTGTGAGTTGCTGGCATCATTAAAGCACTAAGCACATGAAGTCCTGCTGGTGCATGCTTTTAATCCCATCACTCCAGGGTCACATGCAGGCAAGTGGATCTCTGTGAGTTCAAAGCCAGCCTGATTGACATAGCCAGGGCAACTAGGGCTACAAGGCGACCCTGTCTCAGGAAAAAGAAAAGAAAGAAAGAATCCTCATCATTTTAACCTTGGTTCTTGAGAGGTAAACCACCAAGGATTTCTTTATGGGGACATTCTTTCTCCTAGCCATTCACACTCTCTCCACTCACCTCTGGGCTTTTCCCAGACTGCCTGATGTTTTTATTTTAGTTATTTTTTTCCTACCTCTTTAATTGCCTGTCTCTGATACCCCTAGTGAGACTTTTCAGTCTTTTCCTCCATGAAAAGCCTGCTTTCCTTAAAAACCACAGCTTCTAAGTGGGGAAACAAACCCCAAACCAAAATTGAAAGCTCCCATTTTAAGAGATTCCTCAGTGATTTTGACACCACTACTCAGTGGTATCCCTGGACCACTTTCAATCTTCTTACCTTACTGTTTCACATCTCCACCACCTTTCCTATCATCCCAACCTACACCTTCCCCCAACTCTCCAGAACCAAACCCCAGACCTTCCCCCAGCTGCTTTCTCTTGCTTCTCTAAGGACCAGTACCTTAAATTCATAATTTTCCTACTCCCACAGTTGGGACAAAGAAATTTTTCAAGGTCTTTTGTTGTAGTTTAGCCTCTGAAGAATCAACCTTTAACTTTTCCCCTTCCCCAGATTTTCCCAGGTTTCCTCCCTAGCACAACAGTAATCATCAGGCTCTCAATCCTACCCCTCTCATAGGAATTTCTCAAGGTTCTCTCCCTGTGATACTGGCTGCAAATAGCCTTTTGATTTTGTTTTTTGTTTTGTGTTTTTTTGAGACAGGATCTCACAGATATCCATCTGCTAGTTCTACCCATGCGCTGATATCATAATCCTGAGCCACCCCACCCAGTGGCCTTTTAAATTTTAACCTTTGCAGGTCTTGTTTTCTTTTTTTCTTTTTTCTTTTTTTTTTTTTTTTTTTTTTTTTTNTCTTCCAGGCTATGGTTTGGTCATATTGGTGATCTGTGTTGTGTTCCTGGCCCTCTGTTGGGTGAGGCAGGAGGTTGTTTTTATTTTATTTTATTTTATTAGTGGTTTTTGTTTTTTTTTCCCTAGTAACATAAGTTAACCATGTTTGTGTAGTGCCTGCGGAGGCCAGAAGATGACATCATTTGAGTTTACAGACAGTGTGGGAGCCTACATTGGATGTTAGAAACAAAACGCAGGTCCTCTGCAAGATTAGCCAGTGATTAAACCACTGAGCCATCTTTCTGAACCCAAAGTCTGTAGAAACAGTTAGTACTCATGTATTCCAGAAACATGCCTGTAAGGGCAAAAAGAACACAAAAATAAGTGAAGCTGATGAATTTCAGTCTGTTCACAATGACAGTAATACCATGTTTAAGATTGCAAGGATGGTGCTGGAGAGATGGCTCAGCAAGTTAAGAGCAAGGATCTGTTCGTGCAGAGAACCATGTTTGAATCTTAGCAAACACTCAATATGGTGGCTAACAACTGTCCAGAGCTCCAGTTCCAGGGGATCCCACAAAAGTCTTCTTCTAACGACTCCACAGAGCATGTACTACATGGATGCATGTACAAACACAGGCAGGAAATACACTCATACACATAAAAATAAAAATGAATAAAGACTTTTTAATTGCAAGGAAATGAGAGAAGGAGGAAGAGACAATTAATACTAGAAGGTGGTTTTTAGGAATATCTAAGCTCCCTAAGGCATAGTGAATGTCAGGTAAGAATTAGAGTGTGGTCCTGAACCAAAGAGGGCTGGCAGCTCATGAGGTGAGGTGTTGGGGAGGCAAGCAATGTGTGACCTGAAAGGTAGAAGTAAATGAAAGGTGCTTCCTGTGAAGTATCATTTTAATTACCTTCTGAGAGGGATAAGTCTGTATGTAAAGGAGTTCATATCAATGATTTTCCAGTATAGTAGACAATACAATTAATTATTAAAATATAAACATTAAGTGACAAAATTGGTGAGGATTGGGCTGGAGAGATAGCCTATGGTTAAGAGCACGGACTGCTCTTGAAGAGGACCTGGGTTGATCCCCAGCACCCACAAATGGCGGCGAAGAACCACTGTAACTCCAATTCCATGAGAACTCCAGTTCAGGGAATCCGAGACCTCTTCTGGGACCTCCGCGGGATTGCATGGCATGGGTGCACAAACCTACATGGACAGTAACTCATACACATACGAAATAAATAAAATTAAAAAAAAAGTATTGTGAGTATTGCAAGCTGGGAATGGTAAGGCACACACCTTTATTTCTAGTCTTGCGTAGCCTGGTTCACATAGGGAGTTTCAGGCCAACCAGGAAATATAGTAACCCTTCCTTTTTTGTTTTCTACTAATGTGGGTATTTCAGGAAAATACTTTTAGAGGCAGGATTTTCAATTCTGGTGTAACACAATACATCTATAAATGGGAAATAAGAATAAAAAGGGCACATGCCACTCAGGAGATAGTGGCACTCAGGCATAGTGGCAAGAGCAGGGAGCTGATTGGTTACATTTCTATCCCTACCCAAGAAACAGAGAGAGTAAACTGGGAGTGAAAGTGAAGCTATAAACCCTTAAAAGCCTGCCTGCAATGATATGCCTACTCCAGTAATGGTGTACTCATAGGGTTCCATAACATCCCTCGACACCATCGCCAACTCGGGGAAAATATTCAAACACCTGAGCCTAATGGAACATTTCTTACTCAAATCCCTACAGTGGTCAAGTGAGTTTCTCCTTAATCAGAAGGGGGAAGATTCTTCTATTAAGAAAAAAAAATAATCAAAGCAAGAACTTTAGGTTTTTGTTGTAGAAATTGATTACTGAAAACTATAACACAATAGTTTCTTTGAAAGTGCTGGATTTTTACTTGAAAATTTTAGAAATGTAGATATTCTGTGCCATGCATTTCCCCGCCAACATCAGTAATAAGAAACTATATTTTACCTGGGCTGTTGTACAAGCCTATACCATGTAGAAAGTTTGTAGGAAGTTGAGCCAAGAGGATCACATGAATACAAGACTGAAGACTAGCCTTGATAGGATAGTAAGGACCCATCACTAGAAAAGGACTAAAAGAGATTAAATCTCCATTTTGAATTTTGTGATTAGTCCTAAGATAGCTTTTCCTTTTTCTTCTTTCCTTTTTTTGGGTGGGGTCTTTTTGAGACAGGGTCGCCCTTTAATCCCAGCTGGCGGGAGCTTCGCTGTAGTCCCCAGGCTGGCCTTAAGCTCAGAGATCCACCTCTCTGCCTCCCGAGTGGATTGGATTAAAGGCGTATGCCACCACAACCTTGGCCGAGATCACTCTTTTTCTTTATAGGATTTTGGAAACATGACAAAAAGGTAATTTTGACTGGGTTGGTGAGACACACCTTTAATCCTAGCACCGGGAGGCGAAGGTAGGAAGATCTCTGTGAGCAGACTGGTCTACGAAGAGACCCTATCTCAAAAAGATAATCACAGCAGCAACAACAACAACAACAACAAACAACACAACAACAACAAAAAGTAATTTTGTTCTTTATTTACATTTGAGAATTGTGAGAATTACCAGCATGCTAATGGTGAAGTATTAGCTGAACAGATCTGCTAAATAATACAGCTCTGAATGCTGGGCATGGTAGAGCATGCTTTCAATCCCAGTTCTTTGTGGGAGGCAGAGATGGGCCAGATCTCTGTGATATGGAGGACAGATTGGTCTACATAGTGAGTTTCCAGCCAGCGGAAAGCGACGGGAGACCCGTCTCAAAAGGCCAAAAAATAATAATTCTGATACGATATTAATATTTATATATGAGTACTATATCATACTATAGTATAGAATACCATAACATACCATACCAATCATACCATCATACCATCATACCATACTATTTAGCCTTCTATTTCTCAAAAAGTAAAAGGGATTTGTTTTCTAAGGCGAAGTAAGCTGGACAGGGGTATTTTATGCCTAAGAAAATTACCACTCAGGATCTAAAACTTTAGCTTATAAGAAATTTACATAATGGTTCAATGACATGTCAGGACTTACTCAGGAAGAGTTATATATTTCAGACAACTGTAAAAGAGACAGGATATAGAGAAAGGATCCTCTAGGATTTGAGGCTTCTATATACTACATACAGCAAGGTTGTATGTTGCCCTCAGAAAGGCACATTCTAGGAACTAGGACCCCACTTATGTTAATATCCTCCAGCCGGTTCGAGGTTTTGAAGAGTGAGCACTTATGTGGAGACAGTATGGAAAAGAAAGCCCTTTATGTGTGGCCTGGATTCTAGCCAGTTTTGTACTGCCCTGAATTTGGAAGAGGATAAACACATACATAATTTCTGAAATACAAACTTGGATACAGTAATTAAGTTGTGGGTTGGAGTTGATTTATCTTCATCAGCATAAAATAGATGGGCACTTGCTGAATTCCCCATTTATGGAGTTTCACACTCAGTTAACTGCAAGGACTAGGACAAGCCAGCTTCAGAGAGACAATAAATATCACCTTTCTAAGGAAGATTTTGGTGAAGAAAGAATAACTAAGTCTTCTTTCTTGAAGGAATGAGTCTGCACACAGAACATGCTGCAGCCTGTGAATCCAGAGCTCAATTCCTGGCCCATCACTGGGTTGACAGGTATGCTCAGCTTATTCCAAGGTTACAGACATCTTCTTCATTAATGTTCTAATATGGGAATTAATATGGGAATTTTTCTACATTACTCAATCATTTCTTTTCTGAGGGAATTCATAACCAAGTATTCCTTTTATAGGGGAAATATATAGCAAGTTTACTGCGGGGGGGGGTGTTGCTTTATGGTCTTTTTTGTCTTTTGAGGACAGGGTCTCCTTGTAGCTTCAAATGGCCTAGAACTTGCCACGTAGACCAGGCTGACCCCATCTCAAGAGATCTACTTGCTTCTGGCTCCAAAGTGCTGGGATCAAGGGATTGCCACCAGGCCCAGTTTACACAGAAGGGTGTTGCTTTTGTTTAATCTGAATTATAATAGCCGCATAATTTATGTTTTAGTAAGAGTTGTTGGCAATATCTCTGTTAGTTGTTTTGTATATATTCTAAGTGGATTATGAATTTTAATTTATTTCCCCTGATTTGGGATTTGGTTATGATAATAGTACCCTGAATATCAGTAAGTTCTAAATTCGTTCCTCCTCTCCCCTTAGTCATATTTCCTGTGATAGCCAAATGAATGTACCTAGCAATGATCCAAAGCCCATGTTTATCAAAAATATGAATCACTGGTAACACAATTTTTTTCTTCTTCCTGCAGTGTCTGTTTCCTGGATCATGAGATAGTCACTGGTCACATCTACCTATGTAAAGATAGGTACCACATGTAACAAAGTTTTCTTGCCTGTGCCCAGCCATTTGCTTTGGGCCTGTGGTACTAGGAGGTAGAAGTGGAGGACTGTGGGAACTGGGTTCTTGGATTTTGTAATGATTCTTGGACTCTGAGAGGTTATAAGCTGTTTAACTTGGAGGGGGTTTTCCTACTTCTTTGTGTCAACAAAGACTGTGGGTGCTATCTCTTTACCTCTTCCCCCTTCCGTCTATGATCCGATTTACATTAGACAGACCCCCCCCAAGGTCCATATCCTAGTACATAGACAGACCCCAAGATCCACATTTTTGGATCATGAGTTTGGCAAGGTAAGCCTTGTTAATATGGCCAACAACTCCCCCAATTTGCAATACCCTCTCCTGTTATTTTTCTCTCCTTCCCTCTCCGAGGCCATTTTCTTTCTTTCTTTTTTTTTTTTGGGTTTTTTGTCTTTTTTGAGACAGGGTCTTGCTGTAGCCCACTGTCCTGGAACTCACTATGTAGACCAGGCTGGCCTTGAACTCACAAAGTAACGCCTGCCCTTCGCCTCCATCAGGATTAAAGGCGTGTGCCCACACAACCCTGCCAGTCCATTTCTTTTGGGCCCAGTTGATCAGAGACAGTAGACTCTTCAGTTTTAGGGATGCTAGTTCCTAAGAAAGCTGGCTTGCTCCCATTGGAGCAGCTTCATTCCAGCTGTGGTGTAGGCAACATTGTTATTTTAATTGTGTGTGTGTGTGTGCCATCATGCCTGATGCTATTTTATTCATTTTTGCTTGTTCACTGGTTGTCTAATCCATTTGAGGTAAAAAAAATGCCCTGGAGTGTTTGTTTTCCTTAATTGAGACAACACGCTAGGCAATGAAAACTTTTTTTTTTTTTTTTTTTTTTTTTTGTGACAGAATCTCCCTGCAGCCCTGGAACTCCTCTCTGTAGGACCAGGCTGGCTTTGAACTCACAAGATCCACTGCGCGCGGCCCTCCACCTCCGGTGCTAGGATGAAATGCACGTTCTACCAGGCCTGGCGCAAACCGAAGCTCTAGTATAGGGAGGAGAAGAAACTGACCATGCTGAGATAAAATAGAAGATGGGGAGATTTGGTAATTTCAGTGATGACACTTCCATAGGACCGAGAAACACTTCTACTTAGGAGACACTGAAACTTGCCTTCTGTTTCTGAAAATAGAGTGCTCAGAAGCCACTTTCCATTTACACAAAATTCCAAATTTATGTAGATTAAGTTTGTCAAAGTCTTCAAAGGAATGATATATTCAAATGTTCTTAGAACTAGAAATACCTAATTAAGTATCATATCTTTATCATATTTATTCTACATATATGATCTGATATGGTGATATTCTAATATGTAAGTTAATTATTAGATGAATGGTAGATATAAATATCTAAAGTTTGTTATCTGGGGACTGGAAGAGACGGCTCAGTGGTTCAGAGCACCTGGTTTCTTTTGCAGATGACCTGTGTTTGATTCCCCACCCACAGGGCAGCTAACAGACTGTCTGTTTATCTCCAGTTCCAGGAGGATCCGCTGCCCTCTTAGACTCCGAGGGCGTTGCAGACAACGGATGAACCTAACACTCACATGCAAGCAATACAATCATAGGCATAAAATAAATAAAATAATTTGTTTAGAAAAAAGTTTGTATATGTGGATTTAAGTCCATTTAAAATAATATTGTAAAGTCTAAAATAATATTGTAAGGGAAAAGTGGAAAAAAAGTTGGCCTTCCCTATGAGGACGCCTGATACAAAGGTCTAAATGACATGTACGGTTAAAATAGAGGTTATTTTACACGACAGACACCAACTGGGCCCCCCCCCTTGAGAGATTGCCAAGCGGTTAATCGCACCGACTGCTCTTCCCTCGGACCCGGGTTTCGAAATCCCCAAGCAACCAATGGCAGCTGAGAACCGTCTGAAACTCCATGTTCCAGAAGAACTCCCGTTCCAGGGGAAACCGATGACCTCTCTGACCTCCCAGGCATTGCACGAACATGGGTGCACAAAACTTGCATGCAGACATTACATTTCATACACATACAGAAGTAAATTTAAAAAATTAAAAAAAAGACAAAAACAAACACACACAACGCCCAGAGCATGGGTGGTACATGCCTCTAATCCCACACTTGGAGGCAGAGGTGGAGCTCAGTAAGTTCAAGGCCACCCCCCCTGGGGGTTTTTGCTACATATAAGGTCCCGGGACAAGTGGGTATAGGGAGAACACTGTCTCAAAAATAACAAAAAAAAAAAAAAAAAAAAAGCAACATTACACTTTTAATGATTGTCATTTTATCTCATTTTATATAAAAATAATTTTAATAAATGAGAATGGCAAACATCTGATTTAAGTAAAACCGAACTTCGCTAAAGGTAAAATGACTATCCTCCCTAGTACTAGCAGCAGACTGGTTCTAGAATAGCTGCAGCTACCCAAATTCCCAGTGTACTTCTTACATATGCCACATGTCTTCATTGCGTGCTGTTGTGTGTGTGTGCGTGTGTGGTGTGTGTGTGTGGGTGTGGTGTATTATATTTATTGTTTTGTGTCTTTTTTCTTCTTTTTTGGTCTTTTTGAGACAGGGTGTCCTGTAGCCAAGCTTGGGCTTGAAACTCACTATTTAGACCTTGAACTCACAGAGCTACACCTGCCTCGGCGTCCAAGTTAAAGATGTATACCATCGAGCCTGGGTTTGTTTGTAGTTTTTTAAGACAGGTTCTCCTGTGTAGCCCCAGCTGGCTAGGCTTTCCATGATAGCCCAGGCTGGCCCTTGATCTCACAGAATGCCACTTATCCTGCTCCTAATTCCAAATTAAAAGGCATAAAGGACCAAGTTCCAGCTGAGGAGAATGTTGGGAGTTTGAATTCTCTTCTACGCGTGGGGTTCTGAGAACTGAACTCAGGTTATGAGGTGTGGCTGTAACCAACTTACCTGCTAAACCATCTCGCTAACCGAATGTGACATTTTGTAAACTTTAAAAATTTGTATTTAGTTTTAGTTTATTATTTATGGTATTTTCTTTGTGTATGAATGTACTGTCTGCATGTAGGTTTGTGCACCAGTGTCATGCAATGCCGTGGAGGTCAGAAGATTGTGTCGTATTCCCCTGGACTCGAGATTCTCCTGAATTGGAGTTAACAGATGTTTCTCAGCTGACCACGTGGTGCTGGGTATTGAAACCCGGGTCCTGTAAGAGCAGTCAGTGCTATTAACCATAGGCTATCTCCAGCCCCAATAGTGACATTTTGATACATGTATATGCAAATAAATGATCAAATATGGGTAATTATCATTTGTGTCACCTCAAATATTTATCATTTTTTACTACAAACCTGTGCAAAATATTTTCTTCTAGATGTTGAAAATGCAGCTGTAGTCCCAAGAAAATGGCCACACAATCCAAAGTACTTCAACAAGGCAAAAAGTTTTTTCTACCGGAGTATGCAAAATTGATAAAATTCAGCAAGCAAGCACACCCATTGGGTTTGTTATTCGTTAATTCACAAAGGGTCCCATAACCTGACTCTGAGTTGTCAGAGCTCAGCCTCACATTCTTATTGGTTGGTTAATTCAAAATGGCACAGCTGATGAGCAAAATGATGCAAACTTGAGGACAAAGTTCTAGTTGATAAAAAGCTGACTGGGGAAGGAATTTTTCCAGGTGGTATTTTTGTTTCTTTTTTTGTTTGTTTTTGATGATGAAATCCATACAAAATTTATACAACTAACTTAAGTTTCCTTTTCATAGAATTACATTAAATATTAAAATGCCAAACTTGAAACAAGTAACAAAGAAAACCAACCCAACAGCCTCACTGCCTCCTAAACCATGATAACTCAAGAGAGAGACCGTGAAAGAAAAAACAAAACAAAACCAAATGAAACAAAGCTTTCTAAGTAATCTTTTCTTTCTGTCTTTTTTGTTTTTTTTTGGGGGGGGTTCTTTTTAGACAAAGGTCTCCCTTTAGCCCTAGTGGCCTTGGAACTCACTAATGTAGACTAAGGCTTGCCCTTGAACTCAAAGAAATCTGCCTGCCTCTCCTCTGCAAGTGCTGGTATGAAGGCATGTGCCTAAAGGCATGTGCCACCACGCCTGGCCTCTAAGTATCTATAATGGTATAATTTCCTGGCTTTTTAAATAGGATGAAGCATCTGTTGCATTGGCCTTTGCAAATTATGTAGCTGACTGCGGAAGGTTGAATGGTGGCTACTAAAATGATTTGTCTGTGTGCTAATACTAGTTGATAAATATTACTTTATATGGCAAAGGCTATGATTAAGTCAAGGACCCTAAGAGAAGAAGCCTATTCTGTGTTATTTAGGTAAGACTGAATTATGATCATGTGTAGTTTTATGAGACAGAAACATAAAATAAAATACACGAAGAAAGGAGTCAAACCTGCACTAGAGGTCAGAGACAGCATGAACCACAGAAGCCAGAGGAGACAAGGCACAGGAAGGATCATAGCCCCTTCAAACACTTAGATTTCAGACCTCTTCTCTTCAGAAGTGTTAGAGAGTACATTTCTGTTGTTTTAAGCTACCCAATATTTTACAGCAACTCAGGGAACTAGTATACTTTCTCTGCCTCACTGAACCCTTTTTCTAGAAAAAGCCATGCGGATTATGGCCTTGGATGGTTGTCTAATGAATGCTGCCTGTGGGTCCGCCCTTGTTTTTTTTTTTTTTTTTTTTTTTGTCTGTTTAGACAGGGTCTCCCTTTAGTCCCAGCTGGCCTGGAGCTCACCGTTGTAAACCAGGAAGGCCTTGAACTCAAGATCCCCACCTGCCTCGCTGCCTCCCAAGTGCTAGGATTAAAAGAATGCCCACCACGCCCAGCGTGGTCATGCCCTTCTTGAAAACTGGCTGTATAACCAGGCTGGCCTTGACCTCAAAAGGATCCAACCACTCTGCCATCCAAGTTGTAGAATTAAAGATGTATGCCACCAAGATTGATCTAATGAAATCAACGTTTTTATTTTTTTGTGAATTTCATATCAATACACTTGTATTAATGTTAGATCTCCCTATCTTCACCATCCTCTTTTCTAACTCTGTCAATAATTTCTATACTCTAAATAATAACACACACACACACACACGCACACACCACACACACATACAGAGCTTGTAGACTGAGGTTTGTGCTCACCAAACATCCTTTGGTGTCCATTGACCCACTGGACCCACTGGAGACTGGTCAACCTACTAAAAGACTCACCCTTAAATAAGACTGAATAGCCTTTTCCATCAGTCATTCATTGGGTTGCCAGTAATTTTTCTCAGATAAGGTGTAGGGTTTTGGGATTTTTTGTCAGTGTATTAATGTTTGGACCTGTGCATATATAACCATTGCTGTGATTCTATGAGTTAGTTGCGGATCGAGTATCTAGAAAACGGAGGATCCCCCCTACTTCTAAGCCCAGTCAGAGAGGTACCTTCTTCATCTAATCGAAAAAATCATGGCTTGGAACTGATTTCTAGTTCTGCCACTTAACAGATATGTGACCCTAGGCAAATATTTTACCCTCTGAAATAAAATCTCTTGACCTATAAAAGAGGTATAATGCATGACTCACAGGAGAGTTGTGTTAGTCAAATCAGCCCTTTCAGCACAGAGAGACTGGCCGCTGTGTAAGTTCTCAATAGAAAGCCAGGCCAGCCATGGTGACACACCGATTGGCACCCTATAGCACTCAGGACACAGATCCAAGACAGATGCAAGGATCAGGAGACTAGCCTCAATGACACAGGAAGACTGTTTTTCAAAAGAAGGACAATGGCCAGGGAAATCTCAGTTTAGGGGGTAAAAAGCACTTGCCACCCATCCCAGGAATATGCAGTGGAAGGAGAGAACTTACTCTCAAAGTTATCCTCTGATCTCACAAGCAAGCCCTTGTGCATATAGGTCCACATTCATACATTCTCTCATCTCTCCCTCTCCTCTCCCCAGCCTCCTCTCTCCCTCTCATGACAATAATAATTTTCTGTTTCTTTTTTTTTGTGACGTGTTTCCATATAGCTCCCACAAGCCCCCCCCTGGGCCTGAAACTCACCACTGTAGCCAGCTGGCCTGGATGTCACAGAGATCTGCGGCCTTCTGCTTCTCCCAAGTGCGAGGATTAATGGCGTGTGCCACTACGCCTGGCTTAAAGAGGGTTCTTACCTGCCATGTGGGTGTTTGGAATCAACCCCGGTCCGCTGCAAGAGCAGTTTGGTGGCTCTTAACTGCTGAGCCATCTCTCCAGGCCCTAGCATAAATATTTTTTTAAAGGATGAGCTTGCTGGGGAAGTTACTTCATTGTAGAGCACATGAGTTGCCCTTGTTTTATCCACAGCAATTCAACAGAACAAACAAACAAACAAAAGGAAAAAGACATAAAAAATCAGCAAGCACAGGAAAATAGATTTTAAAAATCATCAAATGTAGGGGCTGGAGAGAGAGCCTAGCAGTTAAAGCACCGACCGCGCTTGACGAGGACCTGGGTTCAATCCCCAGCACCCACATGGTGGCCGATAACCGTCCTGAAACTCCAATTCCCAGGAGAACTCCAGTTTCCAGGGAAGCCGAGACCGCTCTTCTGACCTCACGGCAGTGCACGACACGGTGGCACAGACCCTGATGGAGACATAACATTGATACACATACAGAAAATAAAAAAAATCATCAGTGTATAGAGGTTGCTATTTTAACATGAGTTCTTGGCCTGAGTGTGGTGGTGGAGGTCTTTAATCCCAGAACACTCAGTAGGTAGTTTCTAAGATAAAGGCTGCATGGTCTAACAATAAAGGCCCCCCAAAAAGAGGAAGGATAACCTACAACTAGCTATTGCTGCCTTTGCTCCCAAGTGCTTGAGTTCCAGGCATGCACCAAGTCCAGGTGGGGATAGAACCAGGGCTGTTTGCTTGATAGACAGCAAGCACTGTACCAACCAAACCACATCCTCAGCACATGTGTCATTATGAGTATAGAGCACAAGAGTGTGTAGCATAGAACATGCTTCCGTTCTCTTCTTTTAAGAAAAGACCCATATCCCTACAGCAAGTAGGCAACAAATCAATAACACTTTGAGCACGCAGTCTGTCTACTTCTGCCCATGGTGGGCGAGCTAAGACACGGCATCTGCTGCATGATCGCTAGGGGCCCTGGGTGAACTAGGTGAGGGCAGAGAAAAGTCTAGTTATTGTCTACCGCTTTGAGTCTCTGACACGGTTCGGTCACAGCTTGGTGGCCCACCATCCAAACCCATTTCCTTTCTTTTCTCTGATACCCCACTTGATCAGTAATTTTGGTCACATCCCCCCCCCTCCCGCCCCCAACAAGGCACCACATAAGTTTCTTATTTCAAATTGACACAAGATCCAGTTTTTAGAGTCTTGGCCCTGCCTACTACATACTACTTCTCTGTGGGACTCAGTATCTCTTTCTGTGTCATTGGGTAACCACAGTGATAATACAAATGTGATAGCCAGGAAGATTTAGAGAGTCAGCAACAAAGCTTTTAGCATAGTTGCCTGTCAGGGTGGAGGCTCCATGCAGCATCTTCATCCTGGGTAAAGGTACAGCACTCCAGCACCAGAAGGTAATGGAACTACTCAGTTGGGTTCTACCAACATGGGCACATGATTAGCCTCCAAGCTTATCTAGAAGGTAGTGTGACACCTGCCTTTCCACAGAATATGGAAGTCAAGTATAACAAAGGCCTCCAGGAGCCTGGCATCTACACTCTAGCCCAGCTCACTCAGCAGGCAGCTAGTATCATAGTGCCTATGTAGAAGGGCTGAGGGTGTCTCCTCAGATTCCCGTGTAACTTGAGACAACTCAGAATAATTTAATGGCTTAGAGCTAGTTTACTGGAGCCCCTTAAAATACAAGTCAGAAAGTGTCTCCTTTTCCAGTCCCCCCAGGGAACAATTAGGGCTCCAGCAGGGATCATCCTGTGGGACTGCTTGTCTCCATGTTGGAAACTGATTTTCTATTTGTACTTGAACTTCATGTGTTAGGGGGTTTTTATTCATATTTATTTCATATATCTGGTCTGCATATCTGACAAAAGCTTGCAAAACAGCGTCATTTCAGTAGACATCAGGTCTAAATAGGATAATATTACATCATTCCAAGCCAGCACGAAAGACTGAGTCTCTTGAAGACCTCAGTATACTTGTCTGGGTCTTCTGAAAACTTTCCAAGATTAGCCTTTTTCTGTCTCAAATCTTGTAAGGAAAAGGGGCCATGCACCCAAGTGGTTCTCCCCGCCTGGTCAGTACCTGTGTCTTGCAGTGGCAAGAGAGGATATATTCCAGAAGGAGGTCTAAGGTCCTTGATAGGCTCTAAATCTTCAAGGTAGGGAGATCAAGGAAGCTGAGAAGATTTATCCTGTTCTAGGGATGGCTGCACCTGTGAGAGACTCTTAGTAGCTTGAGGCCTCAGATCTAAACGGGCAAACTCAAGAGTCTAGACCACTGTTAGGTTGAGGCCGCTGAGGCTAGGAATAAGATGAATTGGACCACCCTGTCTCTTCGTTTCGTGATGACGACGCTGTGGTTTTCGAAATGTTTGAAGGTGGCCAGGAAAAAAAGCATAGGAGAAGGCTAACGGCTGATCACCAGATTCGTCTTTCAACTGGCCTAAATTGGCCAGATGCTAAAGCTTCTTTAATATTTCTTTCTTCTCTGTTCCCCTATAAGAAGCCTCTAGCCTCCCCTGGACACACACCTCTCACTTCCTTCACTCTGGGCAGGCCCCTCTGTCTAGGTCTTTCACTTCCATATCTCCACTTCCACATCTCTCCCTTGGTCCTTCACTTTGCTGTCTCTCCCAACATTTTCCTTAGCTCCTTCCACTTTCACTCGCCACTGCTCTCTCACTCCTCATTCCTTTCGCCACCGTAGGCTGTTGGGTTTTCTGCAAAGGCGCATTTTCCTCCCTTTGATAGTTCCCTTCCCTAATAAAGCCTGCCCCTTGTTATTGATTCAGATTGATTCAATCTTCCTTTAACATTGAGAAACCCAACAATAACATTCTCTACACAAGTCTGGATTTAGGTTTCTTAGACCAAAGGAGGCCTGCACATAAGGAACCTCAGTCCATTTACCTTTCTTTTAGCAGGCCAGGCCTGGGCTACAGGTTCCAGGACAGCCTCCAGTTTATATCCAAGCTAGGCCTGAGTGCAGAAAAATCTCAAGCATTCCATTCTTAAAGCCTGTGGATGGAAGAGATCCCAGTAGGTTAGGATACAGTCTAGGGGAGCCTTTGCTGAAAATAACCTGCTGCTTGTCTGTCTGTAAGAAAAAGAAGACATTTTGGCAATCTCTCAAATATCTTATTTGCTTCCTTCTCCGGAGTGCCCTCCAGAGATTCTCTTATCCTTTATTCAGATGTGACCATGAAAAAAAGGCAATCCTACTGAGTTAGTCACTATCTCTTCACATCCGTGTGGGCTTGGGTACCTGTATCCTGTCCTCCTTTACTAGTGACCCTAAAGAAGGGCAGTCTGTTCCAATTCATTTGCTTTTACTTGTGTGACTCTCTAATTCCCTAGGATCTTAATGGATTTTTTCTGCATTTTGCCTAGTTAATTTTGTACGTCAGAGAACTCAGCTAATGTCATATCATGCAGAGGAAGGGGTCTCAACTTCCTTGTGGGTTGAGCCTTAGTATTCCCCTTAAATTAGTCCAACATACATTTTCCAATCTAGATAGGAGGCTGACAGTCTTGAGAATGAATTTTCCTTTTAAAAGGCCTGTCAACCTTATATCTGGTTTAGGAAAGTTACATTACAATCCATAATCTAGAGAATACAGAACACAAAATGGTAATATCTAAGAAGACGTTAGAATCCTCTTCTCTTTAGCCTGTTCATAGCATAATGATAAATGCAAACACAAAGATCAAGAGCACCTAGGGTGCAATGGAGCAGAAATACCAAATGGGACATTTTTGTCTCAGCCACAGAAAACCAATCGATAAACAACTAAACAGGGGGTGGACATTAGGACCCTACAGAGCCAATTTCTCCAGGCCTCTGCCATTATGGCCATTAAAATTGGACTACTGCAACCACCACCAAGGGAGTAGCTAAAATATTGCCAGCAGCATTTGTCTAATAGCTTCTGGGGTCACAAGTGGTATTGGTGTTTTCCCCAGCTTCAGTCCTGAGAAACTGCAAATCTGCAGGGCCTCTCAGGTTCAGTCATCTCAAGGTTCCAGTCCTCTTTCAATGGCTAGTGCAGAAAAAAGCTCTAATCCTCTCAGTAGTACAAAAATCTTTTCTACCTAGATGCAATCCTCAGTCAAATGCCTCTGTCAATCACAAAACCACCTCAGACCATGTCCCATGAAACATACTCTCCAGCTCCTGAGCTGACAAGTTGTGGAAGGGCTCCTTATAGACATCTACCTATCCATCTAATCTCAATAAATGCACATTGGCCCCTGAGCCAGAAGCAAGAAAAATGAAATGCGGAGGAAAAATAGGGAGATGTTCTCCTCAGCATGTACAGAGGAAGGTGTGAAGATGGAAAATGAGGTACAGTTAGAGCAGGAAAAGTACAGATGGTCCATGTACGCAGGAGCTCACCATCCTGTAAGCTCCTGGGTTTTGGTACCAGAAATGATACAGGAATATTGGGGTGTGTTTGAGAGTGACCTAGCCTTTCTCGGCTCTGTTGGGCTTAGCTTGAGAGGCTAAGGTCCTGGAAACTCAAAGGCCACCAAAGCCACCTCAAGTCAGATGCTTTCTGGTTCTGTCTCAAGAATTCAAAAAATAAAATTACAGAGAGGAAGGTTTAGAAAAGCATATTTCCTGGGAAATTAGATAGAGAAAGCAGGGCTCCTGTACAGCAGTAGGGGTCCCTGGGAATAGGATAACACTGAGTCTACTCTCCAACAGTTAATAAGGGTTTAGTGAGAGAGAGGAGGAGAGAGGTGAGTTGGTTGATTAATCCCTCATTCCAGGTTTCCCGGTCCCTCAAAGTTCTGATCACAAGGTCATCCTGGTCATGTCCTCAGCATATGCACATAAGAAAAAAAACGCAGAGCGCCCTTACTTGGCTCGGCTTAACCTCTGGTTGGTAGAGTCAGAATGCATCTTTGGATTAGATATAATTCTGGTGGGCTCTAGTCCGCAGTTAGGGACAAGTTTACTGGCCACTTCAAAGAATTTTTCCCATTCTCTGCTGGGAGAAAAACTGGCCATTACTCTTTTGGGGTCTTTGCCCTAAACTGACTAGTCATTTCTACCTCCTGCTCTTATCATCTCTGTACCCATCTAGAACTGCAGATTTTATCCAAGGCACAAACCTCCCCTCCCAAGGATGGGAAAAGACATAACTGAGCTGCTTTTTAAGAAAAAAAAAGGGCCAGGCATTGTGGTGGGCACACCTTTAACCAGCACTCCAGAGGGCAGAGACAGGAGGCAAGACATATGAGCTCTGTGAGAGATGGAGGCGCGAGAGCTGGTCTACCTAGCAAGTTCCGGGCCAGCTGGGGGTTACAGGAAACGCTGTCTCAAAAAGACCCAAAAAAAAAAAAAAAAAAAAAAAAAAAAAGGGAACAGTAGAAACGAGGGAGGTCATTCTTAACCTACAACTGATGATAACACAAGGCTGCCATTGATAAGCTCAGAGTCATAGTGCTGGCCTATTGCACTGGATAGTCTTCAGCTAAGTAGACAGACTGACCCTTGGTAGAAATTCGGGGATGGGAGCATCCAAGTCAGTTCTCCCAGAAGCAACTATCTTTTTCTTGAAAACGGAGTGATACATCTTGAAAAGTGTTCGACGAGACTACGGGGAATGGTTCAATGAAAGCAGAACTTGTCTCAATAAAAAAAAAAAAAAAAAAAAAAAAAAAAGATAAAAAGAAAAAAGAAAACACTCAATTTTCCATGTGTACATCAGCATATGTATGTAAAAGGGCATGTATTTTTTCCTTTACAGAGAGAGAGAGAGAGAGAGAGAGTGAGTTTCTGCTGTAGCCAGAGTAACCTTGAACCAGCTAAGTTGCTGAGGATGCCTATGACCTTCCAGTGTGCACTACCGCGCTCAGTTGATGCGGTGTGGACAATCAGAAGCTCCATGCCGCTAGGCAAGCACTCCATCAACTGAGCTACAGCCACAGTTTTATTTCACTTTATATTTTCTTAGACATTACTCTTTTTTTTTTTTTTGGTCTTTTTGAGACAGCGTTTCCCTGTAACCCCAGCTGGCCTGGAACTTGCTAGGTAGACCAAGCTGGCCTCCATCTCACAGAGCTCTATATGTCTGCCTCTGTCTCTGCCTCTGGAGTGCTGGGATTAAAGGTGTGCACCACAATGCCTGGCCCCTTTTTTTTTCTTAAAAAGCAGCTCAGTTATGTCTTTTCCCATCCTTGGGAGGGGAGGTTTGTGCCTTGGATAAAATCTGCAGTTCTAGATGGGTACAGAGATGATAAGAGCAGGAGGTAGAAATGACTAGTCAGTTTAGGGCAAAGACCCCAAAAGAGTAATGGCCAGTTTTTCTCCCAGCAGAGAATGGGAAAAATTCTTTGAAGTGGCCAGTAAACTTGTCCCTACCTGAGACTAGAGACACCAGAACTATCTAATCCAAAGATGCATCTGACTATACCATAGCCAGAGGTTAAGGATGCCAGTAAGGGGTCTGGTTTTTTTTTATTATATCCACATGCTAAGGACATGACCAGGATGACCTTGTGATCAGAACTTTGAGGGACCGGGAAACCTGGAATGAGGGATTAATCAACCAACTCACCTCTCTCCCCTCCTCTCTCCACTAAACCCTTATTAACTGTTGGAGAGTAGACTCAGTGTTATCCTATTCCCAGGGACCCCTACTGCTGTACAGGAGCCCTGCTTTCTCTATCTTAATTTCCCTATGGTAAATATGTCTTTCTAAACCTTTCCCTCTGTAAATTTTATTTTTTGAATTCTTGAGACAGAACCAGAAAGCATCTGACTTGAGGTGGCTTTGGTGGCCTTTGAGTTTCCAGGACCTTAGCCTCTCAAGCTAAGCCCAACAGAGCTGAGAAAGACTCTGTTACTCTCAAAGATACCCCAATAGACCTGTATCATTTCTGGTACCAAAACCCAGGAGCTTACAGGATGGTGAGCTCCTGCGTACATGGACCATCTGTACTTTTCCTGCTCTAACTGTACCTCATTTTCCATCTTCACACCTTCCTCTGCTACATGTGAGGAGAACATCTCCTATTTTTCCTCAGCATTTCATTTTCTGCTTCTGGCTCAGGGGCAATGTGCATTTATTTGAGATTAGATGGATAGGTAGATGTCTATAAGGAGCCCTTCCACAACTTGTCAGCTCAGGAGCTGGAGAGTATGTTTCATGGGACATGGTCTGAGGTGGTTTTGTGATTGACAGAGGCATTTGACTGAGGATTGCATCTAGGTAGAAAAGATTTTTGTACTACTGAGAGGATTAGAGCTTTTTTCTGCACTAGCCATTGAAAGAGGACTGGAACCTTGA
Source organism: Rhizomys pruinosus (assembly GCA_009823505.1). Classification (NCBI taxonomy): domain Eukaryota; kingdom Metazoa; phylum Chordata; class Mammalia; order Rodentia; family Spalacidae; genus Rhizomys; species Rhizomys pruinosus. The sequence continues at coordinate 236,032 of VZQC01013731.1, forward strand.
GATGACTGAACCTGAGAGGCCCTGCAGATTTGCAGTTTCTCAGGACTGAAGCTGGGGAAAACACCAATACCACTTGTGACCCCAGAAGCTATTAGACAAATGCTGCTGGCAATATTTTAGCTACTCCCTTGGTGGTGGTTGCAGTAGTCCAATTTTAATGGCCATAATGGCAGAGGCCTGGAGAAATTGGCTCTGTAGGGTCCTAATGTCCACCCCCTGTTTAGTGTTTATAGATCTGGTTTTCTTTGGCTGGGAAAAAATGCCCCATTTGGTATTTCTGCTCCATTGCACCCTAGGTGCTCTTGATCTTTGTGTTTGCATTTATCATTATGCTATGAACAGGCTAAAGAGAAGAGGATTCTAACGTCTTCTTAGATATTACCATTTTGTGTTCTGTATTCTCTAGATTATGGATTGTAATGTAACTTTCCTAAACCAGATATAAGGTTGACAGGCCTTTTAAAAGGAAAATTCATTCTCAAGACTGTCAGCCTCCTATCTAGATTGGAAAATGTATGTTGGACTAATTTAAGGGGAATACTAAGGCTCAACCCACAAGGAAGTTGAGACCCCTTCCTCTGCATGATATGACATTAGCTGAGTTCTCTGACGTACAAAATTAACTAGGCAAAATGCAGAAAAAATCCATTAAGATCCTAGGGAATTAGAGAGTCACACAAGTAAAAGCAAATGAATTGGAACAGACTGCCCTTCTTTAGGGTCACTAGTAAAGGAGGACAGGATACAGGTACCCAAGCCCACACGGATGTGAAGAGATAGTGACTAACTCAGTAGGATTGCCTTTTTTTCATGGTCACATCTGAATAAAGGATAAGAGAATCTCTGGAGGGCACTCCGGAGAAGGAAGCAAAGAAGATTTTGGAAGATTGCAAAATGTCTTCTTTTGTCTTACAGACAGACAAGCAGCAGGTTATTTTCAGCAAAGGCTCCCCTAGACTGTATCCTAACCTACTGGGATCTCTTCCATCCACAGGCTTTAAGAATGGAATGCTTGAGATTTTTCTGCACTCAGGCCTAGCTTGGATATAAACTGGAGGCTGTCCTGGAACTGTAGACCAGGCTGGCCTGTAAAAAGAAAGGTAAATGGACTGAGGTTCCTTATGTGCAGGCCTCCTTTGGTCTAAGAAACCTAAATCCAGACTTGTGTAGAGAATGTTATTGTTGGGTTTCTCAATGTTAAAGGAAGATTGAATCAATCTGAATCAATAACAAGGGGCAGGCTTTATTAGGGAAGGGAACTATCAAAGGGAGGAAAATGCGCCTTTGCAGAAAACCCAACAGCCTACGGTGGCGAAAGGAATGAGGAGTGAGAGAGCAGTGGCGAGTGAAAGTGGAAGGAGCTAAGGAAAATGTTGGGAGAGACAGCAAAGTGAAGGACCAAGGGAGAGATGTGGAAGTGGAGATATGGAAGTGAAAGACCTAGACAGAGGGGCCTGCCCAGAGTGAAGGAAGTGAGAGGTGTGTGTCCAGGGGAGGCTAGAGGCTTCTTATAGGGGAACAGAGAAGAAATATTAAAGCGCTAGAATCTGGCCAATTTAGGCCAGTTGAAAGACGAATCTGGTGATCAGCCGTTAGCCTTCTCCTATGCTTTCTTCTGGCACCTTCAAACCATTTCGAACACAGGGTCCTACCGAAAGAAGAGAGCAGGGTGGTCCATATCATCTTAATTCCTAGCCTCAGGGCCTCCAACCTAACAGTGGTAGACTCTTGGTTGCCGTTAGATCTGAGGCCTCCCAAGCTACTAAGAGTCTCTCACAGGTGCAGCCATCCCTAGAACAGGATAAATCTTCTCAGCTTCCTTGATCTCCCTACCTTGAAGATTTAGAGCCTATCAAGGACCTTAGACCTCCTTCTGGAATATATCCTCTCTTGCCACTGCAAGACACAGGTACTGACCAGGCGGGGAGAACCACTTGGGTGCATGGCCCCTTTTCCTTACAAGATTTGTGACAGATAAAGGCTGATCTTGGAAAGTTTCAGAAGACTCAGACAACTATACTGAGGTCTTCAAGGACTTCCTCAGTGCTTTGAGCTAGCTTCGAAGGATGTAATATTACTCCTATCTCAGACCTTGATGTCTACTGAAATGACTGCTGTTTTGCAAGCTTTTGTCAGATATGCAGACCAGATATATGAAATAAATATGAATAAAAACCCCCTAACACATGAAGTTCAAGTACAAATAGAAAATCAGTTTCCAACATGGAGACAAGCAGTCCCACAGGATGATCCCTGCTGGAGCCCTAATTGTTCCCTGGGGGGACTGGAAAAGGAGACACTTTCTGACTTGTATTTTAAGGGGCTCCAGTAAACTAGCTCTAAGCCATTAAATTATTCTGAGTTGTCTCAAGTTACACGGGAATCTGAGGAGACACCCTCAGCCCTTCTACATAGGCACTATGATACTAGCTGCCTGCTGAGTGAGCTGGGCTAGAGTGTAGATGCCAGGCTCCTGGAGGCCTTTGTTATACTTGACTTCCATATTCTGTGGAAAGGCAGGTGTCACACTACCTTCTAGATAAGCTTGGAGGCTAATCATGTGCCCATGTTGGTAGAACCCAACTGAGTAGTTCCATTACCTTCTGGTGCTGGAGTGCTGTACCTTTACCCAGGATGAAGATGCTGCATGGAGCCTCCACCCTGACAGGCAACTATGCTAAAAGCTTTGTTGCTGACTCTCTAAATCTTCCTGGCTATCACATTTGTATTATCACTGTGGTTACCCAATGACACAGAAAGAGATACTGAGTCCCACAGAGAAGTAGTATGTAGTAGGCAGGGCCAAGACTCTAAAAACTGGATCTTGTGTCAATTTGAAATAAGAAACTTATGTGGTGCTTGTTGGGGGCGGGGAGGGGGATGATGACAAAATACTGATCAAGTGGGGTATCAGAGAAAAGAAAGGAAATGGGTTTGGATGGTGGGCACCAAGCTGTGACCAAACCCGTGTCAGAGACTCAAAGGGTAGAAATAACTAGACTTTCCTCTGCCCACCTAGTTCATCCAGGGCTAGAGATCATGCAGACAGATGGTGTCTTTAGCTGGCCCACCATGGCAGAAGTAGACAGAATGGTTGTACAAAGCTGTTATTGATTTGCTTGCCTACTGGCTGGGATATGGGTCTTTTCTTAAAAGAAGAGAACGGAAGCATGTTCTATGCTACACACTCTTGTGCTCTATACTCATAATGACACATGTGCTGAGGATGTGGTTTGGTTGGTACAGTGCTGCTTGTCTATCAAGCAAAAAGCCCTGGGTTCTATCCCCACCTGGACTTGGTGCATGCCTGGAACTCAAGCACTTGGGAGCAAAGGCAGCAATAGCTAGTTGTAGGTTATCCTTGGCTATGTAGACCATGCTGCCTTGATCTTAGAACTACCTACTGAGTGCTAGGATTAAAGACCTCCACCACCACACTCAGGCCAAGAACTCATGTTAAAATAGCAACCTCTATACACTGATGATTTTTTTTATTTCTGTATGTGTATCAATGTACTGTCTGCATGCAGGTCTGTGCACCTGTGTCGTGCAATGCCGTGGAGGTCAGAAGAGGGTCTCGGATTCCCCTGGAACTGGAGTTCTCCTGGAATTGGAGTTTCAGACGGTTCTCGGCCACCATGTGGGTGCTGGGGATTGAACCCAGGTCCTCTGTAAGCGCGGTCGGTGCTCTTAACTGCTAGGCTATCTCTCCAGCCCCTACATTGATGATTTTTTAAAATCTATTTTCTCTGTGCTTGCTGATTTTTTTTGTCTTTTTCATTTGTTTGTTTGTTTGTTTGTTTGAATTGCTGTGGATCAAAACAAGGGCAACTCATGTGCTCTACAATGAAGTAACTTCCCCAGCAAGCTCATCCTTTAAAAAAATATTTATGCTAGGGCCTGGAGAGATGGCTCAGCAGTTAAGAGCACCAACTGCTCTTGCAGAGGACCGGGGTTTGATTCCCAACACCCACATGGCAGGTAAGAACCATCTTTAAGCCAGGCGTAGTGGCACACGCCATTAATCCTAGCACTGGGGAAGCAGAAGGCAGATCTCTGTGAATTCCAGGCCAGCCTGGTCTACAGGGTGAGTTTCAGGCCAGCTGGAGCTATATGGAAACCCCGTCACAAAAAAAAAGAAAAAGAAATTATTATTGTCATGAGAGGGAGAGAGAGGGCTGGGGAGAGGGAGAGGGAGAGAGAGAATGTATGAATGTGGACCTATATGCACAAGGGCTTGCTTGTGAAGATCAGAGGATAACTTTGAGAGTAAGTTCTCTCCTTCCACTGCATATTCCTGGGATGGGTGGCAAGTGCTTTTACCCCCTAAACTGAGATTTCCCTGGCCATTGTCCTTCTTTTGAAAAACAGTCTTCCTGTGTCATTGAGGCTAGTCTCCTGATCCTTGCATCTGTCTTGGATCTGTGTCCTGAGTGCTAGGGTGACAATGGTGTGTCACCATGGCTGGCCTGGCTTTCTATTGAGAACTTACACAGCGGCCAGTCTCTCTGTGCTGAAAGGGCTGATTTGACTAACACAACTCTCCTGTGAGTCATGCATTATACCTCTTTTATAGGTCAAGAGATTTTATTTCAGAGGGTAAAATATTTGCCTAGGGTCACATATCTGTTAAGTGGCAGAACTAGAAATCAGTTCCAAACCATGATTTTTCTATTAGGATGAGAAGGTAACTCTGACTGGGCTCTAAGTAGGGATCCTCCAGTTTTCTAGATAGCTGATCAGTTACTCATATGAACTCACAGCAATGGTTATATTATGCACAGGTCCAAAATAAACTGACAAAAATCCCAAAACCCTAACCTTATCTGAGAAAATACTGGCAACCAATGAATGACTGCTGGAAAAGGCTAGTCAGTCTTATTTAAGGGTGAGTCTTTTAGTAGGTTGACCAGGCTCCAGTGGGTCCAGTGGGTCAATGGACACCAAAGGATGTTTGGTGAGCACAAACCTCAGTCTACAAGCTCTGTATGTGTGTGTGTGTGTGTGTGTGTGTGTGTGTGTGTGTATTATTAGAGTATAGAAATTTAGTGACAGAGTTAGAAAGAGGAGGTGCAGATAGGAGAGATCTAAATAATACAAGTGTATGATATGGAAATTCACAAAAAAATAAAAACGTTGATTTCATTAGATCAATCTTGGTGGCATACATCTTTAATTCTACAACTTGGATGGCAGAGCTGGTTGGATCTCTGTGAGTTCAAGGCCAGCCTGGTCTATACAGCCAGTTCAAGAAGGGCATGACCACGCTGGGCGTGGTGGCGCATTCTTTTAATCCTAGCACTTGGGAGGCAGAGGCAGGTGGATCTCTGTGAGTTCAAGGCCTGCCTGGTTTACAAAGTGAGCTCCAGGCCAGCTGGGACTAAAGGGGAGAAACCATTGTCTCAAACAGACAAAAAAAAAAAACAAAAAAAAAAAAAAAAAAAAAAAAAAAAAGGGCGTGACCACAGGCCAGCATCATAGACAACCCTCCAAGGCCATAATCCGCATGGCTTTTTCTAGAAAAAGGGTTCAGTGAGGCAGAGAAAGTATACTAGTTCCCTGAGTTGCTGTAAAATATTGGGTAGCTTAAAACAACAGAAATGTACTCTCTAACACTTCTGAAGAGAAGAGGTCTGAAATCTAAGTGTTTGAAGGGGCTATGATCCTTCCTGTGCCTTGTCTCCTCTGGCTTCTGGTTCATTGCTGTCTCTGCCTCTAAGTTCATGTTGCTTCCTCTTCTTCGTGTATTTTATTTTATGTTTCTGTCTCATAAAACTACACATGATCATAATTCAGTCTTACCTAAATAACACAGAATAGGCTTCTTCTCTTAGGGTCCTTGACTTAATCATAGCCTTTGCCATATAAAGTAATATTTATCAACTAGTATTAGCACACAGACAAATCATTTTAGTAGCCACCATTCAACCTTCCGCAGTCAGCTACATAATTTGCAAAGGCCAATGCAACAGATGCTTCATCCTATTTAAAAAGCCAGGAAATTATACCATTATAGATACTTAGAGGCCAGGCGTGGTGGCACATGCCTTTAGGCACATGCCTTTAATCCCAGCACTTGAGAGGCAGAGGCAGGCAGATTTCTTTGAGTTCAAGGGCAGCCTGGTCTACATAGTGAGTTCCAGGCCAGCTAGGGCTAAAGGGAGACCCTGTCTCAAAAAGACCCCCCCCAAAAAAAAGAAAGAAAAGAAAAGATACTTAGAAAGCTTTGTTTCATTTTGTTTTGTTTTGTTTTTTCTTTCACGGTCTCTCTCTTGAGTTATCATGGTTTAGGAGGCAGTGAGGCTGTTTGGTTGGTTTTCTTTGTTACTTGTTTCAAGTTTGGCATTTTAATATTTAATGTAATTCTATGAAAAGGAAACTTAAGTTAGTTGTATAAATTTTGTATGGATTTCATCATCAAAAACAAACAAAAAAAGAAACAAAAATACCACCTGGAAAAATTCCTTCCCCAGTCAGCTTTTTATCAACTAGAACTTTGTCCTCAAGTTTGCATCATTTTGCTCATCAGCTGTGCCATTTTGAATTAACCAACCAATAAGAATGTGAGGCTGAGCTCTGACCACTCAGAGTCAGGTATGGGACCCTTGTGAATTAAGAATAAAAACCCAATGGGTGTGCTTGCTTGCTGAATTTTATCAATTTTGCATACTCCGGTAGAAAAAACTTTTTGCCTTGTTGAAGTACTTTGGATTGTGTGGCCATTTTCTTGGGACTACAGCTGCATTTTCAACATCTAGAAGAAAATATTTTTGAAGGTTTGTAAGAAAAAAATGATAAATATTTGAGGTGACACAAATGATAATTACCCATATTTGATCATTGTATATTGCATACATGTATCAAAATGTCACTATTGGGGCTGGAGAGATAGCCTAGCGGTTAAGAGCACTGACTGCTCTTACAGAGGACCCGGGTTCAATCCCCAGCACCCACGTGGCAGCTGAGAACCATCTGTAACTCCAATTCCAGGAGAACTCCAGTTCCAGGGGAATACGACACCCTCTTCTGACCTCCACGGCATTGCATGACACTGGTGCACAAACCTACATGCAGACAGTACATTCATACACAAAGAAAATAAATAAATAATAAATAAATAAATAAATAAAATTTTTAAAGTTAAAAAATGTCACTATTCGGTTAGCGAGATGGTTTAGCAGGTAAGTTGGTTACAGCCACACCTCATAACCTGAGTTCAGTTCTCAGAACCCACAGAGTAGAAGAGAATCAACTCCCAACATCTCCTCAGCTGGACTTGGTCCTTTATGCCTTTAATCTTGGAACTTAGGAGGCAGAGATAAGTGGAATTCTGTGAGATCAAGGCCAGCCTGGGCTATATGGAAAGCACTAGGCCAGCTGGGGCTACACAGGAGAACCTGTCTTAAAAAAATACAAACAAACCCAGGCTCGATGGTATACATCTTTAACTTGGGAGGCAGAGGCAGGTGTAGCTCTGTGAGTTCAAGGTCTACATAGTGAGTTCCAACCAAGCTTGGGCTACAAGGACACCCTGTCTCAAAAAGACCAAAAAAGAAGAAAAAAGACACAAAACAATAATATACATACACACACACACACACACACACACACACGCACACACACACAAAAGAAAGCAATGAAGACATGTGGCATATGTAAGAAGTACACTGGGAATTTGGGTAGCTGCAGCTATTCTAGAACCAGTCTGCTGCTAGTACTAGGGAGGATAGTCATTTTACCTTTAGCGAAGTTCGGTTTTACTTAAATCAGATGTTTGCCATTCTCATTTATTAAAATTATTTTTATATAAAATGAGATAAAATGACAATCATTAAAAGTGTAATGTTGCTTTTTTTTTTTTTTTTTTTTTGTATTTTTGAGACAGGGTCTCCCTGTAGCCACAGCTGTCCCGGAACTTACTATGTAGACCAGGCTGGCCTTGAACTTACTGAGATCCACCTCTGCCTCCCAAGTGCTGGGATTAGAGGCATGTACCACCATGCTCTGGGGTTGTGTGTGTTGTTTTTGTCTTTTTTTTTAATTTTTTTAAATTTATTTCTGTATGTGTATGAATGTACTGTCTGCATGCAAGTTTTGTGTACCCATGTCGTGCAATGCATGTGGAGGTCAGAAGAGGGTCTCGGATTTCCCTGGAACTGGAGTTCTCCTGGAATTGGAGTTTCAGACGGTTCTCAGCTGCCATGTGGGTGCTGGGGATCGAACCCGGGTCCTCTGTAAGAGCAGTCGGTGCTCTTAACCGCTAGGCCATCTCTCCAGCCCTGTTTTTGTCTTTTAAATAACCTCTATTTTAACCGTACATGTCATTTAGACCTTTGTATCAGGCGTCCTCATAGGGAAGGCCAACTTTTTTTCCACTTTTCCCTTACAATATTATTTTAGACTTTACAATATTATTTTAAATGGACTTAAATCCACATATACAAACTTTTTTCTAAACAAATATTTTATTTATTTTATGCCTATGAATGTATTGCTTGCATGTGGGTAGGTATCCGTGTCCTGCAAAGCCCTCGGAGTCATAAGAGGGTGTCGGATCCTCCTGGAACTGGAGATAACAGACAGTTGTTAGCTGCCATGTGGGTGCTGGGAATCAAACACAGGTCATCTGCAAAAGAAACCAGTGCTCTGAACCACTGAGCCGTCTCTTCAGTCCCCAGATATACAAACTTTAGATATTTATTATCTACCATTCATCTAATAATTAACTTACATATTAGAATATCACCATATCAGATCATATATGTAGAATAAATATGATAAAGATATGATACTTAATTAGGTATTTCTAGTTCTAAGAACATTTGAATATATCATTCCTTTGAAGACTTTGACAAACTTAATCTACATAAATTTGGAATTTTGTGTAAATGGAAAGTGGCTTCTGAGCACTCTATTTTCAGAAACAGAAGGCAAGTTTCAGTGTCTCCTAAGTAGAAGTGTTTCTCGGTCTATGGAAGTGTCATCACTGAAATTACCAAATCTCCCCATCTTCTATTTTATCTCAGCATGGTCAGTCTACTAAGAGCTTCGTTTGCGCCAGGCATGGTAGCACGTGCATTTAATCCTAGCACTCGGGAGGTGGAGGCAGAGGCAGGTGGATCTTTGTGAGTTCAAAGCCAGCCTGGTCTACAGAGTGAGTTCCAGGGCTGCAGGGAGATTCTGTCTCGAAAAGAGAAAAAAAAAAAGTTTCATTTGCCTAGAGTGTTGTCTCAATTACAGGAAAACAAACACTCCAGGCATTTTTTTTAACTCAAATGGCTTAGAAAACCAGTGAAAAAGCAAGATATGGTTTTCTATTGACAAACTAAAGACATCAACACAAAATTGAAATAAACAATGTTGCCTACACACAGCTGGAATGAAGCTGCTCCAATGGGAGCAAGCCAGCTTTCTTAGGAACTAGCATCCCTAAAACTGAAGAGTCTACTGTCTCTGATCAACTGGGCCCAAAAGAAATGGACTGGCCAGGTGTGGTGGCACACGCCTTTAATCCTGGCACTTGGGAGGCAGAGGCAGGCGTATCTTTGTGAGTTCAAGGCCAGCCTGGTCTACATAGTGAGTTCCAGGACAGCTGGAGCTACAGCAAGACCCTGTCTCCAAAAAAAACGACCAAAAAAAAAAAAAAAAAAAAAAAAAAAAAGAGGAAAAGAAAAAAGAAAAAAAAAAAAAAAAAAAAAAAAAAGAAAGAAAGAAATGGCCTGGGAGGGAAGGAGAGAAAAAATAACAGGAGAGGGGATTGCAAATGGGGGAGTTGTTGGCCATATTAACAAGGCTTACCTTGCCAAACTCATGATCCAAAAATGTGGATCTTGGGGTCTGTCTATGTACTAGGATATGTGACCTTGGGGTCTGTCTATGTACTAGGATAATAGAAGGGAAGAGGTAAAGAGATAGCACCCACAGTCTTTGTTGACACAAAGAAGTAGGAAAACCCCCTCCAAGTTAAACAGCTTATAACCTCTCAGAGTCCAAGAATCATTACAAAATCCAAGAACCCAGTTCCCACAGTCCTCCACTTCTACCTCCTAGTACCACAGGCCCAAAGCAAATGGCTGGGCACAGGCAAGAAAACTTTGTTACATGTGGTACCTATCTTTACATAGGTAGATGTGACCAGTGACTATCTCATGATCCAGGAAACAGACACTGCAGGAAGAAGAAAAAAATTGTGTTACCAGTGATTCATATTTTTGATAAACATGGGCTTTGGATCATTGCTAGGTACATTCATTTGGCTATCACAGGAAATATGACTAAGGGGAGAGAAAGAATTTTAGAAACTTACTGATATTCAGGGTTACTATTATTCATAAAACAAATACCAAATCAGATAAATTAAAATTCATTAATCACTTTGAATATATAAATAACAGAGATATTGCCAAACTCTTCCTAAAACATAAATTATGTGGCTATTACTAATTCAGATTAACAAAAGCAACACCATTCTGATGTAAACTGGGCATGGTGGCACATACCTTTGATCCCAGCACTTTGGAGCCAGAAGCAAGTAGATCTCTGTGAGATGGAGTCCAGCCTGGTCTACGTGGCAAGTTCTAGGCCATTTGAAGCTACAAGGAGACCCTGTCTCTAAAAGACAAAAAAAGACCATAAAGCAACACCCCCCCCCGCAGTAAACTTGCTATATATTTCCCCTATAAAAGGAATACTTGGTTATGAATTCCCTCAGAAAAGAAATGATTGAGTAATGTAGAAAAATTCCCATATTAATTCCCATATTAGAACATTAATGAAGAAGATGTCTGTAACCTTGGAATAAGCTGAGCATACCTGTCAACCCAGTGATGGGCCAGGAATTGAGCTCTGGATTCACAGGCTGCAGCATGTTCTGTGTGCAGACTCATTCCTTCAAGAAAGAAGACTTAGTTATTCTTTCTTCACTCAAAATCTTCCTAGAAAGGTGATATTTATGTCTCTCTGAAGATGCCTTGTCATAGTCCTTGCAGTTAACTGAGTGTGAAACTCCATAAATGGGGAATTCAGCAAGTGCCCATCTATTTTATGCTGATGAAGATAAATCAACTCCAACCCACAACTTAATTACTGTATCCAAGTTTGTATTTCAGAAATTATGTATGTGTTTATCCTCTTCCAAATTCAGGGCAGTACAAAACTGGCTAGAATCCAGGCCACACATAAAGGGCTTTCTTTTCCATACTGTCTCCACATAAGTGCTCACTCTTCAAAACCTCGAACCGGCTGGAGGATATTAACATAAGTGGGGTCCTAGTTCCTAGAATGTGCCTTTCTGAGGGCAACATACAACCTTGCTGTATGTAGTATATAGAAGCCTCAAATCCTAGAGGATCCTTTCTCTATATCCTGTCTCTTTTACAGTTGTCTGAAATATATAACTCTTCCTGAGTAAGTCCTGACATGTCATTGAACCATTATGTAAATTTCTTTATAAGCTAAAAGTTTAGATCATGAGTGGTAATTTTATTAGGCATAATACCCCTGTCCAGCTTCACCTTAGCCTAGAAAACAAAATCCCTTTTTACTTTTTGAGAAATAGAAGGCTAAATAGTATGGTATGATGGTATGATGGTATGATTGGTATGGTATGTTATGGTATTCTATACTATAGTATGATATAGTATCAGATACTATAATATAATATAGTATCAGAATTATATTTTTTGGCCTTTTTGAGACAGGGTCTCCCCGTAGCTTCAGCTGGCCTGGAACTCACTATGTAGACCAATCTGTCCTCCATATCACAGAGATCTGCCCACCTCTGCCTCCCAAAGAACTGGGATTAAAGGCATGCTCTACCATGCCCAGCATTCAGAGCTGTATTATTTAGCAGATCTGTTCAGCTAATACTTCACCATTAGCATGCTGGTAATTCTCACAATTCTCAAATGTTAAATATAAGAACAAAATTACCTTTTTGTTGTTGTTGTTGTTGTTGTTGTTGTTGTTGTTGTTGCTGCTGCTGTTATTCTTTTTGAGATAGGGTCTCTTCGTAGACCAGTCTGCTCACAGAGATCTGCCTACCTCTGCCTCCCGAGTGCTAGGATTAAAGGTGTGTATCACCACACCCAGTCAAAATTACCTTTTTGTCATGTTTCCAAAATCCTATAAAGAAAAGAAGATCTCGTGCCAGGTGTGGTGGCATACGCCTTTAATCCCAACACTCGGGAGGCAGAGGCAGGTGGATCTCTGAGCTTAAGGCCAGTCTGGACTACAGCGAGCTCCAGGCCAGCTGGGATTAAAGGGAGACCCTGTCTCAAAAAGACCCCACCCAAAAAAAGGAAAGAAAGAAAAAGGAAAAGATCTCTTAGTACTAATCACAAAATTCAAAATGGAGATTTAATCTCTTTTAGTCCTTTTCTAGTGATGGGTCCTTACTATCCTATCAAGGCTAGTCTTCAGTCTTGCATTGATGTGATCCTCCTGGCTCAACTTCCCAAAAACTTTCTACATGGTATAGGCTTGTACAACAGCCCAGGTAAAATATAGTTTCTTATTACTGATGTTGGCGGGGAAATGCATGGCACAGAATATCTACATTTCTAAAATTTTCAAGTAAAAATCCAGCACTTTCAAAGAAACTATTGTGTTATAGTTTTCAGTAATCAATTTCTACAACAAAAACCTAAAGTTCTTGCTTTGATTATTTTTTTTTCTTAATAGAAGAATCTTCCCCCTTCTGATTAAGGAGAAACTCACTTGACCACTGTAGGGATTTGAGTAAGAAATGTTCTCCATAGGCTCAGGTGTTTGAATATTTTCCCCGAGTTGGCGATGGTGTCGAGGGATGTTATGGAACCCTATGAGTACACCATTACTGGAGTAGGCATATCATTGCAGGCAGGCTTTAAGGGTTTATAGCTTCACTTTCACTCCCAGTTTACTCTCTCTGTTTCTTGGGTAGGGATAGAAATGTAACCAATCAGCTCCCTGCTCTTGCCACTATGCCTGAGTGCCACTATCTCCTGAGTGGCATGTGCCCTTTTTATTCTTATTTCCCATTTATAGATGTATTGTGTTACACCAGAATTGAAAATCCTGCCTCTAAAAGTATTTTCCTGAAATACCCACATTAGTAGAAAACAAAAAAGGAAGGGTCTCACTATATATTCCTGGCTGGCCTGAAACTCCCTATGTGAACCAGGCTAGCCAAGAACTAGAAATAAAGGTGTGCCTTACCATTCCCAGCTTGCAATACTCACAATACTTTTTTTTTAATTTTTATTTATTTTCGTATGTGTATGAGTGTACTGTCTGCATGTAGGTTTGTGCACCCATGCCATGCAATGCCGCGGAGGTCAGAAGAGGGTCTCGGATTCCCCTGGAACTGGAGTTCTCCTGGAATTGGAGTTACAGATGGTTCTTAGCCGCCATGTGGGTGCTGGGGATCGAACCCAGGTCCTCTTCAAGAGCAGTCAGTGCTCTTAACCACTAGGCTATCTCTCCAGCCCCAATACTCACAATACTTTTATCAATGTAATGTTTTATATTTTAATAATTAATTGTATTGTCTACTATACTGGAAAATCATTGATATGAACTCCTTTACATACAGACTGACTCCACTCTCAGAAGGTAATTGAACATGCTACTTCACAGGATAGCACCTTTTCCATTACTTCTACCTTCAGGTCTACACATTGCTTGCTCCCCAAAACCTCACCTCCTGAGCTGCCAGCCTCTTTGTGTTCAGGACCACACTCTCCATTCTTACCTGACATTCACTCTGTCCTTAGGGAGCTTTAGATATTCCTAAAAACCACCTTCTAGTATTAATTGTCTCTTCCTCCTTCTCTCATTTCCTTGCAATTAAAAAGTCTTTATTCATTTTTATTTTATGTGTATGAGTGTATTTCCTGCATGTGTGTAAATGCATCCATGTAGTACAATGCTTGTGGAGGTCAGAAGAAGACTTTGGATCCCCTGGAACTGGAGCTATGGACAGTTGTTAGCCACCATATGAGTGCTAAGATTCAAACATGGGTTCTCTGCAAGAACAGATACTGCTCTTAACTGCTGAGCCATCTCTCCAGCCCCATCCTTGCAATTCTTAAACATGGGTAATTTACTGTCATTGTGAAACAAGACTGAAATTCATAGCTTCACTTATTTTTTGTTGTTCTTTTTGCCCTTACAGAGCATGTTTCTGGACTACATGAGTACTAACTGTTCTACAGACTTTGGGCTAGAAAGATGGCTCAGTGGTTATAATCACTGGCTAATCTTGCAGAGGACCTGAGTTTTGTTTCTAACATCCACATGTCAGGCTACAACTGTCTGTAACTCAATATGATGTCATCTTCTGGCCTCCGCAGGCACTACACATACATGGTACACTTATGTTATAGGGAAAAAAAAACACTAATAAAATAAAATAAAATAAAAACAACCTCCTGCCTCACCCAACAGAGGGCCAGGAACACAAAAGATCACAAATGACCAAACCATAGACAGTAAGAGTCTGCAGAGTGTGGGTACTTGGATAGGTAGGACTCCTAGGTTAAACTCACCCACCCAGGGCTCAAGGACCATTGTAGAAGAAGGGCAGAAAGACTATAAGAGCCAGGGGGGAGGTGCATGACTATATGGAAAAGACTCCTAGAAGCTCCTGGGACAAATCACATGATTTACAGCAAAGGGGTTAGCATGCCTAAGACCAATGCAAACTCAAGCAGACAAATACCCCAACACAGAACTGTGGGAATGACCAACAAGCCCCAATCTTGCTGAGTGAGGAAGAGTGGAAGACCTGATCGATTTATTTATTTACTTACTTACTTACTTACTTTTTTAAAATTTATTTTGGTCTTTTTGAGACAGGGTCTCCCTGTAACCCCAATTGCTGTCCTGGAACCCACATGCCTCTGCCTCTGGAGTACTGGGATTAAAGGTATGCATCACCAGCCAGAGCCAAACTGATCTTAAAAGGAAGGACTTTACATAGGCTGACTAGACCTATGTTGATGAATTTGCCCTGAGGAATGTCTGGGGAACATTAGCTTGACACAATAAGCCTAAATAAATGATAGAATGTATAAATTATGGGGGAGGGGTCTCTAGGAGGGTGGAAGTGGCGAAGGGGGGTATAATGGGGATTAAGATTGGTTGAGATATTGTTTGAAATACACAAAATTCAATAAAATATTTTTTAAAAATCACTTTGTCTTTCACAAATGTTCCTTAAAGCAAGCTTTTCAGAATTTTTTATTTTTATTTTATTTATTTATTTATTTATTTATTTATGTGTGTGTGAATGTATTGTCTGCATGGAGGTTTGTGCACCCTTGTCGTGCAATGCCGTGGAGGTCAGAAGAGGGCGTCAGATTCCCCTGGAACTGGAGTTCTCCTGGAATTGGAGTTGCAGACGGTTCTCAGCCGCCATGTGGGTGCTGGGGATCGAACCTGGGTCTTCTGCAAGAGCAGTCGGTGCTCTTAACCGCTAGGCTACCTCTCCAGCCCCAGAAAGCTTTTCTATTCCCAATGTGATGGGATAATTTTACCAGAGAAGACCACTCAGACACAAAATGATGCCAAAAGAAAGACTTTAGTCAGCTGATAACTACATACTGGACATTCATTCTTGGATGTGTAGATAGGAGATATGATTGGGAGGTGTTTTATATAGAAAAACCGTATCTAGGGGTGAAAAGTTGAAGTTCCCAAGCTTAGGGGTGCTAAGCCCCTCTAACAATTCCTATTCTCTAAAAGCAAGCCAAGCATAAAATACAGAAGCCATGAATCTCAGTTAGCAGAATAAGTTTCCAAGCAACCAGGTACAGGATGACCTGTTCTCAAACTTCTGTCCTCCTTCAGTTCAGTTGTTTGTTCCCATTCTTTGAGTTAAATTTTAACTTCTGGGCTCAGCTGGGACCCATAAAATGGCATAGCTATGGGCAACCTTGAGATGCCTCACCACACTAACACTTGATTGAAAATTTTCAACAAGAACATCCTTTCAACTGCCTTTTTTATCATACAAAGTTCTTAGCTGAATATTCTTATTTTAAGTTAATATCTTTATTAAATTAAATACTATCATAAAATAGTATTTCAAAAACTCTCACTCAAAATAGAGATTAAAAGTGTAATGTGTCACCTGACCCAGTCATACCACTCTTGGGTATATACCCACAAGACTCATCTTACTGCAGAGATACATGCATAGCCATGTTTATTGCAGCTCTCTTCACAGTAGCAAAGAGCTGGAACCAACGCAAGTGCCCCTCAACTGACAAGCAGATAGAGAAAATGTGGTACATCTACACAATGGAGTTCTATTCAGCGGTAAAGAAAGATGACATCATGAACTTTGCAGGTAAATGGATGGAGATATTATGCTAAGTGAAGTAACACAGTCCCAGAAAAACAAACAATGAATGGTATCCCTCATTCATCTGTGGGTGCTAGCACAATTACCTAGTTGTAAGGCAAACTGAACAATGTTAATGTGATCTGAAAACAGCTGTGCTTTTGTATTGTGAATCCCTTAAAAGGTTCTAGAACTAAGCTACCATTTATTTTCAGAGTTAGGAAGCTTTGGTATATGGATGAAGGATATGTATGTATACTTTACAGTAATATAAGATCAAAGGAATGCAGAAAAAGCTGGTTTGTCATGACATTGAGTCTAACCAGTGTTTACTTTGTGGGAGTGCTTCTTAGTATTTCTTATACAAAGCTGCTTGAGCTTTTGTCCAAGCATTTTCTAAAATATTATAAAGTAGTTAAAAGTATCAGGCTGTTGTTACTTAGCCTTTCTGGATGCTTAACAACCATACTTTAATGCTAATACCAATTTGGCCGAGGGTCTTAAGGGATAACTTTGTTCCTTGCCCTCAGAGGTCAACTAAGTCCCAGGGGACTATGCATGGGGGCATCTCTTGAAATGTCCTGCAAATATGAGTCACCAGTCTTCCTGTGCAGGGAGGTCTTGGAGATCCGCAAATGGGATTTCAGCCAGTGTCCAGTCAATAAAGAGGGAAGTCTGCTCATGCTTCAAAGAGGGAAGCCTGGTCTAGCAAGACTTGACGTTGTCCTCAAGTGGTTGGAACTGGTGATTGAAAAGCCAAAAGGGGCCAGGGGTTCATTCTCCCACAAAAAACCCTGAGTGATCCTTGAGAACCAGATCCTCAACTGACCTTGATAAAACAAAAACCTTGGTTAATCTGGGCTAACTGTGTGACCTTAAACATCCAAAAGTAAAGTATAACCAGAAATAAATAAATAGTAAGGCCTGAGAAATTGTACTTCAGGTATAAAACTTGAGATTTTAGTAAAAAGACAAAAGAGCACAGTTGTTTTGCCTGGCAAGTGAAGCTACCCTGTGGCTGCCACAGCTTTTGCCCTCCTTCAAAGATGTGAGAAGACACAGCTTTTCAACCTTCCAATATGGACTGAAGACTCATGTCTTTCCAAGAATCCTCCAAAACTTCAGTGCCAGATGGGGACCAATGAGACATCCAACTTGTGGACTGAGCTACTACTAGGGTTTCCACTTCTTCAAAGTATACACAGCCATTGTTGGACTACTGAAGCTATATCATGGAGACCAGCATAGGAAGATCAAGACAGGACACAGTGCTTATTGGACCTCATTTGGTGACCATGGGAAAGCAAAACCCCAGTGTGGAACACGAGGGCAGAATTGATGGTGGTTTGAGCTTGCCAAGGAGGAGACTTCAAACATGACATCTTTCAGCCTAATAAAAAAAATCATAAGCTGAAGATGCTAAGACCTATAATATATGTGGCATGCATATGTGCATATTTTGGAGTGATGGATATTGGAAGGAATAACAACAACAGAAAAGTCTGTGTCAAAGAACTAACTGAAACAGTGAAATTCTGCTCGAAACATTAAACGTCTGCATCAACAATTTTTAGAGAAACTAGAAAAAGATGAAAAACATGTTTGGCAGAAGGCATGAGTTCTGATGGGGTGGAGGACAGGGAGGGAGGCACAGGTCTAGATTTGATTTGTAATGTGATTTGATTTGTATGAAATGCAGCCAGGCCTGGTGGCGCATGCCTTTAATCCTAGCACTTGGGAGGCAGAGGCACAGAGCTTCAATAAAACATTGGCTTAAAAAAAAAAGTGTAATGTGGGCCAGGTGTGGTGGTGCACACCTTAATCCCAGCACTTGGGAGGCAGAGGCAGGCAGATCTCTATGAGTTCAAGGCCAGCCTGGTCTACATAGAGAATTCCAGGACAGCTGGGGCTACAGGAAACCCCTGTCTCAAAAAGACCAAAAAAAAAAAAAATTGTAATGTGGTAAGACACCTCAAGATTGCCCATTGCTGTAAATTTAAAATACATAAAAAATAAGTTAATTAAAAATTGTAGAGGATGTATCACAACTAAAGATAAATTCTGAGAATACCCTTATTCCTCTTGCTCTCTGACTATATGGAAATAGATTGTGGTTGTTTTAATGTAAAATCTGGACCAAAAAAAGGAGAGATTCCATACTGTATGAAAAATTCCCTTTTTTTTTTTTTTTTTTTTTTTTTGAGATAGGATCTCCCTATACTCCCAGCTGCCCTGGAACTCATTCCATAGGCCAGGCTATCCTTGAACTCACAGAGATCCGCCTGCCTCTGCCTCCCGAGTGCTAGGATTAAAGGTGTGCACCACCATGCCCAGTGAAAAAATTCCCATTTTAAAGGCTACATTCTCCCAGGAAGCTGTCCTTATAACTATAATGTCCCACATCTTCCCTTGAGCAGCTTCTATTCTTCTATCCAACATGCTTAAGCATGCTCTAAAATGCCTTTATTACACTAGCAAGTCCTAAGGTTCCTTTCAGCTACTGAAGCCACACATCCTGGTTTGGCTTGAGTAGAGATCCCTAAAATCTTAGGAGGACTCCCCACATTGCTAAGGATGACCATAGGGAACTATGTCCCTCTTCCCTCACTGCTAACCTTTCTTCTGGTTCTTGCTAGATCCATCTTCAAATATTGCTGGCAATTGTCCTGTCTGGCTCAGGCACATATTACTTTGGGTTCCTTTGCTTCTATTTTCTGGCCGAATCATTAATTTTTGTAAATTCACAGCATTCTAATTTATTTTATTTTTTTTATATGAACGAATGTACTGTCTGCATGTAGGTTGGTGCACCCATGTCATGCAATGCCGTGGAAGTCACAGGAGGGCATCGGCTTCCCCTGGAACTGGAGTTAAAGACTGTTCTTAGCCGCCATGTGGGTGCTGGGAATCGAACCCAGGTCCTCTACAAGAACAGTCAGTGCTCTTAACCACTGAGCCATTTCTCCAGCCCCTATAATTTATTTTCTAACTTCAACTGATCTAATGTTAAGCTGTTTACCTAAACCAATAGTAGCACATGTTTCTCTACACATAGCATTATATAATGCAAAAAAAAAAAAATGGGTTCTACCTTTGGTGCACCCTAGTTGTCCTAGTTGTGTCTTCATATTAGTCCTGTGGCCTTAGATTTACTGAGACACAAATTCTTTGTCTTCTGATGAATGTAAGAGGGCTTTATTTATAGTCTCTGAAGTTTAAATCAAATAAATCCAGCATATAGTCATCAAAAATGCCAGTTCATACTTGAGATAACCTGACTACAACTTTTATTGTTCTGGCCGCCATATATATATATATAGATAGACAGATAGATAGATAGATAGATAGATATAGATATAGATAGATATAGATATAGATATAGATTTTGTAACAAACAAACTTCTATCAGTATATTGAATTATATTCCTATGCTGATTAGTTTTTGTCAACTTGACACAAACTTGAGACCCTTAGGAAGAGGGAACCTCAACTGAGGAATCTCTTCCTTTGGATGAGCCTGTAGCCATATCTGTAAAACAATTTTTTAATTGAATGCAGTCATTCTAATTGATGGAGGAGGGCGTAGCCACTATGGATGGTCTTGTCCCTCGGCAAATGGACCTGGGCCCTATAAGAAAGGTAACTAAGCAAACCCCTAAACAACATTCTTCCTTGGTCTGTGCTTCAGTTTCCTCCTTCAACTTCCTGCCTGAGTTCCTCCCCTGACTTCCATCAATGATGGACTGTGACATGCCAAGTATAAGCCAAATCAACCCCCCCCCGCCCCGAGTTCTTTTGGTCAGTGTTTTATCATGGAAATAGAGGAAGCAAACTAAGATAATTCCTAAAGAAAAAAGAGCTGAAAGTTCACTCTCTTAAAGATGGTTCTCAGTCACCATGTGGGTGCTGGGGATCGAACCCAGGTCCTCTGCAAGAGCAGTCAGAGCTCTTAACCACTAGGCCATCTCTCCAGCCCCATCATTTTGAGTCTTTTAAGGGTTCTCCACACTGCTTTCCATAGTGGTTGTACGAGATTACATTCCCACCAGCAGGGATGAGAATTCCCCTTCCCCACAACCTCTCTAGCATTTGGTATCATTTATTTTCTGTTTTGTTTTGTTTTTTTATCTTTTTGAGACAGGGTCTCCCTGTAGCCCCAGCTGGCCTGAAACTCACTCTGTAGACCAGGCTGGCCTTGAACTCACAGAGATCCACCTGCCTCTGCCTCCCAAGTGCTAGGATTAAAGGCGTGCGCCACCACGCCCAGCTCATTTGTTTTCTTGATCCTAGCCAACCTTATTGGAGGGAGATGGTATCTTAAAGTGGTTTTAATTTGCATTTCCTTAGTTATTAGCAATGTTGAACACTTTTTAAGATGCTTCTCAGCCATCACTATTTCCTCACTTGAGAAGTCTCCTTTCAGCTCTTTTGAGTGAGTCATTCGTTTTCTTAATTCTTTTTTTTTTTTTTTTTGAGTAGTCTGTATATTCTGGAAGTTAATGCTCTGTCAGATGTTTCAGGAGTGAAGGTTTCCTCCCACTTTGTGAGTTTTCTCTTCACTTCCCTGATTGTTCCTTTAGCTGTACAGAAGCTTTTGAGTAATGAGGTCCCATTTGTCAATTGTCGACATTATTTCCTGCACAGCTGCTGTCTGATTTAGAAAGTCTTTTCCTATACCTATGTCTTGTAGGTTGCTGCCAACTTTTTCTTCTATCACCTTCAGAGTTTTGGGTTTCACGTTGAGGTCTTTGATCCATTTGGAGTTGATTTTTGTACAGGGCGAGAGATAGGGGTTTAATTTTATTCCTCTACAAGTGGTGATCCAGTTTTGCCAACACTGTTTGCTGAAGATTCTGTCTTTCCTCCATTGAATTTTCTTGGCCCCTTGTCAAATATGAGGTGGCTGAAATTGTATGTGTTCAAGTTTGGATCCTCAGTTTTGTTCCATTGATCTATAGGTCTATTTTTATGCCAGTACCAGGCTGTTTTTATGACTATATCCCTGTAGTGTAGTTTGAAGTCTGGTATAGAGATCCCCCTGTATTGTTCTTTTTGCTTAGGGTTGCTTTGGATATTCTGGGTCTTTTGTTTTTCCATATGAAATTAAGGATTTTTCCCCCAAGCCTGTGAAGAAACTCTTGGGGATTTTAACTGGGATTGCATTGAATCTGTATATTAATTTTGGTAGAATGGACATTTTTACTATATTACTTTTTCCAATCCATGAGCATGGGAGGTCTTTCCATCTTTTGATGTCTTCTTCATTCTCCTTCTTTAGGGGTTTAATTTTTTTTTTGTAGAGATCTTTGGTGTCTTTGGTTAGGTTTGGTCCTAGGTATTTTATTGTTTTTGAGGCTATTGTGAGTGGGAAGATCTCCTTATATTCATTCTTCAGGTGGTTGTTGTTGGCATAAATAAAGGCTACTGATTTTTCTAGGATAATTTTATATCCCACCACTTTACTGAAAATTCTTAATCATTTCTAGGAGTTTTCTGGTGGAGTTTCCAGCATCCCTTAGGTAAACTATCATATCATCTCCAAAAAGGGATAGCTTGAATTCCTCTTTAAAACATTCTTTAACTACAGAATTTATTGAAAGCATCTTAGCTAGGAAGGTTATTGCAGACAGATGTGTTCCACTAGATAACTTTGGTATTTGTTCCTCAAGACAGCTTTGAGGTATTTAGGGTTCTCAATTCCTAAAACCACTATAAGGTATTGGGAAGGTCCTCAAGTATAAAATCAGTCATTCAATGATAAAAACAATATCAGGCATCCACAAAAGTCACATCAAATGCATGAGTGTATGTATTTCTTTTCCTCTTCATGCTTGGATCTGAGGCCTGCTCCACAGGAAGGAATTTCCTACCTACCCTAACCAGTACCAGTACCTTAAATCTGGTCAAAAGCCCATGACTCAGAAGGTCAAGGTACTAGAGGGGAATGTACTACTGCTTTGTTAACTGGACACATCATCAAATTTCATGCTCCATATGTATACTTATTCACAGAGATTAGATTAGCACTGCTCTCTGCCTCATCCAGAGAAGCTTGCAAAGATCCATAACTAATGAAAGTACTGAGAATAAGTGATTCTTGTGTGCTCAGCCCTTAAAGGGCACATCTATGTACAACCACAGTGCCCACCTCAAGTCTTAGGGAACATCACAGAAGAGGGGTTAGAAAGAGTCAAAGAGCCGAGGCCCGCCCAGCCGATCCCAGTGGAGTCACGAAAGAATCAAAGAGAAGGAAGGATATGCAGCAATGAGTGCTGTGAAATGCTGTTTTATTAATTAATTAAGTTTTGGGTCTTTTTGAGACAGGGTCTACCTGTCTACCTCCAGCTGGCCTGGAACTCACTACATAGACCAGGCTAACGTTGAACTCACAGAGATCCACTTGCCTCTGCCGCTGGAGTGCCAAGATTAAAGATGTGTACCACCACACCCAGTGCAATGATCTCTTTTGGACACAGCTGACCTAGCTGTTGTACTCATCAACTCACAGCAACTAATCTAGATGAAGCCAGCAAGATCAACATTTGAACAGGCACACACACACACCACACACACACATGAACATCAAACATCAGGTATATGTGTGGAGAAATATAGTGAGAAAATGATCCAAATATATATGTGTACAAAGGTGTCAAAGAATAACAATAATAGTGATAGTAGTCATCATAATCAAAAAGAGAAACAAAAAAATCAAACTCAAACACATCAGAAATACACAGATGGAGGTAAAAGCAGTCCTTTTTGCCCTTTGATACCCTCTGTACTTAAGTCTCTCTGTGAGGGCCAGAGCAGTGCAAGGAAGGCCTTTAGTCAAGCATGGTCACATCCTGGGTCCCAAAACAGGGGTAGGTACATTGGTGCACATTTGTTTTTCTGACCTTCTTGTTCAATTGTCAGATTGTCCAGAGTCATTGTACTTACTCTATGGAGAGAAGAAGCTAAGGCCCTGAAGCAGGGGTGGGGGTGGGGGGGAGTGAATTACCAGGGTCCTATGGCCTGTGGTAGCAGAGCAGGTACTTTGGAATCCTGTTCTTTGGTAGTTCACCAGGTCTCAAATGAAAGGCCACAAAGAGAAACAGGTAATACTAAATTTGATGTGATGGCACATGCCTGTAATCTCAACATTTGGCATGTGGAGGCAAGAGGATCTGGAGTTCAAGGTCATCTTTCCTCAGCAATATAGCCTTTTTGAGGTCAGCCTCAAAAAGGTTCCATGAGACCTTGCCTCAAAACAAAACTAAATAGAAGCTGGGAAGATGGTTCAGCAGTTAAGAGCACTGGCTGCTCTTGCAGAGGAACTGGGCTTGGTTCCCAGTGCCCACATGGTGGCTAACACCATTCTTAACTCCAGGGGATCTGATGCCTTTTCCTGACATCACATACAAAGGTGCACTTTTACGTAGACAAAACATTTGTACACACAAATAAAAATAAAATGAGCCCCAAAATTAAAATAAAATAAAATGAACAAACAATAAATAGGAATCATTGAGGGTTCTAGTTTTTTTTTTTACTTTTTTTTAAATTTTTTATTTATTTATTTATGTGTATGAATGTACTGTCTGCATGCAAGTTTGTGCACCAGAGTCGTGCAATGCCACGGAGGTCAGAAGAGGATGTCGGATTCCCCTGGAACTGGAGTTCTCCTGGAATTGGAGTTTCAGACAGTTCTCGGCCGCCATGTGGATGCTGGGGATCGAACCCGGGTCTTCTGTAAGAGCGGTCGGCGCTCTTAACCACTAGGCCATCTCTCCAGCCTGAGGGTTCTAGTTTTTAGCCCCTCTGTAGAAATCTACAATGTGCTCCTGTAGAGAACACATTCAGCTTTTGATGAAAGGGGGTTCAGGTTGCTAACCTCCACCTCAGACTCACTCACCTGGCTTCTGTATCTTTAAGTCTGCAGGAAGTCAGAAAGGGATAAAAACAACACTGATAATTCACCATGAGGCTCTGCCCCAGTGGCTTTCATTTCCACTCTCATCTTTCCAGGTGGGTGCTATAATCTTTTTTGGCTGGTGAGGCTCAGGTTGTTTAATCAACACGCCCCACACCCCATGCCCCACACTCAGTGTGAGATGGAGCCAAGAGGAGCACCCCTGGCTCAGATCACCAAATGAAGCACCCTGGCTGTTATCTCATCTTCAACTAGCTTCCTTCTGAGAAAACTCCCAGCTTAGCTCAGCATACATCTCTGGCTTCCCAATTTCTCACTGCATTAGCCAGCTGGGATTCTAGAGTATGGTGATGGAGCCACACCAGAGACATGCTCACAGCCAACCAGTATTTATTGACGGCCAGGCAATGCTCTATACTGAACTGGAAATTGAACAGGGAAATTGAAGAGCCAAGTTCTGAGCCTACTGTGGTGGCAAATGCCTATAATCTCAGCACTTGGGAGGCTGAAGCAAGAGGTTGCTACATAGCCAGATTGTCTCTCAGGAAAAAAAGTCAAGTTCCTGCATCCATGGAGTTAGCATTCTAGAGCCTGTTAACCGCTGTTTAACTGAACTTTCTGTATTTATGGAAATATTCTAGGGCTGAACATTGTATTGTACATCTGTAATCCAGCAAGTTTGAGGTCACCTTGGGCTATATGAGACCCTCTCAAAAACAAAACAATAATCAAAAGAACAGAAAATGTCCTAATATTTGCTGCGAACCAACCCAGCTGGGGGTCCCTCAGACCGCAGGAATCAGGGTCTTGGAAGGAGGGCACAGGTTCAGCGAAAGACAGACAGACACGACACCAGAATGGCTTTGAATCTGCTGCATTTTACTAAGAGCAAGCCACTGATTATATAGCACAGAGCAAGGAAAACGGGTCAGGATTGGCACATCACCAGGAACAATAAGCCCATTGCTAAGGAATTCACACCTGGGATTCCAAGGACAACAAGCTAATTAAATTTACACATCAGTCAGAAGCACTTATACATAGTATATTGCTCATGCCCTCTTGGCAGGGGAGATAAGAAACAAGCAGTGGTCATAAATCCACAAACCATGAATAGTTTATTTTGTGAGATGTGAGACATTGCTTTTCTTTGAAGTTTCAATTTGGTTTCTTCCTGTCCTCCCTGGTGCCTGATCTTCACGTCCTCCCAAGGCCATTTGTTATCTTTAGGCTGTAATTCAAGCCATGGCCTGGGAGAGCCTTTTTGGTTGGTTTTGTTTTTCTACATTACTTTTCCGTAAAGGAGAAGCCCGCCACGTGCCTCTGACCAAGTATTGTTTTCTATCATGTATAACTGTAACTAAGATTTCTATTTTACTAATTCTATCAGGTGTAACTCCTTGCTTAAGGGACTGAGATTTTATTTTTATTAAGTCTGGAAAAACACTTTTGTTATTTGTAACTGACCTATGACATCACTCAGTATAATGTTTTTTTGTCCATAATATCTTTGTAGGGGCTTTTAGGACAAAGGGGTCGTTAGGTAATGTTTCTCTGTATGATTTTGCTTAGGTTCGCAGATATCCATGCACGTTGTGTAAGTCAGATGTTAATGGGTGGAAGCTTCTGTTCACCTGATTTATTTCCATACACATTTAACTGCCCCTTGTTCTGGAACTGAAGTCGTGTCGTACTCAGGAAAAGAATCAAAAGACAATATGCAAAGCCCAATATCCAGGAAGCGTAACATCTTTAGAGTGCGTCATGATCTTGGAAGCTAAAGCTGAGCACTCTGCCAGGGACCTCCAGGGAGCTTAGCTTCGGAGGGCACGTATCTCCCGTCTGCTATTATGACTTTTGTCATTGCTCACACAGACGACACTGGAGTTGGTGTGGCAAATATTCTATAATCTGTGTTTTCCAATAAGAAGCTTAATAAATACTTGAGCAAAAAATTATTATTATTGAGACAGGGTCTCCCTATGGCACTAGCTGTCCTGGAACTTGCTATGTATTCCAGGCTGTCCTTGATCTCACCGAGATCTGCCTGCTTCTGCCCCTTGAGTACTGGGATTAAAGGCATAAGCCACTGCAACTAGCAAGAAACAAATGCCTTAAATTTTATTTATTTTAATTTTTTATGTGTGTTTTGTCTGCATGTATGTGTAAGCGCGTCCGTGTTGTGTAATACCTGCAGAGGTCAGAAGAGGTCATTGGATCCCCCCTGGAAATGCAATTATGGAAGGTTGTTAGGCACCATGTGGGTGCTGGGAACCAAACCTCCCTGCTAAGATCAATTAGTGCTTTTAACAGCAAATCCGGGGCTGGAGAGATGGCTCAGCGGTTAAGAGCACTGACTGCTCTTGCAGAGGACCCAGGTTTGATTCCCAGCACCCACATGGCAGCTAAGAACCGTCTTTAACTCCAGTTCCAGGGGAATAAGACACCCTCTTCTGACCTCCGAGGCATTGCACAACATGGGTGCACCAACCTACATGCAGACAGTACATTCATACACATAAAAAATAATTTAAAAAAAACTTTAAAAAATTTTTTTTTATTTCTGTACATGTATGAATGTACTGTCTACATGCAGGTTGGTGCACCCGTGTCATGCAATGCCGCGGAGGTCAGAAGAGGGTGTCGGATTCCCCTGGAACTGGAGTTCTCCTGGAATTGGAGTTTCAGATGGTTTTAGGCTGCCATGTGGGTGCTGGAGATCAAACCCGGGTCCTCTGTAAGAGCAGTCGGCGCTCTTAACCGTTAGGCCATCTCTCCAGCCCCAACCTAAAAATTTTTTTAAAAACAGCAAATCCTTCTCTCCAGCCCCGAATTTATTTTTATTTTGTGTGTATGAGTCTTTTGCCAGCATTTATGCAAGTGTACTACATGCGAGGAATTCCAGCAGTGGCCAGTAGAGGGCGTCGGATCCACTGGAACTGCAGTTACTGACAGTTTTTAGCTGCCAGGTGGGTACCCACCATGTCCTTTGTAAAAGCAGACAGCGCTCTTCTTTCTAGCCTGGGAAGCAAAGTTTTAATTGAATTTAAGCCACATATGTCTAGTGGCTATCATAATGTGATCCTAACCTGCCAATTCAAAGCCAAAAAGAACTTTCTGAACCTCTAACGAACCTCCCAGACCTGCCTCCAGCTCTACTGGAGTCCTGGAACTAACAGGAGCCAACTGCCAGCAAGTCTGTGGAAACCGGATGTTCATCAGGACTCTACGTAGTGCCCAACTGCACCAAGTTCTTTTCCATCCCCGGTCCACCTCCTCCTTGAGGTCCAGGCACCAATGAGCTGCTGGCACGGCCCCTGGAACAGCTGACCCCTCTCCCCCTACTGCCCTTCCCTAAGAGCTTGAGCCCCTGAACCACCCCCTTCCCTTCAGCACTTCCACACTCTTCTGTGTCTCAATTACTGCACCCCCCAGCCCCCCTCGTCTCTTTAGACATGGTGATATATGCTATAATACTTGGGTGTTGAAGATGGGGAGTGTAAATCTCAGGCTAGCCAGGTGTGTGGTTCAGTTGTAGAGCACTTGCCTAGATTCTGCTAGAGAGGGGCTGGGGGTTTGGCTCCGTGTTAGAGCACTTACTTGGTACATATAAGGTCTTGGGTTAGATCCTAAATACTGCAGAAACAAACAAAAAAATAAAAATTCTTGATTCATTGGGCAAAATCCCACGTCCTTACTAAGTATATGAGTAAGAGATCAGATAAATTAACATAAACTAAACACCAGTACTTCTCAGTACTCTTTTTAAAGGTATTTATTTATTTATTTATTAGTATTTTTGACACAGGGTCTCCCTTTAGTCCCAGCTGGCCTGGAGCAGCACACTCTGTAGACCAGGCTGGCCTTGAACTCACAGAGATCCGCCTGCCTCTGCCTCCCAAGTGCTAGGATTCAAGGTGTGTGCTACCATGCCTGGCTCTTTTTACTATTCTCTATATTTTATTTTTTTTATTTTTATTTATTTCTGTATGTGTATGAATGTACTGTCTGCATGCAAGTTTGTGCACCCGTGTCGTGTATATTTTATTTTTAAAAATTTTATGTGTATGAGTGTATTGCCTGTACACACGGCCCCTGGAGCACCTGACCCTGCTCCCTCCCATTGCCCTTCCCTAAGAGCTTGAGAGCCTGAATCACCCCTTCCCTTAAGCACTTCCATTCTTCTGTGTCTCAGTTACTGGCCCTGGAGGTCCGAGGAGGACATTGGATCCCCTGGAACTGGAGTTACTGATGGTTGTTAGCTGCCATGAACCGAACTCTGGCCCTTTGCAAGAGCAGCAGTTGTCTTAACTGCTGAGTTGCTTTCCAGTTTGAGGATACTTGATTGTGAGAGAAACCCTGTCATCTGGTGTAAGCACAAAGAAGAGTTTCTTGGAACATTTGTTGAAAATGTCAGGCTGGGCTGGATCCAGGTGCTCACTGATGGCCTTAGCTGTTTCCCTTCAGTTCTCAGCTAAAAATTCCCTTCTCTCCCTAGTTGATTTGCCATCTATCTATCTATCTATCTATCTATCTATCTATCTATTAGCTATCTACCTATCTTTCATCTATCTACCTATCATCTATCTATTAGCAATCTACCTATCATCTACCTGTCTATCTAATCTACCTACCTATCATCATCACCATCATCAATCTATTACCTATTTATTGCTTTTGTCATGGTGTGTGTGTGTGTGTGTGTGTGTGAGAGAGAGAGAGAGAGAGAGAGAGAGAGAGAGAGAGAGAGTGAGAGAGAGAGAGTGTCAGAGGATAATCTGAAGCAGTTGGTTCTTTCCTTCTGTCATGTGGGTCCTGGGGATTGAAGTCAGGTTGTCAGGCTTGGTATCAAGCACCTTTACCTGCTGAGCCATCTTTTTGGCCCCTGGCTTGTCTTTTGTAGATGGTCACTGTATTAGTCAGGGTTCTCTAAAGAAACAGAAACAACAGGACAAATATAGATAGCTATACATAATTTATTGATTTACTCACGCAAAACAGAGTTCAAGGAGTCCGCTGCACTGGAGAGGCTGAGAATCCAGGGAACTGCTCAGTCTGCAAGGCTGGATGTCTCAGTAGTCCCAATCTGGTGCTGAAGGCCCGATGGATTCCAGGAGATCTGCTGGTCTCAGTACACGCTGGGATCCAAAGGGTTGATCACAGCAGCAAGACAAACTCACCAGTGACAGAGGCAAGCCGCAGGAAAAAAAAAGGGACCAGCTCCCTCTGCTGTGGCCTTTAATACTGCCTGCCGGCAGAAGGTAACAACCACATTTGGGGTGGGCCATCCGGGTTGAGGTGGTCCAATCTGAAGATCATTTTTCTCTTATTTGTTCCTTAGTCCAGTCAAGTTGACACCCAGGATTAACCATCACAGTCACCAACAGCTCTTGTCTAGAGAGAGCTGGAGATAGTGGCAGTGGTCTGAAACCCCAGCATTCAAGACAATGAGACAAGAGAATCATGAGTTTGAAGATAGCCTGAGCTACACATTGAGATCCTGTCTCCCAAAGCCCCAGAAAGCAAAGCATAACAACACTAAAGTGTCCAGAGGGAGGAAACATGCTGTGACTTCCTACTTTGAACTAGTTCCCAAGACTAGCAGACCTGAACTGAGGTCCTACTTCTGCCTGAGGAAGGATTGCTCTGCACATGTCTCTTGGAGTGTGCATGGGAAAAGTGGTTTTCCCTAGGAAATCAGGGTGGTCATCAGAGGTAAGGCTAGGGCTGGACAGACATGAACAGACTCAAGCAGGTGAGATCTTGGCAGCCTTCTGGGTGCTCTCCCATTCTCTTAGCACCACAGGGGCAGGTGATAGTTCTGTTTATAGGGAAAGAAACCAAGACTTGGAGAAGTTGAGTCTCCTTCCCAAGACCACCTCTTTCTTGTCCAAAAATCATGAGTAAGAATATTGTGGGAGAAGTAATCAGAGCAAAGCCAGGTGGTCAGGTGGGGTTGAAGCAGCAACCAACAAGCTAAGTGGTAGGCAGGGGAGCCATAACTTTAGAGGATAGGGACTGGAGGTTCTAATGTCCTATATCACATTCTCCTAGGCTGAGCAGAGCCTCCCAGCAGCTGATACTCAACTACGGCAGCTGTATTTGGTGGCAGTGTCCTGCTGGTGGCTGGTGGATATAGTGGCCGGCCTTATGGGGACTTGAAGACCTCCAAGGTCTGTCCCTCTTCATGTTCCAGGCAACTGCTCTGGATGTGAGGCATCAGGTGACATGGAGAGGGTGGCAATGAGAGGAGGTGTTATGGTCTCCACAGAGGAGGGAAAACGGGGGAGAAGGTCCTTGGGGAAGAAGTGGGGGGATTCCTGGAATAGAGGAGCCTCTGGGGCTGGGGAATAAATGGGTGTTTCTTTTGGGGAGGTGTTTCTTTTTTTTTCTTTAAGGCGTGTGCTGCCACGCCTGGCTATTTTTTATGTGTATGAATGTACTGTCTGCATGTAGGTTTGTGCACCCATGTCGTGTAATGTCGCGGAGGTCAGAAGAGGGTGTTGGATTCCCCTGGAACTGGAGTTACAGATGGTTCTCAGCCGCCACATGGATGCTGGGGATCTAACCCGGGTCCTGTGCAAGAGCAGTCAGCACTCTTAACCACTAGGCCATCTCTCCAGCCCGGGGGTGATTCTTAAGGTGCTGAGCAGACAGGGTTCCCTGGGGGTAATCACAGGAGTGAAAGTTTGCTTGTAAACCATATAGATCTAAGTAGCAATGTCTTCTTCTGTGCCTCATCTCCCTGTAGTACCACCTGGACTACTTTTCCATGTGCATGGACTACAGTGTCTGTTCCTGAGACCCAAAATGCATTTGGTCTTGGGGAGCCTGCCAAGCTGTACCCCATCCTGGGACTCTCTCAGGAACTGTGAGTGACTACCCAGGGCCCTATGTCCACTAGCATAGAGGGCTGCCTTCAGCTTTCTCTAAGTGGTCACCCACCTATGATACTCATTCCTGTGCCAACACAGACTCTTCACTTCCCCCATCACCCTGATCCCTTTGAGATTAGGAGCCTGTTCCTGGATACCCCAGCCCTTGTTTTGATCCTTCCTATGCTAACCCTTTTCCACTTCTCTCTTCTCCCACTCTTCTGGGAGCCCCACAGCTCCTCCCAATGGGCCTGGTACCCTGGATAGGTGCATGCACAATGAGAGCTGCCTCCCTGGGGCTGGTGAGTGTGGAGCAGTGGTGGGGGAAGGGAAAGGCACACCCCAAACTGACCCTCCAGAGAGCTGCCTCCCCAACCCCTGTTCTCTCAGAGCAGACTTGTTCCCATAGGGAGACCTTAGGCACTGTTGGCATGTGGTGGGGAGCAGCACTGGTCTTCACTTCCCTGGAGGCCTGCTTCACCCAGAGCTTCTTGCCTGATGTGTACCTGTTCATCTTCCAACACCTGGGCAACATCTCTCAGCCTGATAATGGGGGGGGGGGGTGGCAGAAGGCTCTGGAATGGGGTGAACAGCTCTGGGCCTAGAATTGTTTCTTTTCAGATTTTTTTTCACCCCTTTGGTCCTGGAAATGGAAACTGGGGCTTTGTGCATGCTAAATGAACCAACTTCTGAGCCACAGCCTAACTCGAATGCATCCTTACCACTCAAGAGTCTGTTTTGAAAGACACTTTACATGCAAGGGTCTAATTTATCTCATGGAACTGAAAAAAAAAAGAAAAAAGAAAAAACCTGATGTGGTAGTGTATACCTGAGATCCCATCACTCATGAAGTTGAGGATTGTTGTGAATTCCAGCCCAGCCTCAGAAACATAGTAAGACCCTGTCTCAAAAAAAAAAAAAAAAAGAAAGAAAGAAAGAAAGAAAGAAAGAAGAAAGAAAGTCAGACCCATGTGGTGTGTTGCATGTAATCCCAGCACTTGGAAAGCAGAGTCAAAAGGATCACAGCAAATTAGAGGTCAACTTAGTCAACAGAGTGAATTCTAAACCTGCCTAGATTGTAGTATAAAATCCTGCCTCAAAGGTATATGTATGTGTATGTACATCAAAGAAACCATAGATACCTGAGTGTGGTGGTACGTGCATGTAATCCTAGCACTTGAAAGGCTAGGACAGGGGGATTGCTGTGAGTTCCAGGCAATGAATTCCAGACTAGCACATATTATGATGTGAAACCCTGTCTCATAAAGCCAAAAAAACCCAGCCCTGGTGGAACTTTTATTTAATCTCAGCATTTGGGAGGCAGAAGCACACAGATCTCTGTGAGTTCAAGGCCCCAAAATTACTTCATTCTACATATGTGAATATTTTGCCTGTATGTATGTAAGTACACCATCTGTGTCCAGTGCCCAGGGAGGCCAGGAGAGGGTGTTGGATTCCTTGCAACTGGAATTACTGACCATAGCTAGCTGCCATATAAGTGCTGGAAATCAAACCTAGATCCTCTGTAAGAGCAGTGAGTGCTCTTAACTAGCTCCAGCTCCATCCTCCCCTCTTATTCATCTCTTCTCTGAACCCCTAGGCATTCACTGGATTTGGCAACTCTGGACTTTTGATATAGATAAAGTCATGTGCTTTGTGGCCTTTTTTTATCTGTTTTCCTTCACTCAGCTAAGGTTTTCAGGGCTGTAACTTCACTTCAAACCAAATATGACACACATCTGTGATCTTAGCACTGAGTAGGCTAAAGCAAGAGAGGGCATCTCAAGCTCAAAGTCAGCCTGTGCTATCTAGTGAGACTGTTTTTAAATCAAAACAGAAAATAAACTTCATTTTTATGGCATAATAATATTCTATTGTGGGTGTACCCAAGCTTGGGCATGTGTGGGCTAACATTTCAGCTAGGACACTTTAGAATCACAAGTACAGATCACACGACCTCTCTGTTTACACACCACAAGTTGGGATGAGATGATAGTGTGGAGGTCTAGGATTGGCGGCTGGAAGATGATATCATGCAATGTGTGGGCTGCCCATCCCAAACCTATATAAGGTGCTGTTGCATTTAATAAATGGATTTTCACCCTCTGACATGGTCCCCGGGATGTTACTATAGTAACCCTGCACATAAACCCTCTTCAGCCTGCACCGCCTTGGAAATGACACCCCCTCACTCTATCATGTGGATTTATCATATTTGTTTATCCATTCATCAACTACTAGACATTTGGAATGTTATTAGATTTTAGCTATTGTAAGTCTACCATAAACATTCCTGTTTGAATTTGTGTTTGAATACTTTTTTTAATTCTTAAGACATATAGCTTGTAGAATAGCAATTCTGTCTTTAACTTAATAAGAAACCATTACACTTTTCCACTGATTTTAACACAGTGTGCTTCTGGGCCTCTCTCATGTCACATGGTCAGAGAGTAAACCTGATTGCCACACAAGCCTATACACCTGATTTCAATCCCTGGAACCCACATAAATGTGGAAAGAGAACTAACTCTATGAAGTTGTCTTCTGACCCCTACAGACACAACATAGAACCCTCATACCCACACATACACACATACATCATACATACACATGTACAATAATTATGAATAAAAATTTAAAAATACCACAGTGACAAAACAGAAGTTGAGTAGAAAGTCCTTAATAGTGTTTGCTGCACAAGCATGAGGAATTAGTTCATATATCAAGGAGATAAGGTGGAGAGTGGTAGAGAAGGATAGTGGATATTCTCTTCTGGCCTCCCCATACATGCAAGGGCACATATGCATATACATGCATGTACCAGACATACACATTCACACATGCACAGTCTCCCATTACTCCATTCTCTACCCCTCAATAGTCCAAAACTACCTAGTCCCATCATCCCCTAGCTTAAGACCAGCATAAAGCCCCCAAGGGATTGATTTCATACTTTCCATATCTACCTCCTCAAATGCATGTATAGCCTCTAATTTTACTTCTTACACAAAAATGTTATTGTACTGTCTTTCTTCTCCTTCCTTCCTTCCTTCCTTCCTTCCTTCCTTCGGACAGGGTCTTACTATGTAGCCTTAGGTGAACTGGACCTAGTGAGGTCTATTCCAGGCTGGCCTGAATTCACAGAGAGTTGTCAGCCTCTGCCTCTGCCTCCCGAATGCTGCCACTACATCCAGCTGCCACTTCCTTTTTTAACTTCTTTTTTTAAATTAATTTATTTTTATTGACATTTTATATATTTCATACATCATTTTTCATTCCCCTCTCCCCGCCCCTCCCCCACCCCCGTTTATGCATTCTACTGTACATGTCTTGCATCTTTCTCTCAGTGTTTCCAAGGATATTTTTTTCTGCAGAGGCTTGTTGTTTTGAGCAGAATTGAACAGTATCAGTCATTTCTTTGACCCAGTCCTTATGTTGTTGTTGTTCCCTCCCCTTTGTATTACTCCAAATTATGCCTATATAAACATTTCCTTTTTTATTTTTTTGCAATAATATAGGGTTTTATTTTACTTAATTTTTAAAAATTGTTCCATGTATGAGTGGTGGGGGTGCAAAAGGAAGTGGGGGCAGGATGGGGGCTGCAGGAGTTTTGTCCTTCACCCCCAGCAAGGTGGCCTCTTCTAAAGCCATAGACTGGCGCATTGCAGAATGGCGATTCCTATACTGAGTCTGTTCATTGTAGGAGGAGATGTCGATCTGGTCAGGCAGCTCACTGATGTTGACCTCAAAGCGGCACTGCACATCATTGAGGGTGTTGGCATCTCTTTGATCTGAGACAAATGTGATGGCCAAGCCCTTGGTGCCAAAGTAGCCTGCTCTGGCCACTCGGTGCAGATAGGTATCAGAGTCTTGAGGCATGTTGTAATTGAAGGCAATGTTCATACACTCAATGTCCATACCTCGGCCTAACAGGTCAGTAGCCACAAGAATTCACCCCTGGAAACCTTTGAACTGCTGATAGCGAGAAAGCCTCTCCTCCTGGGCCATGGCACAGTGGATGGCAATGGCTGGGAAGTTTTGCTCCACTAAGAGCTGGGCCAGGGCAATGCAGCGCTGCATGGACCTCACCAAGATCACCACCTGGTTGAACTCCAGGGCATCGAGTATGTCAAAGAGCTTCTGGTTCTTCTCATTGTCCTTCAGTTTCACATAGAATTGCTGCAACCCCTGCAGTGTCAACTTGATCTCATCATCCAGGAGGACTTCCCAGGTGCTCTTGAAGTCACTCAGTAACCCAGGAAGGCTTGTTTGGTCTCAGGTAGCCCATACTGGTCTAGAAGTGCCTGTGTATCCAAGAGTAGATTTCACCTCCTGATCCACACCCCAGATCATTTCAAGCATGTAGTCCCAGCAGAGGAACAGGGGACTCTGTGCATTGTGACCATGTCCTTGACAAGTTTAAAAGGCAGACAAGGTTATCCTGAAAGAATCCTGGAGAGTTTCCCAGCAAGGTCTGCAGAGTCAACACTTCCTTTTTTAAAGTAAATATTTATTTGGTGACTTGAATCCCAGCACTTAGGGATTAAATGTTTGATAATTTCTCATTAAATTAAATCCAGCCTGCTCTACATAGTGAGTTCTAAGACACCTGGGATTATAGGGAGATTTTGTCACAAATGACCCACCAAAACAAATTTTATTTATGTTATGTGTATGAGTGTTCTGCTCGCATGTATATATGTATATCATGTGCATGTTGGGTACCCATGGAGGCCAGAAGAGAGCATAAGATTCCCTTGAATTGGAGCTATGGATGACCTGGGGTCCTCTACAAGAACAGCCAGGTTTGGTTTTTTTGTTTTGTTTTGTTTTGTTTTTGTCTTTTTGAGACAGGGCATCCTTGTAGCCCTAGCTGGCCTGGAACTTACTATATAGACCAGGCTGGCCTGGAACTCACTATATAGACCAGGCTGGCCTGGAACTTACTATATAGACCAGGCTGGCCTGGAACTCACTATATAGACCAGGCTGGACTTTAACTCTCAGAGATCCACCTGCCTCTGCCTCCTAAATGCTAAAGATTAAATGTGTGTGCCTCCAAGCCTTACTAGGTACTCTTAACCATTGAGCCATCTCTCTAGTCCCCTTGAAATTCTTTTTATCTCACCAAGATCTCAGAGATCTCACCACTTTGCCCAGGCTGGCCTTGAATTTGCAGTGATACTCCAGCTTTTTCTTCCCCAGTGCTGGGATTGCAAATGTGACCACTTTCCTGGTTCTGATTTCTGACTTGTGCTCTCTGATTCCTAGGAACTTCAGCACAATTGACTGGACCTCCTGCAAAAATAAAATAAATAAAATAAAATTCACCCCCCAACCAAAACAGATGCTACTACACAATTCCTCCCACCCCTCTCTAGATCTCATATAGCCTAGATAAACATTTAATTCCTGATCTTCTTTCCTCCACCTCCCGAGTGCTGGGATTACAAGCATCTCTCACCATGCCAGCTTGTCCTTCTCTTTTTAATTTTTTTTTATTTTTTTATTAATTTTTTCTATTTATTTCTATATGTGTATGAATGTACTGCCTGCATGCAAGTTTGTGCACTGGTGTCGTACAATGCCACAGAGGTCAGAAGAGGGTGTCGGATTCCCCTGGAACTGGAGTTCTCCTGGAAATGGAGTTTCAGACAGTTCTCAGCTGCTATGTGGGTGCTGGGGATTGAACCCGGGTCCTCTGTAAGAGCGGTCGGCGCTCTTAAACCTCTAGGCCATCTCTCCAGCCCCTGTCCTTCTCTTTTTAAATAGCTATCTAATATCCATTTACATTCAAGTGCTATGCTGCTGTAGTTTGTTTATTCATATTTTTGGATAAGATCTGGCTGTGTAGTCCAGGCTGACCTTGAGCTCTATATGGACCAGGCTTGCTTCAATCCTCTTGCCTAAGCCTACTGAGTGCTGAGTTTTTACGTACGAGCCACCAAGCCCATATCCTGCAATTTATTTAAATAGTTCTCAGTGGTGAATCATTGGGTTCTGTTTTTCTGCTATTATAGAATCACACACTAGAGGTAGCACAGGAAGCAGAGAGGCCCTGATGAAGGCTGACAACTGAGACGGTTGTCTTTGGTCTGCAAAAGCTAAGTATAGAATGGAGGAAGTGGGGATGGAAATTTTGGCAGCTGTGAGTCAGGATAGGCCCTGCAGGAAAGGCAGAAATACCACTGATCTCCCTTTACCAGTGAGACATATTGAGTTTTATCTCTCTAGACTATCAGCAGCCTCAAGCAGGTCTTCAGGATTGAAGCTAGCTCTGGCAGATAACATCCATCTTCCCCTGCTCTGCCTTCTACTGGGGAGTGTTTGTTCCAATGACTAGCAGAGGAGACATAGGCCCTGGATGCTTATCACTCAGTCCCTTCTGTCTCATCTACCCCCACAGTCATATTTCATTGGCTCCTATAGTATTCTTTTTTACACTTTTTTGATATGGAGTCTTGCTATATAGCCTGGTTTGGCCTCCAACCCACTATCCTCCTGCCTCAGCCTCCCAAGTTACCATATTCTACCACATTGGGGTTCCAGTTGCATCTAGATACCAAGATTAGAATTAGTGTGGCCTCTTGCCCATCTCTGTATCACAAGAATTTTGACACTCTCCTGTACTGCCAATGCACACAGCTGTCTGCTATTGCACAAAGAAGGAATGAGAGCTGGCTATGCAGGACACAGATGTTTGTGATTGAAGGCAGACTACAGGGAGGTGTAGTACTGGAAGGATGTGGTTGGAAATAGGCTAGATACAGGGGAGAGAGGCAGCTGGTTCGTAAGGAAGTGATGGGTTGGGCTGAGTCCCTGTCTTCCCAAATCAGGACTCTTTCTATGAGTGGCACCAGAGCACCAGCCATGAAAAGGATGAAGTGTGTGGCCAGGGTTGTGGTACTCTGAGGAATCCTGAAGAATTTCCCCCACCCTGAATCCAGTGAGCCCAGCTTGACCCAGGAGTGGGTGGTTGTGTACGGAGGTGTGACTTGGCCCTGCTTCCCATCCCAGGCACTTGACCTATGAGGACTACCTGGCCAACTCCAGCCAATGTATCTAGTGTCAGTCCACTCATACCTGCTTCCTGTTTGCTGTCTACCTCACCTGGTACCCACATTGAGGCTGCCTCAGCTGGGATGACAGGTATCACCGAGAATTCCACGGGGGGAGGGGGGACAGGAAGGGAGTACCCACATGCCTATAGTCCTGACCTGCCTCTGCCACTATCAGTTCCTGGGTTACTAAGCAAAGCAATTAATTAGCAGACTCACCAATTTTAATTTCAGGAAAGACTAGAGTTTTTAGGCTTCCCTACAAAGTGAATGGAGACATCTCTTACATGATGAGCACAGTTCTTTCCCAACATGGCCACCCAGAGTCATGGCATGAATTCCGTGCCCTATGCCCATGGTGATAATGTGGCAAGAGACCCCCAAACCCTGCATGGTGGGCTTTTTATATGCCCCTGGCCAGAGCATGGTGCCAGCAGTGTCCCAGAGTTCCGTGGGCATTCTCGTGAGCATCTTGGGAACATAAGCATTGTGTGACGGAACCTCACTGTGGGCTTTGCTTTGCCTTTAGCCCCTCCCTCTACATAAACCAGACTCCATCTTTGTAGTTCACAGTTTGTCAGATGATAAATCCATTTCAAAGAAGATATAGTTTATCCTACAACAGGTGCAGTCCCCAGCTGGGGGCTTATGGACTGGAGCTCCCAATGAGGGAGGGTCCTGGGCTCTGATTCCTGCCATTTATCACCTTGCACTGTGCACTTAGAGCTGTGGTACCAGAGCTATGGTGGCTTCCTGAAATGTCACCAGTGTCTGCACCTGCAGTGTGCACTCAGCTGTGGTGGCCTCCTGACTTGTGACCCCTGTCTGCAGAGCCACAAGTGCAGTTTGTTTGGTAATGAATAGAACCTCGCACTGGGATGGTGAGGGGCTGAGTGGTGGGATGGACACCTGGCTCTCCCCCCTTGGTGATTCTTTTTTTTTTAAATAAAGTATCTGATTTATTGATTAGAATGCTAGTCAGATGCCAGATGTACAGCTGTAAATACTTTATGGATAGCTTAATTCATACCACAGACATTACATACTGATAAATCAATCCATTTAAAATAATGAAAATGATGTACAAGTAGGGTAAAAATAAGAATATGAATATAGACTTAAAACACTAACTAAAATTAAATTAAAACACTAACTTAATTTTAAAAACTTTAAAACACTAAGAAAACTATTATCCTGTGCAGAAAAGCTACCATCCTGTGCCTAAAAAGGTCATTTTAATTTCACTAAAACTGGACATAGAAAAGTCCCCACTCCATTTTGCTCCTGTGAGTTAAGTCTTGATTTCAGGTAGGTGTCTAAGTGCTCAGCAGAAAGCAATCCATAGGCAGGAGCAATGCAACTGTCCCTAGGGAAGGCAGCGGAGAGTGTGCCCCTCTGGCAGGCACAAGGCATTGGGTTTGGTTCCTAGCACCGCCATGTCAAGTCAATGTAATGACACACTCGAGGCCAGCCCAGGATACCAGGGACCTTACATCTATCATCCTCCAAGTTAGCGAAGACTGTCCATTATCTAAATCCTCAATGAGTCTTCTCTAAGATGTCTGCAAGGTCAAGTCATCATTCACTGACAGAGATGCATAGGCCTGAGGTGGGGTTCCCTCAGGAGTGGCAGTTTGCTTGGTGCCCAACAGGTGTCAGGACAAGGACATTTCTGCTCTGCTCAGAAGGTGCTGTACATCCAAGTACCTGGACTCTTCAGGGTCTGCTGATCTCTTCGGCCCTTGGGCTGGGCCCTAGGAGAAGCAAGCTGGCTGGCGCTGAAGCCCCCTAAGTCCATGGGGAGGCGCTGTGAAGGCGGGCGGGCCTGGTGTCAAGGGCTGCATGGCCAGCGCCCAGTGCAGCGCGGCCCCTGCGTGTGCCAGCTGCCAGGTGAGACAGGCGTGCTGCGAGGCGCTGGACACCTTGCCCTGGCAGGAAGGCACCCCACTCCCGACCCCCGGCTCCTTCAGCTCCCCCAGGGCCACCTCCAGCGCGGCCATATGGCTTCTGACCCTGGACAGCGTGGAGATCCTGATCCTGTGGGATGCGCGGCCTTCTGGAGAATGGCGTCTGGGGCACTTGGGAGAGTTGCATTGCGCGCCCAGGAGGTCCTGGGAGCTCCTGTGCCTGGTGGTTCTCACTTCAGATCTCGGAGACCTCTTCCTGGCCTTCAGGTGAGGGTGTGTGTGTTCAGTCATCACTCTCCTGGAGTGATGCTTTGATCCTTTGACAGGGTGTGCTCAAGCTTTCCTCTCTCTCGGGTGGGAGAGGACCCTTGCCTCATCTTGTCTTCAGGCTTGCCATTTTCTCTGTGCTGCCTGTGGGAGGAACCTTCCGTGGTTGCCAGTGCCTGGAGCTCTTGTCCTCCTCACAAAGCCGGGTCTTAGCTTGTCTCTTACAGGAGGCCTCCATGGTTTGGTGAGGATGTCGGTGTTCCTCCTTCATTGCACAGGACTGGTTTCCTTTTGAGCAGGAAGGACCTGGCCTACCTGACTTCTCATTTTGAAAGTTCTGGACAATTCTGACACTTTCTGACACTTTCCATTTCTTTCAGGGCACCTGCTTTTACACCCAACCAGCTCTGGAATGGGAACTTCAGCTCTGGCTGCCTGAGCTCTGACTGAAAGAACTACCCGACGTTTTTTTGTTGTTGTTGTATGTATATAGATGTACTGTCTGCATGCAGGTTTGTGCACCCATGTCCTGCAATGCAATTGCCACGGAGGTCAGAAGAGGGCTACGGACTCTCAGCCGCCATGTGGGTGCTGGGGATCGAACCGGCTCCTCTCCAAGAGCAGTTGGCGCTCTTAACCGCTAGGCCATCTCTCCAGCCCGGAACTACCCGACTTTTATAAGGCTCCAGGTCCCGCCCTGGGATTTCCCATGGGTGTTGGCCACGCCCACTTGGAGGCCCTATGCTGGCTGAAGCGTCTTCACTCAATTATGGGAGTTTCTTGCTTTGCCTGTTATTGTGATCTGTACCAGTATTTCTTTGTTAATTTATTAGCATTTTCCTCCTGAGTGGAAGATCATTGGATAAATTTATTTCCTGCTGTGTGTTTCTTTCCCGGAAGAAAAATATTTTGCTGTATTTTAGGCTGGTTTATTTTTTTTATCTATTTGCTTAAGCATTTGAGCATTCATAGTGTGTGTGCGTGTGTGTGTGTGTGTGTGTGTGTGTGTGTGTGTGTGTGTCTATCTGTTAGTCCAACAATGGCAGTCTACACTCTGAGGAGACTGAACCCCAGTTGTTGCTCAGTTCACAAGCTGGATGTCTCAGCAGTCTCCATCTGGCACTGAAGGTTTGGAGGATTCTTGGAGAGACATGAGTCTTCCGTCCATATTGGAAGGTTGAAAATCTGTGTCTCATGTCCTTGAAGGATGGCAAAAGCAGTGGCAGCCACAGGGTAGCTGCTCTTGCCAGTAAGAATTGAAGTCAGGGGGCCAAGGAGACACAATGGAGGAAAGACAGCACCTTCAGCAAGTGGTGTTGGCAAAATTGGATCACCACTTGTAAAAGAATGAAATTAAACCCCTACCTCTCGCCCTGTACAAAAGTCAACTCCAGGGGCTGGAGAGATGGCCTGGCGGTTAAGAGCGCCGACCGCTCTTGCGGAGGACCCGGGTTCGATCCCCAGCACCCACATGGCGGCCGAGAACCGTCTGAAACTCCAATTCCAGGAGAACTCCAGTTCCAGGGGAATCCGAGACCCTCTTCTGACCTCCGTGGCATTGCACGACACGGGTGCACACACCTGCACGCAGACAGTACATTCATACACATACCAAAATAAAATAAAATAAAAAAAAATTAAAAAAACAAAAGTCAACTCCACATGGATTAAAGACCTCAACGTGAAACGCCAAACTCTGAAGGCTATAGAAGACAAAGTTGGCAGCAGACTACAAGATATAGGCATCGGGAAAGACTTCCTAAATCAGACAGCAGCTGTGCAAGAAGGTCGACAATTGACAAATGGGATGTCATTAAACTCAAAAGCTTCTGTTCATCAAAAGAAACAATCAAGGAAGTGAAGAGAAAACCCACAGAGTGGGAGGAAACCTTCACCACAGATACATCTGACAAAGCATTGATTTCCAGAATATATAAACTACTCAAAAAACAAAGAAGAAAGAAAACAAACGGCTCACTCAAAAGATAGACCAAAGGGCTGAACAGAGACTTCACAGGTGAGGAATTAGAGATGGCTGGGAAACATCTTAAGAAGTGTTCAGCATCGCTAATAATTAAGGAAATGCAAATTAAAATCACTAGGATATCATCTTACTCCAATAAGACTGGCTAGGATCAAGAAAACAAATGATAACAAGTGCTGGAGAGGTTGTGGGGAAAGGGGAACACACATCCACTGCTGGTGGGAACATTAACTGGTACAGCCACTATGGAAAGCAGTGTGGAGAACCCTTGGAAGACTTGGAATGAACTTGCCACCTGACCCAGCCATACCACTCCTGGGTATGTACCCACAAGACTCATCATACCACAGAGATACATGTACAGCCATGTTTACTGCATCTCTCTTCACAATGGCAAGGAGCTGGAACCAACCCAAGTGCCCCTCAACTGACGAGTGGATAGAGAAAATGTGGTACATCTACACAATGGAGTTCTATGCAGCAGTAAAGACAGATGACATCGTGAGCTTTGCAAGTAAATGGCTGGAGCTAGAAGATATCATGCTGAGTGAAGTAACACAGTCCCAGAAAAACAAACGACAAATAGTATCCCTCATCTGTGGATGCTAACACCGATTACCTAATTGTATGGCAAACTGATCAAAATCAATGTGATCTGAAAACAACTGTGCTCTTATATTGTGAATCCCTTAAAAAATAATAAAAAGTAAATAATAAAAAAAAGAATTGAAGTCAGGCAAAACAACAGTGGTTTTTGTTTGTTTGTTTTTTTACTTTTTGTCTTTTTACTAAGAGCTCAAGTTTTATACCTAAAGTACAATTTTCTCAGGCCTTACTGATTATTTCTGGCTATACTTTCCTTTTGGATGTTTAAGACCACACAGCCCAGATTAATCAAGGTTTTTGTTTTCTCAAAGTCAGTTGAGGATCTGGTCCTCAGGGGTCCCTTGAGTTTTGTTTTTTGTTTTGTTTTGTTTTGTTTTGTTTTGTTGGGGGGGGGGGGAAGCCCTGGCTCCTTTTGGCTTTTTTCATTTACCAGATGCATCCACTAGTTTGGGCTTCTTAGTTTGTTGGTTCTAAATACAGAATTTGATGTGGCCTTGATAAATGTTGCAGTTAATTCTGACTGTTAGCTTGATTGCATTTAGAAATGCCCAGAGCACTCATGTGTGGCTTTGAGAAGGAAAGATTTATTTAGCTCAGGGTTTTCACAAAAGGTTTTAGCCTAAGGGCTGTTCAAAGGTTTCAGTCTGTTGTGGTGAGAAGCACATCCTGAAACAAAGCAGCTATTATCATGGCAGGTAGGAAGCAAAGAGAGAATTCTGGGGGGTATGTGTATCTTTGGAGAAGGCTCCTGTCTCATCTGGATTAATCACTTAATGAATTCATAATATGGTGGACGTGGTTGTAAGTACTTGAGGTCACAAGGGGCTATTTCTCTTTAGAAAACATGGCACTTTTAGAGATTTCAGGCATGAACCAAGATGGCTAATGTAGATATACATTCAGAGGGCCATTAGTGAGCACAAAGTGGATCATACCAGAGATTTGGGGACCCTTAAAGTAAACAGTGGTGTAATAATTGCTCATATAACCAGATTTTGAAAAAAAAAAGCCACCTCTGTGTGTTTCCTATTAAAAAACCAAGGCATATGTGAT
Source organism: Rhizomys pruinosus (assembly GCA_009823505.1). Lineage (NCBI taxonomy): Eukaryota > Metazoa > Chordata > Mammalia > Rodentia > Spalacidae > Rhizomys > Rhizomys pruinosus. The sequence goes on from VZQC01013731.1 coordinate 280,024, forward strand.
TTTTTTTTACAAGTTTTGTGAAGCTCTGTGCATTGTTATATAAGATTTACATACTAATCAAATCTAGACCCAATTAGCACCTCCCTACCACCCCACCCTACAAGAGTGCCTCGATGTCGGATTCTGCAAATGTTTTTCATCTTTTTCTCAGTCCTCTCAAAATTCTCAATGCAGAAGTTACTGTTTTGGGAGCAGTTCACTGTTTCAGTCAGTTCTTTGACGCAGTCTTTTCTGTTGTTGTTGTTGTTGTTGTTGTTGTTGTTATTCCTTCCAATATGCATCATCCCAAATTCTTGGACAAAAGCTCAAGCAGCCCTGCACAAGAAATACTTACAACTAGGTAATGGACACTAGCATCACAGATGAGGGATACCAATTCACTTTTTTTTGGGACTGTGTTACTTCACTTAACATAATTCTTCTAGTTCCATCCATTTTCTGCAAGTTCATGATGTCATCTTTCTTTTAACTGCCACATAGAACTCCTTTGTGTAGTACCACATTGCTATCCACTCGTTAGTTGAGGGCACTTGGGTTGGTTCAGCTCCTTGCTATTGTGACAGTGAGTGGTCAATAAACATGGCTGTGCATGTATTCTCTGTGGTAGTATGAGTCTTGTGGGTATATACCCAGGAGTGGTGTAACTGGGTCAGGTAGTAAGCTCATTTTGAGTCTTCCAAGGGTTCTCCACACTGCTTTCCATAGTGGCTGTACCAGTAGTTTACATCCCCACTAGCAGTAGATGACTGTTCTCCTTTCGCCCAAACCTCTCCAGCACTGGTATCATTTGTTTTCTTGATCTAGCCAGTCTTATTGGAGCAATATAATATATTAAAGTGGTTTTAAGTTGCATTTCCTTAATTATTAGTGACATTGAACATTTTTTAAGATGTTTCTCAGAGCATCTCTATACTCCTATCACTTGTGAAGTCTCTGTTCCAGTTCTTTGCTCCATCTTTTGAGTGGGGTCATTGTTTTCTTTCTTCTTTGTTTTTTTGAGTGGTTTATAATTCCAGAAATCAGTTGCTTTGTCAGAGATGTACTGCGGTGAAGGTTTCCTCCCACTCTGTGGGTTTGTTCTCTTCTCTTGTTGTTTCTTATTTGATTTGTGTACAGAAGCTTTTGAATTTAATGAAGTCCCACTTGTCATTGTCGACCTTATTTCCTACACAGCTGCTATCTGATTTAGGAAGTTTTTCCTAGGCCTATGTCTTGTAGTCACTGCAACTTTTCTTCTATCACCTTCAGAATATTGGTTTCATGTTGAGGGTTTTGGAATCTGTAGGTTGACTTTGTACAGGAGAGAGATAGGGGTTTAATTTCATTCATCTACAAGTGTGATCCAGTTTTGCAAACCACTTGCTGAAGATGCTGTCTTTCCTCCATTGTGTCTTGGACCCCTTGTCAAATTGTGAGTGCTGAAATTGTATGTGCTCAGTTTGGAGACATCAGTTTTTGTTCCATGGAAACAGTCTGTTTTTGTCCTTCGCACAACTGTTTTATTGACTATAGCCTCATAGTATAGTTTGAAGTCTGGCATAGGGAGCCCCCATGTATTGCTCTTTTCACTCAGGGTTGCTTTGGGCTATTTGGGGTCTTTTGTTTTTTCCAAATGAAATTAAGGACTATTTTCTCTATTGTTGTGTAAGTAACTCTTGGGGTTTTATATTGGGATTGCATTGAATCTGTATATTAATTTGGGTAGAATGGACATTTTTACTATTTATTCTTTTCAAATCGTATGAATCATGGGAGGTCTTTCCATTTCTGACTTGTTTCTCAATTTCCTTCTTCAAGGGTTTAAAATTTTGTTGTGAGAGATTTGGTGTCTTTGGTTAGGTTTGGTCTAGGTATTTTTTGTTTTTGAGGCGTAGTGTGAGTGGGAAGTTTCTTGTTGTATTCCTCTTCGTTTGTTTGTTGTTGTGTAAAGAAAGGTACTGATATTTTCTAGGATAATTTTATTATCCTGCACTTTTTTGAAGCTATATTCATTTCTGAGGATTTTTCTGGTGTAAGTTTTAGTATCTCTTAGGTAACAATCTCATCTCATCAAAAAGGGATAGCTTGACTTCCTGCTTTTCCAATTAGTTCTCCTTTAATTTCCTTTTCTTGCCTTATTGCCCTATCAAGTGTTTCAAACACTATATTGAAGAGGAAGGTGACAGGAGGCAGCCTTGCCAAGTTCCTACTTTAAGGGAATGCTTCTGTCTTTTCTCCATTTAGGATATGTTGGCTGTGAGTTTTCTTTATATGGCTTGTGATTACATTAAGGAATGAGCCCTCCAATCCAATTCCCCGTAGGACTTTAAGCATGAAGGGATGCTGGGATTTTGTCAAAGGCCTTTTCCACATAAATTGAGATGTCATGTGGTTTTTGTCTTTCAGTCCATTTATATGTTTTATGTATTTATTGATTTTCATTGTTCAACCATCCCTGCATCCTGGTCTGAACTTCCATGGGTGTCGAGAGGGATGATTTCTTGCATGTGGGTCCTGTATGCAGTTTACAAGTTTTTGTTGAGAATTTTGTTGCTCTGTGTTCTTAAGGAGATGGGTCTAGGTTCTCCTGTTGGTTTTATCTTGCCTGGTTTTGGTTAGAGTGAGTGGTGGTTCATAGGAAGAGTTTGTGAGATTTCCCTCTGTTGATATCTCTCTGAACATTTGAGAAGTAATGCTTGTAAGTCGTGTCCCTCTTCTTCTGTCTTGTGCTCTCTTCTCTCTGTGCGTTCTTCCTTCCTTCTTGGTTTCTGCCTGTCGTCCATCTCTCACTGTTTTCCTGGCTGTCTCCTGGTTTCTATATTGTTCCTCGTATCTCCCAATCCACAGGTGTCTCTATAAAGGGACTTCTCATGTGGCCCCGTTGGTTTGATGATTGTTTTCTTGGTGGTGTAAGAGGGGATGGAGCTGCCTATGGAACCTCTCCCTGCTGCTGAAATCGGCGCGTCTGTCCAGAGTGTAGATGGAATGTACCAGTGGCATATCTATGGCATGGATTGTCACCAATTAGGGATACTTATTAAATACCTCTCAGTTATGAGTGTCACTGCCAGTGTGGCTATCACAGAGGTGGAATCACATACTGTAACTGAATGTGAGTGAGATATAGGTTGCCATGGAAATGTTGCCCCAGGGCTGTGNATTAAAGGCACATATCACCAAGCCTGACATAGTCCTTTTTTTTTTCAAAGCCAATTTTTATTGAAGCTCTGTGGATTTCACACAAAATTTCCAATCAAATCTAGACCTGTGCTCCCCTCCCTGCCCCCCACCCCACCAGAGCTCATGCATTCTGCCAAACATGTTTTTCATCTTTTTCTCAGTCTCTTTTAAAATTTTCGATGCAGAAGTTTACTGTTTCTAGCAGAACTTCACCGTTTCAGTCAGTTCTTTGAACCAGTCTTTTTGGTTATTGTTATTGTTCCTTCCAATTTGCATCACTCCAAAATAAGCACATATGCATGCCACATATATCTTTTAGCATCTTCAGCTTATGCTTTCTTTATTTTTTTTAAATTAGGCTGAAAGATGTCATGTTTGAAGGCTCCTCCTTGGTAAGCCCAAACCACCATCAGTTCTGCCCTTGTACTCCACACTGGGGTTTTTCTTTCCCATGGTCACCAAATGAGGTCCAGTAAGCGCTGCATCCTGTCTTAATCTTCCTGTACTGGTCTCCATGATACAGCCTGGGTAGTCCAACAATGGCAGTCTATACTCTGAAGAGGCGGAAACCCCAGTAGCTGCTCAGTCCCACCAGCTGAATGTCTCAGCAGTCTCCATTTGGCACTGAAGGTTTGGAGGATTTTTGGAGAGACATGAGTCTTCTGTCCATATTGGAAGTTTGAAAAGCTGTGTCTCATGTCTTTGAAGGATGGCAAAAGCAGTGGCAGCCTCAGGGTAGCTTCACTTGCCAGTAAGACAGGCAAAACAACTGTGCTCTTATGAAGATCTCAAGTTTTATACCTGAAGTATGATTTCTCAGGCCTTACTAATTATTTGTTTCTGGTTATACTTTCCTTTTAGATGCTTAAGGCCACACAGTTAGCCCAGATTAACCAAGGTTTTTGTTTTTTCAAGGTCAATTGAGGATCTGGTCCTCAGGGGTCACTCAGGTTTTGGGGGGGGGAAGCCCTGGCTCCTTTTGGCTTTTTTCATTTACCAGATGCATCCACTAGTTTGGGCTTCTTAGTTTGTTGGTTCTAAATACAGAATTTGATGTGGCCTTGATAAATGTTGCAGTTAATTCTGACTGTTAGCTTGATTGCATTTAGAAATGCCCAGAGCACTCATGTGTGGCTTTGAGAAGGAAAGATTTATTTTAGCTCAGGGTTTCAAAGGTTTCAGTCTGTTGTGGTGAGAAGCACATCCTGAAACAAAGCAGCTATTATCATGGCAGGTAGGAAGCAAAGAGAGAATTCTGGGGGGTATGTGTATCTTTGGAGAAGGCTCCTGTCTCATCTGGATTAATCACTTAATGAATTCATAATATGGTGGACGTGGTTGTAAGTACTTGAGGTCACAAGGGGCTATTTCTCTTTAGAAAACATGGCACTTTTAGAGATTTCAGGCATGAACCAAGATGGCTAATGTAGATATACATTCAGAGGGCCATTAGTGAGCACAAAGTGGATCATACCAGAGATTTGGGGACCCTTAAAGTAAACAGTGGTGTAATAATTGCTCATATAACCAGATTTTGAAAAAAAAAGCCACCTCTGTGTGTTTTCCTATTAAAAAACCAAGGGCATATGTGATTTTTTTTTACCAATGTTTTATTGAAGCTCTGTGCATTTTATATAAGATTACATTACTAATCAAATCTAGACCCATTAGCACCTCCCTACCACCCCACCCTACAAGAGCTCATGCATTCTGACAAATATGTTTTTCATCTTTTTCTCAGTCTCTCTCAAAATCCCCAATGCAGAAGTTTACTGTTTTGAGCAGAAGTTCACTGTTTCAGTCAGTTCTTTGACGCAGTCTTTTCTGTTGTTGTTGTTGTTGTTGTTGTTGTTGTTATTCCTTCCAATATGCATCACTCCCAAATTCTTGGACAAAAGCTCAAGCAGCCCTGCACAAGAAATACTTACAACTAGGTAACTGACACTAGCATCCACAGATGAGGGATACCATTCATCATTTCTTTTTCTGGGACTGTGTTACTTCACTTAACATAATATCTTCTAGTTCCATCCATTTTCCTGCCAAGTTCATGATGTCATCTTTCTTTACTGCCACATAGAACTCCTTTGTGTAGTACCACATTTTTTCTATCCACTCGTTAGTTGAGGGGCACTTGGGTTGGTTCCAGCTCCTTGCTATTGTGAACAGAGCTGCAATAAACATGGCTGTGCATGTATCTCTGTGGTAAGATGAGTCTTGTGGGTATATACCCAGGAGTGGTGTAACTGGGTCAGGTAGTAAGCTCATTTTGAGTCTTCCAAGGGTTCTCCACACTGCTTTCCATAGTGGCTGTACCAGTTTACATCCCCACTAGCAGTAGATGACTGTTCTCCTTTCTCCACAACCTCTCCAGCACTTGGTATCATTTGTTTTCTTGATCCTAGCCAGTCTTATTGGAGCAATATAATATATTAAAGTGGTTTTAATTTGCATTTCCTTAATTATTAGTGACATTGAACATTTTTTAAGATGTTTCTCAGCCATCTCTAACTCCTCACTTGTGAAGTCTCTGTTCAGTTCTTTGCTCCATCTTTTGAGTGGGTCATTTGTTTTCTTTCTTCTTTGTTTTTTGAGTGGTTTATATATTCCAGAAATCAGTGCTTTGTCAGATGTATCTGCGGTGAAGGTTTCCTCCCACTCTGTGGGTTTTCTCTTCACTTCCTTGATTGTTTCTTTTGATGTACAGAAGCTTTTGAATTTAATGAAGTCCCACTTGTCAATTGTCGACCTTATTTCCTACACAGCTGCTATCTGATTTAGGAAGTCTTTTCCTAGGCCTATGTCTTGTAGGTCACTGCCAACTTTTTCTTCTATCACCTTCAGAGATTTGGTTTCATGTTGAGGTCTTTGATCCATCTGTAGTTGACTTTTGTACAGGAGGAGAGATAGGGGTTTAATTTCATTCATCTACAAGTGGTGATCCAGTTTTGCCAACACCACTTGCTGAAGATGCTGTCTTTCCTCCATTGTGTCTTCTTGGCCCCCTTGTCAAATATGAGGTGGCTGAAATTGTATGTGCTCAAGTTTGGAGCATCAGTTTTGTTCCATTGGTCAACAGGTCTGTTTTTGTCCCGGCACCAAACTGTTTTTATGACTATAGCCCTATAGTATAGTTTGAAGTCTGGCATAGGGAGCCCCCATGTATTGCTCTTTTCACTCAGGGTTGCTTTGGCTATTTGGGGTCTTTTGTTTTTCCAAATGAAATTAAGGACTTATTTTTCCAAGCTCGTGAAGAAACTCTTGGGGATTTTAATTGGGATTGCATTGAATCTGTATATTAATTTGGGTAGAATGGACATTTTTACTATATTACTTTTTCAAATCCATGAACATGGGAGGTCTTTCCATTTTCTGATGTCTTCTTCAATTTCCTTCTTCAAGGGTTTAAAATTTTTGTTGTAGAGATCTTTGGTGTCTTTGGTTAGGTTTGGTCCTAGGTATTTTATTGTTTTTGAGGCTATTGTGAGTGGGAAGTTCTCCTTGTATTCCTTCTTCAGTTGTTTGTTGTTGGTGTAAAGAAAGGCTACTGATTTTTCTAGGATAATTTTGTATCCTGCCACTTTATTGAAAGGCTTAATCATTTCTAGGAGTTTTCTGGTGAAGTTTTTAGCATCTCTTAGGTAAACAATCATCTCATCAGCAAAAAGGGATAGCTTGACTTCCTCTTTTCCAATTAGTTCTCCTTTAATTTCCTTTTCTTGCCTTATTGCCCTATCAAGTGTTTCAAACACTATATTGAAGAGGAATGGTGACAGGAGGCAGCCTTGCCAAGTTCCTACCTTTAAAGGGAATGCTTCTGTCTTTTCTCCATTTAGGATGATGTTGGCTGTGAGTTTCCTTTATATGGCTGTGATTACATTGAGGAATGAGCCCTCCAATCCAATTCCCTCTAGGACTTTAAGCATGAAGGGATGCTGGATTTTGTCAAAGGCTTTTTCCACATAAATTGAGATGATCATGTGGTTTTTGTCTTTCAGTCCATTTATATGTTTTATGATATTTATTGATTTTCATGTGTTCAACCATCCCTGCATCTCTGGTATGAATCTAATTTGGTCATGATGGATGATTTTCTTGATGTGGGTCTGTATGCAGTTTACAAGTCTTTTGTTGAGAATTTTTGCATCTGTGTTCATTAACGAGATAGGTCTATAGTTCTCCTTTTTGGTTGTATCTTTGCCTGGTTTTGGTATTAGAGTGATGCTGGCTTCATAGAAGGAATTTGTGAGATTTCCCTCTGTTTGTATTCTTCTGAACAGTTTGAGTAATAATGGTTGTAAGTCTTTCCCTCTTTTCTTCTTGTGCTCTTTCTCTCTCTGGCTTTCTTCCTTCTTTCTTTGTTTCCTGCCTGTCTCCATCTCTCACTGTTTTCCTGGCTGTCTCCTGGTTTCTATATTGTTCCTCTTATCTCCCAATCCACAGGTGTCTCTATAAAGGGACTTCTCTGGGCCCCTGGTTTGAGGAATTGTTTTCTGTGGGTAAGAGAGGGACTGGAGCTGCCTATGGCCCTCCCTGCCTGCTGAACATATGCCTGCTGTCCAGATGTAGAGGAATGTTACCCAGGCTTGGCATGGTGTCACCCTTAGGGTACATTTCTAAACATACCTCTCAGTTATGAGTGTCACTGCCAGTGTGGCTATCACAGAGGTGGAATCACATACTGTAACTGAATGTGAGTGAGATATAGGTTGCCATGGAAATGTTGCCCCAGGGCTGTGGCTCAAGATGGAGGGAGAAAGCCATAATGATGCTGGGCTCTCTGGGTTGACCAGCATCCTCAGTTAGTCTATAGTTGTCACCCTGTAGACAAAGATCTCAACAGTGGAAAGATTTCCCCCAGGTAACCCTAGTTACCATGGAAACAAGACTCTCATAGATAATGGGCCCTGGTATTCAGAATTGCCATGGAGATGGAAGAGGACTCAGTTGAAAAGGGGTTTTGCCAGTGGTGATATGTGGTTTCTATGGAGACAGGCCCACATGTGATGAAGTTGTCTTAAAGACAGTGTTGCCCAGATAACATGGAATATGGAAGGAGGCAGACTGCTTGTGAGGGTGTTGCAGTGGGTGGAAATGATGGGGTGCTTTGAGAAATCCAGGCCCACCTATCCTTTTCCCCACCCCTGTATAATTCCTCATGTGCGTAGAGGACTGTGGCCATGGTGTGTGCAGTGGACCCCCAGGCATCAGTGTCTGAACTGGGCTGGACATCTGACCTGCCCCACCTACACCTGCCCCAGGCACCCCTGCTCAATGCTACCTTTGAAATTGACTGCAACTTCCATGGGCACTGCTTCAGTCCAGGACTTGTTTGTTGTTGTTTTTTTTTTAATTTTATTTATTTTTGTATGTGTATGAATGTACTGTCTGCATGTAGGTCTGTGCACCCGTGTCGTGCAATGCCGCGGAGGTCAGAAGAGGGTCTCGGATTCCCCTGGAACTGGAGTTCTCCTGGAATTGGAGTTACAGACGGTTCTCAGCCGCCATGTGGGTGCTGGGGATCGAACCCGGGTCCTCTGTAAGAGCAGTCGGTGCTCTTAACCACTAGGCTATCTCTCCAGCCCAGGACTTGGTTTTTGATGAGTACCAGGGTGAGCAGCTATGCCCTGAGACCATGCTTTTGTGGAAACTCCTTCCTCCACAGGGCTGCAGGTTCTTCTTCTCTGAGTCTCCCCACCAGGCAATGATGGGTTCCCCCATCCCAGGCCCTGCTTCTGTCCCATCTTCTTGACTTGGCCTTACTCTATTCCCTTGGGACTTGCTGTTTCTCTGCTGACCCAGGCCTTGTTTGGCTCTTTGAAACGTCTGGGGAGAGGGTCAGGGATCATTTGAGTCAGGAGGTCTAGACTCCTTCCTTCCCTTTCCCCTGACTTTGTGTCTCACCAGCTGATATTTCCACAGATTGGACATGGGGGAGCACTGTGTATTTTGCCAGTCCAGCAGCTTTGGCAAGGAAAAAGGCTCTGCTGGCTGCTGGCCCTGCCAAGCCAGTGGACATGGAGACCCATGCCATGGCCACTGTGACCATCTCTGCTTCTGCCAGGATCATACTAAAGATGGCCATTGTTATATGTGCTCTCCACATTACCGTGAGGATTCCTGGCAAGCCAGGGGCCTATAGCACTGCACAGAGTGGACTTAGAGAACCCATTGGGTAATATAGGTTCTGACTCTGCTTTCCTCCATCTCCACAGAGCTGTAGCTCCTGCTTTCAGGAGTGTGGGGGTCATGCCTTCCTCACCAACAAGTCCTCAGTGGCTCTAGCATCCTGCCAATTTGGGGGTGGTGCTGTATCTCCAGGAGTTTTTGGCAGCAAGAACTGGGGTTGTCCTGTTCTATTGTATGTAGGTTGTCCCAGCCACTGAGTGCTACAGCCTTACTTTCTCTCCTGACAGAAGCACCACTTGTACAATGAACACTGAGGGGACTAGGGTTCAAATTTTAAGCCAGAACTATGTCCTCTTCCTAATCTTGATTCCCCAAAGATCCTGGTATATATAGTGTAAATAAGATAGTGTTGATATCTGAAATATGAACAGTATAAAAAGTATTGGTAATTGCATATGGCTTGTACCTGTTTATCTGTAACAATTACTCCCCACACCCAAATTAAATCTGTAGATCTCAAAACAATTTATTTTTATCTTATGTGTTTGAGTGTTTTGCCTGTATGAAAGTGGACCACACGTATAGAGACCAGAAGAGGGCATCAGATCCTCTGGAGTTGTGGACAGTTATTAGCCACTTTGTGGATGCTGGGAACAGAATCTGAGTCCTCTGGAAGAACAGCAAATGTTTTTCACTGATGAGTCATCTTCTCTTCTCCTGCCCTTTTCTTTCTTTCTTAAACATTTTTTTTACTATTTTTGTAGAAGAATGAAATCAAGCCCCTACCTTTCATCTTGACAAAAGTCAACTCTAAATGAATCGAAGACCTTAATGTGAAACCTGAAACTCTGAAAATGTTAGAAGAAAATATTGGCAGTAACCTACAAGATATAGGTGGTGTAGGAAAAGACTTTCTAAATAAGACAGCAGCTATGCAGGAAATAAGGTCAACAATCAACAAGTAGGACCTCATTAAACTAAAAAGCTTCTGTAAAGCAAAAGAAACAAAGAAGTGAAGAGAAAACCCACAAAGTAGGAGGAACTCTTCAGCAATGACACATCTGACAAAGGTTTAACATCCAGAGTATATAAATTACTCAAAAAAATAAAAGACCAAGAAAACAAATGACCCAATTAAAAGATGAGCCAAATATCTGAACAGCAACTTCTCAAGAGAAGAAATAAAGATGGCTAAGAAACATCTTAAAAAGTGTTCAACATCATTAGTAATTAAGGAAATGCAACTTCAAACCACTTTAAGATTTCATCTTACACTGGTAAGACTGGTTCTGCAACTACCAAATGCTGAAGAGGCTGTGAGAAAAGGGGGACACACATCCACTGTTGGTGAGAATACAAACTCCTGCAACCCTATGGAAAGCAGTGTGGAGAACTCTAAAAGACTAAAAATGAACCTACTGTTTGACTCAGTCATATCATTCAGGGGTATATACCCACAAGATTCATCCTATAGCAGAGATAAATGAACAACCATGTTTATTGCAGCTCTTTTCACAAAGAAAAGAGCTGAAAACAAACCAAGTGTCCCTCAGTTGATGAGTGGATAATGAAAATGTGGTACATTTACACAATAGAGTTCTATGCAGTGGTAAAGAAAGATACATCATAAAAAAAAAAAAAAGAAAGATACATCATGAAATTTGCAGACAAATGGATGGAACTAGAAGCCGCTATGCTAAGGGAAGTAACACAGTCTCACAAAAACAAATGATGTATGGTGGCCCTCATTTGTGAATCTTAGCACCAAATCCTTATATATAAATCAGGTGGGTAATTTTTTAATAAAAATAGCACCATGTTGACTGATAATACTATAGATATAGCTTGAAATTTATGTCTCTGTTTTCCACAGTCCTAAGATTTATGAGAAGGAATAAGTCTCTTCCTTAAAAGTACATTAAAACGGGGGCTGGAGAGATGGCTCAGAGGTTAAGAGCACTGACTGCTCTTGCAGAGGACCCGGGTTCGATTCCCAGCCCCACATGGTGGCTAAGAACCGTCTTTAATTCCAGTTCCAGGGGAATCCGACACCCTCTTCTGACCTTTGCAGCATTGCATGACACAGGTGCACCAACCTACATGCAGACTGTACATTCATACACACAAAAAATAATTTTAAAAAATTTAAGTACATTAAAACATACATCAACTTGATATGTAATTTAGGAATGTAAAATTATATTTCTTTTTTATTGTTTTATATTTTTATACAAGATTATGTTACAAATCAAATCTAGATCCATGTCCCCCTCCCCAAAAGAGCTCATGCATTCTGCTAAACATGTTTTTCATCTTTTTCTCAGTCTTTCTCAAAATTCTCACTATATAAGTTGCCTGAGCAGAAGTTCACCGTTTCAGTCAGGTTTTTAGATTTTTTTAATTTTTTTTTTTTTTTTGGTCTTTTCAAGACAGGTTCTCCCTGTAGTCCCAGCTTAAATTTTTAAATTTTTATTTATTCTTCTATGTGTATGAATGTACTGTCTGCATGTAGGCTTGTGCACCTGTGTGGTGCAATGCCACAGAGGTCAGAAGAGGGCGTTGGATTCCCCTGGAACTGGAGTTAAAGACGGTTCTCAGCTGACATGTGGGTGCTGGGGATCGAAACCGGGTCCTCTGCAAGAGCAGTCAGGGCTCTTAACTGCTAGGCCATCTCTCCAGCCCCTCAGTCAGTTCTTTGACACAGTCTTTTCTGTTGTTGTTGTTGTTGTTGTTGTTGTTGTTGTTGTTCTTCTTCTTCTTCTTCTTCTTCTTCTTCTTCTTCTTCTTCTTCTTCTTCTTTCCAATATGCACCACTCCCATCTACTTGGACAAAAGCTCAAGGAGCCCTGCACAAGAAATAGTTACTACTAGGTAATTGGTGCTAGCATCCACAGATGAGGGATATCATTCATCGTTTGTTTTCCTGAGACTATGTTACTTCACTTAACATAATATCATCCAGTTCCATCCATTTACCTGCAAAGTTCATGATGTCATCTGTCTTTACTGCTGCATAGAACTCCATTGTGTAGATGTACTACATTTTCTCTATCCACTCATCAGTTGAGGGGCACTTGGATTGGTTCCAGCTCCTTGTTATCATGAAGAGAGCTGCAATAAACATGGCTGTGCATGTATCTCTGTGGTATGATGAGTCTTGTGGGTATATACCCAAGAGTAATATGGCTGGGTCAGGTGGCAAGTTCATTCCAAGTCTTCCAAGGGTTCTCCACACTGCTTTCCATAGTGGCTGTACAAGTTTACATTACCACCAGCAGTGAAAAAATGTTTCCCTCTCCCCACAACCTCTCCAGCACTTGGTATCATTTGTTTTCTTGATCCTAGCCAGTCTTATTGGAGTAAGATGATATCTTACAGTGGTTTCCATTTGCATTTCCTTAATTATTAGTGATGTTGAACACTTCTTAATATGTTTCTCAGTCATCTCTAATTCCTCACTTGTGAAGTCTCTGTTAAGCTATTTGCTCCATCTATTGATTGGGTCATTTGTTTTCTTTCTTCTTTGTTTTTTGAGTAGTTTATATATTCTGGAAATCAATGCTTTTTCAGATGTATCTGTGGTGAAGGTTTCCTCCCACTCTGTGGGTTTTCTCTTCACTTCCTTGATTGTTTCTTTTAATGTACAGAAGCTATTGAGTTTAATGAGTTCCCATTTGTCAGTTGTCGGCCTTAATTCTTGCGCTGCTGCTATCTGACTTAGGAAGTCTTTTCCTAGGCCTATGTCTTGTAATCTGCTGCTATCTTTGTCTTCTATTGCCTTCAGAGTTTGGGGTTTCACGTTGAGGTCTTTAATCCATGTGGAGTTGACTTTAGTACAGGGCAAGAGGTAGGGGTTTAATTTCATTCTTCTACAAGTGGTGATCCAGTTTTGCCAACACCACTTGCTGAAGATGCTGTCTTTCCTCCATTGTGTCTTCTTGGCCCCCTTGTCAAATATGAGGTGGCTGAAATTTGCGGGGGTAGGATTCCTGTTTAGCTTGCGCCCCGGTACCTGTGCTTCAAATGATCTTGAGAAATCCCTGATCTCAAGGCTCACAGTGGCAACAGGGCCACCTTTCATACCAGCTAGGAGGACAACTCCGCCCCCACAGCCACACAAGCCAATCAAGCCAAAGACGATTGAATCAAACCAAACAATCCACGTGGCTGAAGCACCCAGCTCCTACCTATGCTTCAGGTGGTCTTGGGAAATCCCTGATCTCTATATTTCTTTTTACCTGCATACAACTTTATTGTTAAAATGTTAATCCCTAAATGTGTTTTGGAATTAACCTATAGTTTATTTTCAGCCTTGTCATTTTGGTATATGGCTGGAGTGTATATGCATATTTTGGAGTAGTAATATAAAAATAAAGGGAACAACAACGACAACAAACTTGTTCAGAGAACTGACCAAAACAATAAACTTCTGTGTCAATAATGTTAAAAAAGACTGAGAACAGGATGCAAGACAGGACTTAGCATGTATGGCAGAATGCATGAGTTCTGGTAGCAGTGGGACATGGATTTGATTAAGAAATGTATGGAATGCACAAAAGTTCAATAAAAAATTAAGAATTTTTTAAAAATTATTTTTATGTATATGAGTGCATTTGTATAAATGTACCATGTTGTGCAATGCTGGTAGAAGTCAAAAGAGGATATCAAGTCCCCTGGAGTTGGAGTTTATGATGATTGTTAGCTGCCATTTGGGTGCTGGGAATCAAACCTGGGTCCTCTGCAAGAGCAGCCAGTGCTCTTAACTGCTGAGCCATCTCTCCAGCCCCACACCTCCTATACCTCCCACCCCCCTTTTTAAGCCAAGGTCTCACTCTGCAGCTCTCCCTGACCAGAACTTGCTTTGTAGACCAGATGGCTTCAAACTCACAAGATCCACCTGCCTCTGCCTCCTCTCTGCTGGGATTAAAGTCTGGCACCACCACACTGACTTAGAACTTGAAATGAGGAAAACTGAGTTAGAAAAAGACTAGAGTTGAGTGCTAATGACCTGTCTCATTTGGTAATGCTCTTGCATCATAAACATGTGGACTTGTTGAAAGCAAAGGCAGGCATGGTGATACACACATTCCCAGCAACAATGAGAAGGGATGCAGGAATAGGTTGATCCCTAGGACTTGCCTTCCAGCTAGTCTAGCCTACTTTGCAAAGTTCCAGGCCAATAAAAGACCCTGTCTCAAGCAGAGAATGAAAGGGACCTGAAGACTGACATTGAAGTTGTCCTTTGACCTCCAGACTCCCTCATGCATTTGCACACATACACAAAAATGCATGAATGCACCTACACCCATCCTCATAGAACACCAAGAAGTTGAAGATTTTCCACATGTGATTGAAGAAAAAGTTAATATATACCTCTCTCACCATATTTCACAGCAACCTGTAGTACTCTGCCTTTGAACTGGGTAGCCTGCAGCTCTGAGGACAGATACAGGTCTGATTTTGTTTCTCTACTTCCCAGATTGTGAGTTATAAGCCAGCCTGTGATACATAGTTCCATGTCAACCTAAGTTACAATGTGAGACTATGCCAGGAGGAGGAGAAGGCAAGGAAATGGGGGTGGGAGTTGGGGGAGGGAGGAGAGAAAGAGAAGGAGTAAAAGGAGGGGAAGGAGGAAGAGAGGGAGGAGGAAGTAGAGGAAGAGGAAGAAGAGGGGGAAGAGCAGGAAGAGGAGGAGGAAGAAAAGGAAGAGGCAGAGAAAGAGCAGGAGAAGAGGAAGAGGAGGTTGAGGAGGAAGAGGAGGTTGAGGAGGAAGAGGAGGAGAAGGTAGCATAGGTGGGAAAATGCAGTGGATGTGGGATTCAGCTTTCTAAATCTGAATGTGTTCCCAGAATGGGGAAGCGTTACTGTTGCTCTGGTTAGTAACTGCTAAAATCTAGAGTTTCTGCACCTCACTCAACCATAGGAAAGTGACAGAAGACTGTAGAGGTTTCGCAATGTGTCACTGGAAATTGCTGATGGAAAACAGGGGAGGGGATCATGGCAGGTGTTTTCAAGATTTGTTGTATGACAGATCAGGTAAATTTCAGTGCCTGTGGAAAGCAGGACTTGATTGCAGAGTGTGTACCAGACACAAGCTGAAAAAAAGCACCACAGAACAGTAAGTGTCCTTGGAAAAGTGGACATTCCATGGTTTGGCAGTGCTAGGTGTTTGAAAGTACCTCTTATGGTGGTGTTAGATAATATATTGGAAAAACTTGGCTTGGAACGAAGGCTTTCTACTAAACTCTACATTGTTCAGAATTATAAAAACTTTACTTTTAAGCTCAGAAAAATGGCTCAACAGGTAAAGGTGCCTGTCACCAAGTATAATGACTTGAGTTTGATACCCAGAGCCCACATGGTAGAAGGAAGGAACCATCTCCAGCAAATTGGCCTCTGAGCTCCACAGGTGTGCTGTGCTCTGATTACATATAGGAAATAAAATCTAATAAAAAATTAAAACCTTCACTTTCAGATGTGACACTGACCTTTGGTGCAGGTTGAGCTGTATCTGACAGTCAGCTGAGTTAGTGTGTGTGTGACTGTGATTCTCTAACAATTCTGTAACTTGGACCTCACCCTCCTACCAGTCCTCCCCACTGATTTTCTAGTGAGTGGTTAAGTGTGTTTACCAGTCATGTCACAAGGTGGCAGCACTGTATCACTGGTGTTCCTAAGAATCATTTAGATGAGCCCAAAAAAAGAATTTGGGAGATGCAGATAGAGGAGAGGGTCTAAATATGATAAAAACATATTGTTGAAATTTGAAGAAAAATCAATAAAGACTATTTTTTATAAAAGGGACACAAAGATGGCTGGAAACATGGCTCAGTGGCTCAGAGTTCTTGCTATTCTTTCAGAGAACCTGGGTTTAGGTTCTCACATGATGGCTGTCAATAACTCCAGTTCCAGGGGACCCAACATCATCTTCTGGATTCTTCAGGCATTTCACACATGTGCTGTACTTACACACACACAAAGCACTCATCCACATTAAATAAAAATAAAATATTTAAAAAGAAAAGGGGATAAAGGAGATGGTTAGGTCAAGTCCTTCCTTATCCTCACAGACTGGAGGTAAGTGTGAAACACATTTAGAATTGGAAGACAATTTAGAGAAGTGCTTGTCAAATTTCAACATGGTTAAAGACCACCCAAGATTATTGTTTGAATATAGACTCTGATTCTTCTGGTGGTGAGGCCTGAGTGCTTCTTTTCCCTCCCTCTTGCCCTCCTCTTTCCTTTCCTTCTTTCTCCTTCCTCCTCCTCCTCCTTTTTTCCTCCCTCCTGTCTTCCTTCCCAGACTCTCTGTTTTCAATTTGCAGGTCTGGCCTTCCTGTTTTTTGCCTAGGCTGCTCCTGAATACTCCTCAGCCCCCTGCTAAGATTTCGGCAACACGTTGCTGCTGCTGGTTGGTAGGTCACATTTTGTGTAACAAGGCTTAAAATGAATTCTCATTGCATCTGATCGGATATATGGATAGAGTAATAATGAAGTCCAGAGGGAGACTCTAACTTGCCTGATGTAGCCATGATTTTAGCACATTACTTTTGCTTTCCAATCCAGGGCTTCTTTGTCTGGTCTGCCTTCCCCGGTATCTTTTCACCTCCTCTGTGGTTTTCAGTAGCATCTGTTGTTTAGGAACTCAGAACTCTTATTTTCATCATCCCCCATTGTCTTTGCTTGAGGTGTCATTCTGATGGTCCATTTACCCAAACTGTCAATGGTCCTTTTGTGATTGCAGATTTGATTCCAATATCTCTACCTAGTTTCCATGGCCTTCCAACATATGGTTCCACTTAGAAAGCTAACCCTGCTTCTGGTTTTTTAAACTTATCTTTCTGTGGTAGTGATCCTTTCTCCTTCTCATTTACTAAATGGTGCTCAGTCTTCCTTAGGTGTGGTGACAATGACATGAGTCCTAAATTTAGGCATTCATAGTTTCTAATTCTGGATGCACCACCAACCTCGGCAAATCACTTCAGCTTTATGAGGATCAACATCCTCTTCTGAAAAAAACCCCATGTGGAAGTTAAGCTGTACATGAAATAACATGCAGCCAGGTTCATTCTTGAGAAAGCCTTCTATATTGGCATCTATGAAGGAGATCAACACATGGTTCCCTCTGCTTTTGCTTCTCCTGTGTCTGTATCCCTAAGTCTTGCTATTCAAAGGCCTAACCTGAATCCTAACTTTTCTGTTTCTTTTTTTTTTAGAGCAATGGCAGGAATCTATTTTATTTAAACCAGGATGTGTTATTTGAGCTAACAATACAGATGCAGACCAATGTGAACATTTTATCTTAGTAACAAGATTAATAATTTATACTTGTGGTATACTGTATAGTTGACTGACAGACAACACAATGCATTGACAGGAAACACTGCATTCTAACTTTTCTAGGCAAAGAGTTCCTTAGTTTCAAACAAGCATAATCATTCATTGATTTAATTCATCAATTCAAGTTATTCATTACCACTAGTCCAAGGTAGACCAGCTCACAAGTGGGCAGCAGGGCTCTTATTACATAGCTCTTAGGATAACCGTGACTATTCTTTGACTCAATAGTCACGTGGTATCGTACATATACAAGTTGTGCAACACTATTCAGTGAAGTGTCTTGCCTTCCTTCATGATTTCTTCAATCATTTTTCAGTAGACAAATGATTTTCTAAAAAAGTCTGAATCTTTTAAGTACTGCTCATCTCCTGGTAAAAGATGGAGCAAGCCATCAACAGTTAAATATATGATGGGCAGCCATTTCTCAGCCCCTTCTAATCCAAGATCCAAATAGAATAGAGGCAGTTTCCAAATCTGACTTCATAGAATTGTGGCAGTACCAACCTCTGATGGAGATGACCACTTGTAGTTCACCACCTCTGCCAGGTCTGGATCCACTGGCGGCAGTTCGCAAGGCAGCACAGTAGGAAGGCGGTGTCAAACCTGTGCCTGGTGTGCCTGAACTGCATGAGCCATCCGGCTTAGTCATGCAGTGCCCAGATGTCAGGTGTGCAGTCCTGACTTTTTCATGAAACCTTTCTCAGCTGTTCCTGATGCGTTTGACTCCACTCTTTTGTCTCATTTCACCCATGTGTTAGCATTTAATTTGTGCCAGCCCTCTCAGTGAAATCCTATAGAGATGGTTGAAGGATATTAGCTGTGTGTTATTTGAAGGATAATTCTCTTTAATACTTTGTGAGTGCTAGAAAGTTATTGCCTACAGTTGCTCCTTCTGTAGTAACAGTGTCAAACATGTGAACACCTTAGGGCTAGCTCTCATCAGGTCCTTCCTCCCAGATTTTGGTGCCTGTCCTTGTATGTTATTAGATGTTCCCTCTATGGGAGGGATTGATGAAAATTTAAAAATGATTGCTATCATCTTAAATTCTATATATGTGCACGTGACTGCAGGTGCCTAAGGACACCAGAGGCATTGGACCCCCTGGAGCTGGAGTTACAGGCAATTATAAGGTGCTTAATTTGGGTGCTGGGAATTGAACGTGTATGCTGTGCAAGAATAGTGTGTGCTCTTAACCACAGAGCCCCTTCCCTCACTTAAATACTTATTTTCTCAGTAGGCTGGAAAGGGTGACAGGGTTAGCATTCAAAGACAACACCATACAAAGTCACAAGAATGGTCAGAGTGATGGGAAAGAGCCTGGAGGCTCCCCTCTTCAAGAGCAAGTGAGTGTCAGGGACCTGGAGTGTTGATGGGGCAGTCTGAGACAACCTTAGCTTAGTAGGCATAGAGATGAAGCAGTACTCACTGGCTGAGGCCCCATTCTGACCACTTGGGGTGTACTTTCCCTGACAGGCAAGGCTGTTGACCAGGGCTCACTTGGTGTATTTCTTTTGGACAGCCTTCAAGTTCTCTTTCTTCTTATATGGCCATAGGAGAAAGTCAAAGCTCATGGCTTCAAGAGCAGAGGGCTCTTGAAGGCATTGTGAATGAAGGATGCTTCTTCCTCACTCTGCCCTCCAGAAAAGAAAGTGACCCCAGTGACAGCAGGGGGCACTGTACAACACAGTGCTGTGACAGTTGTCATGGCAATCTCTTCATTGGAAAATTTCTGGGTGCAAGCACAGGCTGGAGTGACCCTGTTGGCCTTCAGCAAGATGCCTTCCAAGTGGATGTTGGGGTCATCCAGAGCCTTGTAGACAGCAGCCACCACCTTCTCAGTTGCACTTTAAATCATGATCCCCATCAGTGAGGATTTGGGGCTCCTCAATGTGTACAAGGCCATTCTGCTGGCAGATGCTGGCAGGACAGGTCAGAACATTGGCATTTCCCATGATGACAAGGCTGAAGATGTATATTCTCAAATTTTCACAAAATACTGCTTGGCAAAGTTGGCTCCATCCTCCTTGTACTGGGAACACTGCTCAGAGAGCCCATCCAGCCCTCAAGTGGTGGTCTTACCTTTGGTTCCCACCAGGGGCATCACACCCTTGTCTACTCTGATACCCATAACACCATTCTTGGATCTGAAATTTGGGGACATTATCATCTGCCTTCTGGTTTAGTATCTCATGGAAGTACCTCACCCCACTCCCAACCATGGAGGGATTCACATGATCATCAGTGGTCAGCAGCAACTGGTGGTAGAAGCATTGCTTCTCCTCCATGTTTTTGGTGCCAGTGTACTGCAGCTGCTTTGCAGTGCTTCCAGTGGACTCATCTGCAGCCAGAATGCCCTTGGCTGGAGCCACAATGCTCCAACGAGTAATCTCAAACAAATCTTTCTTGTGCTCTGGGGTCAGTGACGGATATGGGTAGGACATGTTCCCAGTGGCAGCAAGTTCCTGGCACAGGACACAGGACAGGGAGAGGCTGTGGGGTGGGCTTGTAAGGTGTGGTGAGAAGGCAAGAGGATTAAGCAGTAAAAGAAACAATGCTCACCAGAACTCAGTTCTATCCCAGGTGAATGTGTATCAGGAGATGTTCACATTTTCTTATTTCCTGAAGTTTTTACATAGTCCTTAACTTCTTGTGTCAGAAGAGACTAAGGGAAAACATCCACTGGTGAGCACAGGGTTGGTTAAGGGAGGTCAGGTGCATTGTGAATTCTTTGCATTGTTCATTCAACCCTACCCATAAGTGTGCTCCTAAGTATTTGAAGTTGGGGATTTGTAAGAAGAGTCATACTTCTGTGCTTGTCAGTGGCAATTATGAGTAACTGTGTGGTGTTTGTGCTTTTACTGTAGTAAAGGTTTCTCTGTGGTTTGGACAGAAAATAGACCAGAATGCTGGGCTTATTTAGAGGCCTGCCTTCTCTTTTTATTGGATGGCTGTTTGTTGACTCACCATTTTCCTAATTAAGAGAGTTTGGGCCTATTTTTCTACCATGGGTCCACAACAAAATCTAGATGTTTACCTTTGCTCAACTAGATTTTTTTTTTCAAAGAGAATCTCACAGAATATCTTCCTTGCTGATTTTGAGGATTCCGACTTCCAGGTTTCAAGTTGTAGATATTGGTTAGAATCCAGGGCATTTAACACTTTCCATTCCCTGTGATTAACTCAATGGGAATCCGATTTGTTTAGTCTGTGCTATTCCCAGGCATGATAATTTAAGAACACTTCCAAGGGCCTGGCAAGATGTCTCATTGGGTGAAGGCATTTGCCATCAAGTCTGATGACATGAGTTTGATCCCCAGGATATGCATGATAGTAGAGAATCTAACCCCCACAGCATTTGTCTAAGGATTCCATATATTTTCTGTGCCATGAACCCCAATTTAGTAAACAAAATCTCATAAAAATGTTTCCAAGTAAAATGTTCACTTTGCAGTGGAGGAATGTTAGCCGAGTGCTCCAAGGTAACATGAGCAATAGTGAGAGGAGTACTGAGAAGTACTAATATGCTGGGCCTCCTAATATATTATGCTGAAAAGGCACAACATCCCTTCTGAGGTGTTCTGCTCATAGTGCAGATCTTGACTTTAATCCTAAAGAAATATTAGATAAGCTAAAATTGGGGGTTACTCTAAAACACATGCTAATATTCTTAAAAAATATTAAAGCCAAGAAGATATGATTGTCTCATCTATACTTTTAGCCCTTGAGAGCCTGAAGTGGGGGGCTCACAAATTCCAGGCTTGCTTGGGCTACATATCGAGACAGTCTCGAGCAAAACCAACAACAAAAGCAAAATGTTAACCTGGGCATTGTAGCACATGTTTGTGATTCAGCTACTTGAGACATGGAGGTGAGAGTATCAGGATTTCAAGGCCAGCTTTGACTGTGTAGAAAATTCTAAAATAGCATTGCCTAAATGAAGCCCAATCTAAAAGAAACCCAAAAAACAAAACAAACAAAATGCCACACCCAACCAAACCAGAAACCATGTAACACCTCCATCCATGTTAGCTGAGTAAATTCTATGTGGAACCTTAACTAAATAGTGAGTTCCAGGCCAGCATGGCAACAAAATGAGAAGCTATCTCAAAAACAAGCAACCCTATCTGCCCCCCCCAACTGCCAACAACAATAGCGTTTTTTTAAAAAACAGAATGTTAAGGTTATGAAGATAAAATTTTGAAGAACTGTCCCAGATTAAAGAAGACTAAGAGGGGTGTCAGAACCTAGCTCAGTGGAAATTTGCCCAGAATGTTTCAGGCCTCAGGTTGAAATGCCAGGACTCTAAAAGACAAAATCCTAAAAACAAGTGGGTGTCTGGCATGCAGGCTTGCTGCTGCCCACCCCGGGGCATCTGCCACCCACTGCTAGAACCGTAGAGAGGAACTGTGTTCATGGATAGAAGGACAGACAGCAGCGTAAACATGCATTGACCAGGTGGGTGTCTGGCATGCAGGCTTGCTGCTGCCCACCACTAGAACACAGAGAGGAAGTGTGTGGTTAGAAGGGGATAGAAAGACAGACAGCAGTGCACACACACATAGGCATTCGGCACAACGGCCAAAGGAGTACCCCCCTCCCTTGGTGGAAAGTATAAGCTGCTGGTGCTGTGCTTTACTATGGTTGGGACGATTCAGCAATGTCAGTGATTCTAGGCTGCACAGCCAAAGCTAAGGAAGAAACCAGCAGGAAGCAACTGAGTGACCAACCAGTCCTCCATATTAACACTTGATATTAGCAACAGAAGCCAAACAAACAAAGGGAAAAAAAAAAAAAAACCCCAATAACAAATGCAAAGCCACAATGGAAAAAAAAAAAAAAAAAAAAAAAAAAAAAAAAAAGCTCATAATAAATCCCCACTGAACTCAACCAGTCCTGTAGATACCAATAACAAGATCTCCCTGGAAGAAAACCAAGACACTGACCTTAGAAGGACAATTGTAGACATATTCAAAGATTATAAAGAACAAATCAGAGAACTAAATGGAGAGAATGAAAAACTCATGAAGGAACTATTAGGAAAGAATGATAAACTCCAGAAAGAACTAAAGGTAGAGATTGACAAACTCTGGAAAAAAAAATAGAGAAAGAGAAATACAAACTCTGAAAAGAACTAGAGGAAGAGAAATAGAAACTCCAAAAAGAACTAGAGGAAGAGAATGACAAACTCCGGAAGGAAGTGGAAACACTGAAAAGTCCTCAGTCTGAATGGAAAAAAAGAAACTAACCAGTGAAGCAAGGAGTTACAAGAAGAGAAGGAAAAGCTCCAAAAGGAAGTGGAAATACTGAAGAAATCACAGGATAAAATGAAAAAAGAAGTCAAACAGTCATCTAATCAGCAGGAAAGGATGAGAAAAAGCCTCAAAAGCAGAACAGATGAAACAGGAAAAAAAAATCAGACCTACAGAATAACATAGTGCAGCCAGAAACCAAAAATAAAGATTATGAAAAACTTAAAAAAAAAAAACAAAATAGGGGCTGGAGAGATGGCCTAGCGGTTAAGAGCACCGACTGCCTTTACAGAGGACCCGGGTTCGATCCCCAGCACCCACATGGTGGCCCAGAGCCATCTGAAACTCCAATTCCAGGAGAACTCCAGTTCCAGGGGAATCCGAGACCCTCTTCTGACCTCCATGGCATTGCACGACACGAGTGCACAAACCTGCATGCAGACAGTACATTGATACACATACAGAAATAAAATAAATAAATAAATAAATAAATAAATAAATAAACAAACAAACAAAATAGTGGAACAACCAGGAGATGTGGGACACTATGAAAAAACCAACCCACTGCATCATAGGGATAGAGAAAGGAGAAGAATCCCAAGAGAATGGTATTGATCAGATCTTCAACGGAATAATAGAAGAAAATTTCCCCAAACTGAAAAAAGACAAACCCATACGAATACAAGAAGCACCTAGAACACCAAATAGGCAAGACCAGAAAAGAAATTCCCCATGCCATATCATAGTTAAAACACTAGATGCTCTAAACAAGGACAAAATACTTAAAGCCACAAGAGAAAAACAACAAGTTACATATAAGAGGAAACCCATCAAAATCATAGCTGACTTCTCAGTGCAAACTATGAAAGCCAGAAGAACATAGACCAAAGTATTCCCAGTGCTAAATGACATTAGATGCCAACCCAGATTATTATACCCAGCAAAAATGTCAATCATAGTTGAAGGAGAAAAAAAATCTTTCATGTCGGAGCCTTTTTCCTCCCACTTCAGCATGCTAGTTTACTTTTTCCTGAAATAAAGTCTTGGTTTTCCATCCTTCAGTGTGTCTGGTGTGGATTTTCAAACCCTAACATTTTGGAGGTCCCACCGAGATCCACCAAAGACCACTGGAGGGACTAGAGACATCTCTTTTGACCAGCCATGTCTTTCGGGTAAAAGTGAGCTCAATTCTTTTTACCTCTTAACTTTCACCTTGGTTTTGGTTATTTTGGTTAAACTCGAGTTTGTGGTTTGGGGTGCTCAGTTAGGAGAAACTGGATGCAGTAATGCTCCTTGACCGTGGAGATGGGGGATGCCCCAACTCTCCACTGGTAGAATGGGAACAGGGGGTTCACCTCAAGAGTGCGACTAGTGGGTTTGCCTCAGGATTTAGAGTGCAAATAGTGGGTTCACTTCAGTGATTCGGAATTTGGGTGGGGGTCCAGATTTCTGGCTCCAGGGCCAACAGGGGCACCATGTGCTCCATGTGCACAGTATGTCTGTATAGTCTTTGTTGTTGGGCCCTTATTTTGTTGTCTGTTGCTTTCAGTTCTCTGAGATTGCTTTCATTCTCATTCTCTGGGATCTCAGGATGGGAAATTCTAAATATATCAAGATTTAAAGGCAGTACCTATGTCTTGTGTTTATTGTGTCTAAGATTCATGTAGCTTGTCATATGTCTAAGTTTTCCTGTGTGTTTGTAATTGTAATTGACTCATGTTGATTCTGTCAAAGTGTCCACTTCAAGTTTCATCCTTTATGTGCACAGAATCATTCATTTTGGCATGCCAGACTAGATACGCATGTGCAAACTTTAAAATATAGATATTTAAAAATTCATTTAAAGACCTAAAATTTGGATACTGTAGACATCTCTAAATTTATTGTCTCTGAGTCTATCAAATGCTTCACAACATGTGGTAATTTTTTATAGGAATTTGCCTCTGAGTTGACTTTTTAAGGATCCTATTTTCTAAGACGACATTTTGGCTTGTGTCTGCTTTCAAAAGGATTGTGTGAGGTAACTTGCTTGCTTTGGAATTACCTGCTTTTTGAGACCTCTGTGGGCCAGATTCTGTGGGTGGATATATCCCTGATTTAACAAAAATCTTCCCAGATGGTTTTAAAAACGTAAAGATCATTACTATAGAATTTCTGAGTCAGAAACAAATAACTGACCTAGGAATTCAATTAATCCTAAATTAAAAATAGGAAATTTAACTCACAGACGACCTCAGTACTGTACAAACTGTGAAGTTTAAAATGTTATGTTGACTGCTATAAACTCGAGTCATATTTTAAGTTTTCATCTCTGATTTAGAGTTTTCATCAAGGTGTTGAAGTTTTGGGTTTGAAACTAGATCAACGTATTTGTTTTATGGGTCTGTTTAAATGAATAGGCTCACATCTAATGCTAATGATTTATTTGATATCAAGTTGATTCACAAGTAAACTGTCATGTGAGCTAAAACTGTTAAATTACACTATGGTCCTTGGTCCTTAAAATATAAGTTCATTTTAAGGAATGATCACTTCTGTTCTAGGGTGCAATTTATTTCCACACATTACATATGTGGGGACATTTGCCAGGCCTAGGTAAAATACCTCTAAACACTCAAAGAAAATTGTTTGTTCAAAACCTGCTCCCAAGCTGGCATGAACATCTCACAGCTTATATTAGTGTATTTGAAATAACTGTCCCATCTCATTACATGGGAAATAAGTATTAATTACTTAGTAAATCTGCACAATTAAGGGTCAATCTGTTTATGAATGTTATGTCTCATGGTATTAAAAAGGATATAAAAAGGTGGAAAATGTTAAAAAAGGTATTTTTAGTAAGAATTTATATGAAGATGATGAGAAAGTCTATGCAAGTGATAAAAGTCTGAGGAGGTTTGTTATGACAGGTAAAAGGTGAGACTATATGAGTAAGCTTAATTTTCTAAGGTTCAGTCAACTAGTTTAGGAATCAAAATGTATATCTAGTCAAGTTTAAGAGTGTTCAGTTTTTGCCCAACCTTTATATGTATATCACATGGCACTTCAAGGTATAGTAAAATAATAAGAGAACTGTATTAAACTAAATTGGCATAAACATTCAAGCTAGTTTGCTAGTGGCCTGAATAGGATTGTGAATATACAGTGTTGTTCATTTTCAGTCCACTCCTGGCTTGAACCTGACTCCCTATTATGGGTTTGGATTAAATGAACACAGACAAATAATGGGTTACCTATGGCTACTGAAAATGCACTTTATGTTTCTTGCAAGTGTTGCTTTTGATATTTCCTTTGACCTAGCCAGATAATTTGGCTCAAAAAGCTAGATTCTATCTTCCTGAACCAGCTGCATGCAATCCAAAAGAAGACAGTTTGGATGGACTTGGTAATCCTTATCAGTTTATTTCCTGTCTTCCAGTATGTGTTACAACTCCTGTCTTTCTGGGAAAACTATAAATCAGGATAGGGGGTCTGAGAAGGAAAGAGATTGTTCCTATTTGTAGTAATTGTAGTGAACAACCTACATTTAAAATAAGCCTGAAATTGTTTAATTCTATCTTGTGGGCTATGCCTGCTTAACCTATGGTGTTAAGTCCCTCCTCCAGTCATTATTATACAAGGCTGCTTGAATTATTGTCCAAGCCTTATCTAAAATGTTATACAGTAATTAAAGGTGTTAGGCTGATATAACTTAGCCTTTCTGGACAGATAACAATCATACTTAAATGCCCACACCAATTTGGCTGAGGTACTTAAGGAACAATTTTGTTTCTTGCCCTCAGAGGTCAGCTAAATCCCAAGGGACTATGTCTGGGGGCATCTCCTGAAATGTCCTGGAATTGTGCACCAGTCCTCCTGGGCAGAGAGGTCTTGGAGATCCACTAACGGGACTCTAGCCAGTGTCCAGTCTGTAAAGAGGGAAGTCTCTTCATGCTTCAAAAGGGAAGCCTGGTCTAGCAAGACCTGACTTTGTCCTCATGTGAATGGAACTAGTAAATGAAAAGCCAAGAGAAGCCAGATGCCTCTCCCCCCAAAATCCAAGTGGCCGCTGAGGACCAGATTCTCAACTGACTTTGAGAAAACAAAAGCTAGTTAATCTGGGCTAATGTATGGACTTAAAGACCCAAGAGGAAAGTATAACCAAAAGATAAGCAATCATTATATTTCCTTTACAATCTGAGAGATTGTGCCTCCAAACACTAGATTTTTTTTCTTTTTTAATTTTTTACAACTCTAGACCCATGTTCCCACCCATTCCCCCACCCCACCACAGCTGATGCATTCTGTGAAACATGCTTTTCATCTCTTTCTCAGTCTTTCTCAATATTCTCCATGAGGAAGTTGACTGTTTTGAGGAGAAGTTCACTGTTTCAGTCAGTTCTTTGATGCAGTCCTTTCTGTTGTTGTTGTTGTTGTTGTTGTTGTTGTTGTTGTTTCCAATATGCATTATGCCCAACTGCTTTGGACAAAAGCTCAGGAGGCCCTACACAAGAAATACTTACAACTAGGTAATTGGCACTAGCATCCACAGATGAGGGATACCATTCATCGTTTGTTTTTCTAGGACTGTGTTACTTTACTCAGCACAATGTCCTCTAGCTCCAGCTATTTTCCTGCAAAGCTCATGATGTCATCTTTCTTTACTGCTGCATAGAACTCCATTGTGTAGATGTACCACATTTTCTCTATCCACTCATCAGTTGAGGGGCATTTGGGTTGGTTCCAGCTCCTTGCTATTGTGAAAAGAGCAGCAACAAAAACAGATGTCCGTTCATGTGTCTGTGCAGTGGGGTGAGTCTTTAGGGTACAAGCCTAGGAAAGGGTAGGCGTGGTTGGGTCATATCCAAGTCCTTCCAAAGGGTGCCTCCACACTGCTTTTCCATAGTGGCTGTACAAGTTACTTCCCACCAGCAGTGGATGGTGTTTCCCTTTCCCTACAAACCTCTCCAGCACTTGGTATCATTGTGTTTTCTTGATCCTACCAGTCTTATTGGAGTGAGTGATGATCGGTTAAAGTGGTTTGATTTGCAGTCCTTAATGATTAGTGATGTTGAACACTTCTTAAGGTTTTCTCAGACTCTGTAATTCCTCCTTGTGAAGTCTTGTTCAGCTGATTCTTCTCCATCTGATTGAGTGGGTCATTTGTGTTATTTTCTTGTTTTTTCTTTGTTTTTGTGAGTAGTTTATATATTTCTGGAAATCAATGCTTTGTCAGATAGTATTACTGGGTAGAGGTTTCCTCCTACTCCGTGGGGTTTCTCTGCACTTCCTTGATGTGTATTCCTTTTGATGTACAGGAACTTTTTGAGTGTTAATGGAGGTCCATTTGTCAATTGTCGACGTCTTAAGTTTATTATGCAACTGCTGTCTGATTTAGGAGAAGTCTTTTCCTATGCTATGTCGTTGTAGTTGCTGCCAATGTTTTTCTTCTATCACCATTCAAGTTTGGGGTTCACGTGAGGGTCTTGATCCTCTGAAAGTTGACTGATTTTGTACAGGGCGAGAGGTAGGGAGTTTTAATTCTTCTTCTACAGGGTGTGATCCGCAGTTTTGCCAAACACTCACTTGCTGAAGATGTGTCCTTTTTCTCCATTGTTGCTTTCTCGTGGCCCACTTGTCAAATATAGATGCTGAAATGTATTGCTCAGATTTTGGATCGTTCGGTTTTGTTCCATTGGTCTGCCAGTACCAGAGATGTTTTTATGACTATGAGCCCAGTAGAAGGAAATCTCTGACATCAGCAATGAATTATTCGCCAGGAGATATTGGTAGGGGATTCAACCACCCCCAAATTAATAAAGACCTTTTGCCTATAAGTGGGATATAAGCAAGGGGAAGGCAGTAAGTCCCTGTTGTCGAAGACCTGGGTGCAGCATGAAAAAAATGTTATAGATAGTACACTTGCTAATGGACAACTGGCCTCTGAAAGGCTAGAGAGCATAACCAAAGGCCACTAAAGCAATACAGCAAAATATTGGTCTCCCTGAGACAAGCAAGACTCCTCCGTCAATATCAGCTACACCTCAACAGCCTGGAGATACTGTGCAACAGTGGCAGCCAAGTGTCTATATATATCCCAAATCTATTTGGCTATTAGCTCTCTCCTTGGAGGAATAACTCACAGCAGATGCCACAAGCTTATGTCCTCTAGTGGTTAGGAGATGTTATAAGCCACAATAAGAACTTGTCACCCTTTATAGAGAAACCACAGTTTGTGGATTAGCATACCATCCAAGCATCTGTGTCTATGCTCACAGCTTAGCTTGCCATAATAATTAGTACTGCTTAAATGCCTGTACATCCAATTCCTTGTGCTTTGTTAGCATGACTAAAAAGGTATCACTGGATGAGCTGTCAACCCATGAAGGGAAACAACCTGAACAGACTAGAGTCCAAAATGACAACTCCAAAGGAAAGTAGACTGTTTTCTTCTCACCCACTTGTGCCCCTTTCCCAAAGCCTAGGGAACAAACCGAGGAAGAGGAGGCACGGTATAATGCAAGGCCAAACACTAGATTTTAAGTCATTTAGAGTCATATGAGATCTGTTGTTACCAAGTAATAAAGTTTCCTCTTTTTATTTAAGCAACTACCTAAGGGAAAACTCACACGGTGAGTATTGAAATTTCCTGGAAAGCAGATGCTGAGTCCAGACACCATGGCTAAATGAACAAAAGGAGAAGCCCAATAATGAATGCTTTGGAACCCTCATTGAGAAATTCCAATAGACTTTTAAGTTGGACATTTAATTCACCCTGTTCCTCTCCTGGTTCCCTACCTAGAAAATGTACCTAGCTACTCTCACCTTCACATGCACTGCTCGAGGATCTTGTTCTCTCTTTTTTGGGGTCTTTTTAGATAGAGCCACTGAGCAGGGGTACCCCACTTGCCACCCCCTATGCCCCTTTTCAGCATGGAAGAAGTCAGAGTGGTCAGCTCTCTGATGCCCTCTTGGCAATTGGGGTAACCTCCTCAGAGAGTAATGTGATAAAAGTAGGAGCTAAAATTTGGCTAGGCAGTTTATGGTCAAGACCCCCCAAAGAGCCAGTTTCTTTCTCAGCTGAGAGCCGAGGACTTCCTGGACCTGGTTGCTCTGACTTGTGGCCCAGGCATCCTTAACTCACTTGTCAGATTGATTAACCAGGGGATAAATGCCATTAAAATCATGGTACTCAGGACCAGGTATGTTCCCATATATGACTCCCCTGAGGAAGAAGAAGATGGAGTCTAAGATTAGCCTGCCAGTATACAACTCGAGGGGTGAATGTAAGAGAGACCCAAACTGACTCCATTTTGAGTATATCCACCATTTTAAGCAGTTACTGAAACCTGTCTAATTTGGGGAAAAGGTCAATTGCACAAGGTTTATTGGAAACTGACCTTTTCAGAGGCAAGGTCAGTTGCTCCAGGCCTCAAGAACAGCTAATAAAATTTAAACTTGTCTAAAGATAACTGTTATATGAGGGCAGGTGGACTGACTCAACATTTCTTCATTCCAGTAGCAGGATTATCTCTAAAGATAACTTTCGGTATGTGGGGGAAGGTGGGCTGACTTAACAATGAGCTGTAACCCTGCTATTATCCGATAAGGCTAGAAGTTACCCAAACCCTGCTAAAATTCCCCTAGACCCTGTATTAAAGGGCCTGTGAGCCAACTTACGGGGTCGGAGCATTTTTCCTCCCACCCCAGCATGCTAGTTTACTTTTTCCCCAAAATAAAGTCTTGTTTTTCAAAAAAAAAAAAAAAGAAAGAAAAATATTTCATGACATAAACAAAATGAAAGAACACACGTCAAAAAACCCAACACTTCAGAAAATACTCGAAGCAATTCAAAGAACAGAATAAAGGAGCAACTATCCTTAAGCAAACCAAAAAAGAAATTAACAAAAGCCTAACAGAGTAAATAAATACCCAGACCAAGAATGCAAACAAAAAATAGGTTGAAAGGAAGCAACACAAATCTCTCAATAACAACCTTAAATATTAACTATAGGAGAAGTAAGCCCTGCTGCTCAACATACACTGAGCATGCTCAATTGTAATTTCCCCTGGAGCCAACTTGAAATCTGCCTAGCAGCCTGGCAACAGATGATGTAGCCTCAGACTGAAGCTATGAGAGAAAAGATACTCTAGCCAACTGACACAATAACTACCACCTACTAGGGACAAATGGGATGCAGGGAGGGGGTAAACAAGTCTGCCTGATTCCTGTAATAAATGAGCCTCCTTTTTTCCTTTCACCTGGCTCTCAGGGTCGGTGTAGGTGACCCTGCACCTTTCTACCCCTGCCCCCAAGAGTCTTGTGTCAGGATGGCCAGCTACAATTAATGGTATAAACTCTCCAATCAAAGACATAGACTAGGAAAATGGATTAGAAAACAGAATCCATCTATTTACTGCCTACAAGAAATCCATCTCACCCTCAAGGACAAACACCACCTTAGAGTGAAAGGATGGAAAAAAATATTACAAGCAAATAGTAAAAAAAGCAAGCAAGAGTGGCTATTCTAATATCAGACAAAATAGACCTCATAGTAAAATTAATCAAAAAAGACAAAGAGAGCCATTATATCCTTAACAATGGAACAATTAACCAGGAAGATTTCACAATCTTATATGTTTATGTACCAAACTCTGGTCCACCAAACTTTATATACACAATCTTTCAGGACATCAAGACACAGATTAATCCCAGCATGCTAATAGTGGGGCACTTCAATACCCTACTGAGTCCCTGGGATAGGTCAACTGAACAAAAAATAAACAGAGAGACACCAGAGAATATACTTTCTACTCAGCAGCCCCATGGAACATTCTCCAAAATTGACCACATACTGGGACACAAAAGAAATGTCAACAAATAGAAAAGGATTGAAATTATTCAATGCATTCTATCAGACCATAAATAGAATAAAGCTCAATATTAACACCAGGGTAAGCCCTACTAACTATAAGAACACACGGAGACTAAACAACACAATCCTGAATAATGAGTGGGTCGGGGAAGAAATAGAGTGAAATAAAACCATTCCTGGAACTAAACAAAAATGACAACACAACAAAACCTGTGGGATATATTAAAGTCAGTCCTAAGAGGGAAATTTATGTCCCTAAGTGACCACATTAAAAAAAATAGAAAGACAACAAATAAACTATCTAACACTGCAGCTCAAAACACTTGAGAAACAACAACAAATGAACCCTAAACCCAACAGACAGGAAGAAATAACAAAAATCAGAGCAGAAATCAATAAAATAGAAACAAAAAAAGCAATACAGAAAAATCAATGAATCCAAAAGCTGGTTCTTTGAAAAGATAAACAAAATAGACAGACCATTAGCCCAGTTAACCAAAAGAAAGAAAGAGCAACTCCAAATCAATACCATTTGTGATGAAAGGGGAAACATCGCAACAGATAAAGAAAAGATCCAAACAATCATAGGAGAATACTTCAAAAACCTATACTCTACTAAATTTGAAAACCTAAGAGAAATGGATGAATATCTGAAATCCTGGGATTCACCAAAGCTTAACCAAGAAGAGAGATTGACCACTTAGACCCATAATACTTGAGGAAATTGAAGATGTAATAAAAAGCTTCCCAACTAAACAAAGCCCAGATGGTTTCACTGCAGAATTCTATAAAACATTTAAAGATGTCTTACAACCATTACTACTCAAACTTTTCAGAAGGATACAGAGGGAAATATCCCAAATTCCTTCTATGAAGCCAGCATCACTGTAATACCAAAACCAGGCAAAGACACAAACAAGAAAGAAAACTATACACCCATCTCATTAATGAACACAGATGCAAAAATTCTCAACAAAATACTTGCAAATCACATACAGACCCACATCAAAAAGATCATCCATGATGACCAAGTTGGATTCATACCAGAGATGCAAGGATGGTTCAACATACAGAAATCAATAAATATCATAAAACACATAAATGGATTGAAAGACAAAAACCACATGATCATCTCATTCAGTGCAGAAAAAGCTTTTGACAAAATCCAGCATCCCTTCATGCTTAAAGTCCTAGAGGAAATTGGACTGGAGGGATCATTCCTCAATATAATCAAAGCCATATACAAGAAACCCACAGCCAATATCATCCTAAAAAGAGAAAAGTTGGAAGCATTCCCCTTAAAGGCAGGGACATGACAAGGCTGTCCACTATTGCCACTCCTCTTCAACATAGTGCTTGAAACACTCACTAGGGCAATAAGGCAAGAAAGTGAAATTAAAGGAGTACTAATCGGAAAAGAGGAAGTAAACTATCCCTTTTTGCAGGTTATATGAGTGTTTACCTAAGGGATGCTAAAAACTCACCAGAAAACTCATAGAAACAATTACGAGTTTCAGTAAACTGGTGGGATACAAAATAAATCTAGAAAAATCAGTAGCTTTTCTTTCCACCAAAAATAAGCAACTGGAGAAGGAATATAAGCAGACCTTCACACTCACTATAGCCTCAAAAACAATAAAACACCTAGGAATAAACCTAACCAAAGACACCAAAAACCTCTACAACAAAAATTGTAAACCCCTGAAGAAGGAAATTGAAGAAGACATCAAAAGATGGAAAGACCTCCCATGCTTCATGGATTGGAAAAATTAATATAGTAAAAATGTCCATTCTACCAAAATTAATATACAGATTCAATGCAATCCCAATCAAAATCCCCATGAGCTTTTTCAAAGAC
Organism: Rhizomys pruinosus; assembly: GCA_009823505.1. Taxonomy (NCBI): domain Eukaryota; kingdom Metazoa; phylum Chordata; class Mammalia; order Rodentia; family Spalacidae; genus Rhizomys; species Rhizomys pruinosus. The sequence continues at coordinate 313,615 of VZQC01013731.1, forward strand.
TTGGAAAAAAATCCTTAAGTTCATATGGAAAAACAAAAGACCCTGAATAGCTAAAGCCATCCTGAGTGAAAAGTGCAATACAGGGGAGATTACTTTACCAGACTTCAAGCTATATTACAGGGCTATAGTCATAAAGACAGCCTGCTGCTGGCAAAAAACAAAACAAAACAAAACAAAAACAGACCCATTGACCAATGGAACAAAACTGAAGATCCAAACTTGAGCTCATATAAGTTCAGCCACCTCATATTTGACAAAGGGGCCAAAAAAGCTGAATGGAGGAAAGATCGCATCATCAGCAAATGGTGTTGGCAAAACTGGATCACCATTTGTAGAAGAACAAAATTAATCCCCTACCTGTCACCCTGTACAAAAATATACTCCAAGTGCATCAAAGATCTCAACCTGAAACATGAAACCCTGAAGGTGATAGGAACAGAAGAAAAAGTCACAGCAACCTACAAGACATAGGCATAGGAAAAGACTTTCTAAATCAAACAGCAGCTGCACAGGAAATAAGGACAACAGCTGACGAGTGGGACCTCATCAAACTCAAAATCTTCTGTACAGCTAAAGAAACAATCAAGGAAGTGAAAAGAAAACCCACAGAGTGGGAGGAAACCTTCACCACTGCCGACAGAGCATTAACATCCAGAATAAATAAACTATTTCAAAAACAATGAAGAAAACAAATGACCTACTCAAAAGATGGAGTAAAAAGCTGAACAGAGACTTCACCTGTAAGGAAGTAAAAATGGATGAAAAACATCTTAAAAATTGTTCAACATCATTAATAATTAAGAAAATGCAAATTAAAACCACACTAAGGTATCATCTCACTCCAATAACACTAGCCAAGATCAAGAAAACAAAAGACACCAAATGCTGGAGAGGTTGTGAGTAAAGGGGAACACTTCATCCACTGCTGATGGGAATGTAAACTCATACAGCCACTGTGGAAAGCAGTGTGGAGAACCCTTAAAAGACTCAAAATGAGCTTACCACCTGACCTACCCATACCACTCCTGGTTATATACCCACAAGACGCATCCTACTGCAAGGATACATGCTCAGCTATGTTTATTGCAGCTCTCTTCACAATAGCAAAGAGCTGGAACCAACCCAAATGCCCCTCAACTGATGACTGGGTAACAAAGATGTGGTACATCTACACAACGGAGTTCTATGCAACGTTAAAGAAAGATGACATCATGAACTTTGCAGGTAAATGGATGGAACTCAAAGCCATTATGCTAAGTGAAGTAACACAGTCCTGTGGGGAAAAAACGGCGAATGGTTTCCCTCATTTGTAGATGCTAACACCAAATCCCCAGTTGGCAGGCAAACTGAGCAACTTTATTATTATATTCCATTGTATCTGAAAGCAACTGTGCTATTATAATGTGAATCTCTTAATGGGCTCTAGAATTGACCTACCACTTGTATTCACACATTGTAATTACCATATATGGGTTGAAGATATGTATTCATATTCTAAAAAAAAAAGAAAAGAATGTAAAGTTATACCTCTTTCTATCTGCATGCAACTTTACTGTTAAAATGTGAATCTCTAAATGCATTTTAGAATTAACCTATAGTTTATTTTCAGATTTTGTAATTTTGATTTATGTGTGGAGTGTATATATATATGCATATTTTTGAATAATATAAAATTAAAGAGAACAAAAAGAGAGAGAGAAACCTATTCAAAGAACTGACCAAAACAGTAAACTTGTGCATCAAAAATGTTATAAAAGACTGAGAAACCTAGCACTCGGGAGGCAGAGGCAGGTGGATCTTTGTGAGTTCAAGGCCAGCCTGGTCTACAGAGTGAGTTCCAGGTCAGCTGGGACTACAGGGAGACCCTGTCTCGAAAAGACCAAAAAAAAAAAAAAAGACTGAGAAAAAGATGCAAGACAGGACTTAAAATGTGTGACAGAATCCATGAGCTCTGGTGGGGGGGGTTGCAAGGGGTGGGCATGGATGAGGGAATGAGTCGAAATTTGATTAAGAAATGTTGTATGTAGTGAAGTCATTCTCTAACTGTAAATTAGAGCTGACTGTTATAGAGGTAATCTCTTATAAAACAGGTAAAACTGCTTTCTTTAATTGACTAATAGACATAGGAACTGTGAAAAGGATTATTCTCTATTCAGAACCAAATATAATACTAAAGTCTCTTTAAGTTGTGCATTTAACCAAAATATATTAATACAGGAGAGAGCTCTGATATCATCAATGGATTATTCTGCCAAGGAGATGTTGGCCAGGGGATCCAAGCACCCCCGACAAAATGTAAAGGCTTCTTGCCTGTAAACTGGGATATCTCCAAGAAGAGAGGCAGTAAGGCCCTGCTGTTGAAGACCTGATGTAAGCATGTGAAAGATGTATTGAGACCGCACTTGCAAGTGTACAGTTGGTCTCTGGACTTTAGTTACCAAAGGCCACTAAACCAATAAAGCAAATATTGGCTCCTTGAGTCAAGCAAGACTCCTCCGTCAGCATCAGCTACACCTCACCTGCCTGGAAATACTGTGCAGCAGTGGCAGCCATATGTCTGTATATCCCAATCTAATTGGCTATTAGCTCTCTCCTTGGAGGGAGGAATAACTCACGGCTGATGCCACAAGCTTACATCCTCTAGTGGTTAGGAGATATTATAAGCCACAGTAAGACCTTGTCATCTTTTACAGAAAAAAACATAATTCATGGATTAGCATACCATCTAAACATCTGTGTCTATACCAAAGTAATCTACCATAATAATTAGTAATGTTTAAATACCTATATATCTAATTGCTTGTGCTTCATTAGTAGGATTGAAAGGTTATTCCTGGACAAACTGTCAGCCCATGAAAGGAAACAGCCAGAACTGATCAGAGCCCAAAATGACATCTCCAGAGAAAGTAGACTGTTTTGCTTCTCGTCCACCTCTGCCCCTTTTCTAAGCCTAGGGAACAATCTATGGAAGAGGGAGCATGGTAGAATGTAAGGGCTGCAATTGGGGTGAATGGTGAAACTACAGCAATATAGACATGCTTATTTGATCAACTTGATTGTATATACAAGCCCCTCCAGCTGGATGGTGGGAGCCTTGGGCTGTGTGGGTTTGGGCACAACTGCTTGCAAATTGGTTTTACATGAAGGATGCTTGTATTCATAACATTACTTATTGTTTAAAAAATGAAATAAAAGAAAGTATATATATAAAAAAGACCTTAAAAAAAGAAATGTATGAAATGCATTCAATAAAAATTAACTTAAAAAGGAAGTTTAGAACAGCAGAAGAAACAATTAATAAAATAGCAACCAAAAAAGTGTAAAGGAAAAAAAAATCCTAAAAGAAAATAAAAGAACATCGAGGGGGAAAAAACCCTCACCCACTAAAATCCTCATCTTTAAAAGAGGCAAAAGGAGACTAAAAATTAATAATATTACTTTTTTTTTATCTCTATTATTGATTGAAGAAATGAACCTCCCCCCCCCCTTTTTTTTTTTCTTTTCAAGACAGGGTCTCCCTGTAGCCCCAGCTGTCCTGGAACTCACTCTGCAGACCAGGCTGGCCTTGAACTCACAAAGATCCGCCTGCCTCTGCCTCCTGAGTGCTAGGATTAAAGGCATGCACCACCATGCCCGGCTTAAAAATTAATAGTATTTGTAATCTTAGGTTGGTTCCTAGTTAAGAAAAAGGATATTAGTGGGGTGGATGAACATTAAATAAGATCTATAGCTAGATTTTTCTAGCATATCATCAATAATGCATTGATTTTGATGACTATGATATAGATATCTAAATGTTAACATTTGGAGTAACTGAATACAAAACATATGCAGTTGTTTTTGAAATATTTGTGTGAGTCTAAAGCTATTTCAAAATGCTCTGTTTAAAAAGGAGACACTGGGTCGTGTAACATATGTGAAGCCCTGGGTTTGATCTCCAGTACCCGTACCACAACATAAACCCTGCTTGGAGGCACATGCCTATAATTCCAACACTGAGCAGTGGCAGGAGGATCAGGGTCTCCCTCAGCTCCATCACAAGTTCCATGCCAAGAGACACTGTTGTTATTAAGAAAATGCAAGTCGGGGCTGGAGAGATGGCTCATGGGTTAAGAGCACCCACTACTCTTGCGGAGGACCCGGGTTCAATCCCCAACACCCACGTGGTGTCTGAGAACCATCTTTAACTCCAGTTCCAGGGGACTCCAACACCCTCTTCTGACCTCCACAGCATTGCACGACATGGGTGCACAAACCTACATGCAGACAGTACATTCATACACAAAAAAATAAATAAAATTTTTTTAAAAAAGAAAATGCAAGTCAGGGAAATAAAGCTTAAGTCTGGTGCCTTAGACAACTTGGCCACCCTGACACTCGAAACTGACAAATAAGGCAACACCATGGAATTGCCACAGGGGTGTGTTTGTTTGTTTGTTTGTTTGTGCATCTCTCTGCCTGGCAATTAGTCTTTCTTCTCCATACTCAGGCCATATAAACCTAGTTAGGGGTGGGATTCTAGAAATTTATCTGCAGTGCAGCCAGGATATGTGACATAACTTCCTTTATACACCTGAATAAATGGCTTCTGTTGTAATTGTTAATGAAGAATTCAAAATTGGATCCTTTGTTACACCAACTCCAGTGTTGCCTGCGTGTGAGCAGTGATGAAAGTCATATTCGAGGCAGGCGGGGGAGCAAAGTCCTTCGGGGCCTGACCCCCTGGAGGTCTCTGGCAGAGTCCTCGGCCTTGACCATTTCCCGATATGCTCCTAAGATGTCACGCTTCCTTGGTGCTGGGCTTGGCATGCTGTCTTTCTTAGTTATAATATTCTTTCTGAATACAACAAAGTCCTCTCTCAAGTTTAATTAAATGTTCCTTATAGACAAAGGACAGAGTTACCTAGATGTTCCAGGAGTTGGCAATAATAGCCAAATACCTCCCCCAGTTTTAGGCCACTCTTGGAGCAGGAACTTTCTATAAATCTTAGTCAAATTAAATATAAAAATATTTTTGAGTACGATCCTCCTTTCTTAAAAGCTCTTGCAAAAATTCATTGGAAAAACAACATTACATTGGTTGATATCATAGACCAATATCAAAATAATAAATTGTTTTAAAAAAAGTTCAAAATAGGATAATCAGGTAAAAATGATGTTTTATATCATGACTGTTACTGAGTAAAATGGGAATTCCAGTGGCAGTCGTGTATGACGGGAGGCATTATTTAATTAAAGGCAGATGGTGGGCTCCTCCTTTAAGAAAAAAATAACATACAAAGGGTCCCTGATTCTCCCCCTCCTTTCACAGGAACATATAATGAATGGGAAGATAGATGGGTTAATATAGATGGGCAGTGGGTCCTTTACTATACTTTAAACTTCATGCAAAAATTGCTAAGAGCTAGGCCTCCTTGGTGCTTGTTAGTTAACCCCACAGCAAAAACAAACTATTATTAATCAAATATACAATAGTAAATGGTGGCATTGCACACACTGTACCAAAGCAAGACATGTTGAAAAATTGGCTCCGGGTGCATTACAATTGGCCTGAGCCATTTCCCTGGGAGACAGAAAAAGAAAACCTTAAGATCACAAAGTAAAGGTTATTTTAGTGATAAAGTAATAATAAAAAGAAAAGCCACAATCTCTCAGTTCTAAAAAAAATTTTCGTTCCAGACTTGTGCCTGCGGTTTTGTGACCATTGTCTAAACTTAAAGATGTATTATGCTGTAATCTGCCAACCATGACCCATGACTATGTACTTTGGTTAATGTATGAAAATTGAATTATTAGTAACCTGTCCAGTAGTTCTGGAAAGTTTGCCAATTCTCCTTGCTGTTTCTTCTTGAATGTACTATAAAATCATTGCCTTAAGCTCAGTAAAATTGCTACAGATCTAAAAGCCTCGCTTGGTTTTTCTTCTGTACGCCATCACTGAACCTGTGTTTTCCTTTCCAAAAGGACTCTGTTCTCCCATGATTAAGACCCCGACCCCCAGTGGGCTAGTCAGTGGCAATCCTTGGTTTCTGGGTATTGAAATTTAGGAAGAAAATGCAACTTCATCTACCTGAAACTTATGAGCAGAGATCAGTGTAATCAGTATCGTAGGTCAAAGCCTCATGTTGCTGATGATCTAATACCACTGTCTTGATATCTCTGTAGGAGAGGAGCTTTGGGAGAGGGGCCTGGTCTCTCATTCTGTGCTTTCTTTCACACTGATGCACCATGATGAGAGCTATAAATGTCATGGAAGGGGGCAAGACAGCATTGAGAATGAACATCAAAATATAAACACAAAATATAAAATAGAGATGAATCTAGCAGAACAGCACTGAATAAAAGAATACACATATTGATATATGCTATTTTTAATGCCATTGGTCCTTGTAGGAAAGTGACAAGAAGGTATGTATTGGGGGCCAAGGAAAGGTAATTTTTTAGTAAGTTGGCCTGTATGTTGTTCTCAAGTGTTTTCAACCCTTGAGAGTTTCCACATTATGAAACTGCCCTTAAGATTTAATACATAAGACCACACAGTTTAACTGGTGTTAATTAAAAGTCATTAGGGTGTATTATGTCCATTTTAAAGACATTACAACAAGGGATAGGATAGGATCCATGGTGTTAACAAGTCTGACAAGGAAGCAAGCAAACAGCAGTAAAAATCAAAGCCATATGACTTGCCCCCCCACCCCTGTAGAGTGCTTAACCTGTTCGCACATTTTTAATCCTAGCACTTGGGAGACAGGTGGGCAGATCTCTGTGACTTCAAGGCCAGCCTGGCCTATAGAGTGAGTTCTAGGCTAGCAGTGGTGGCACATGCCTTTAATCCCAGTCCTTGGAATTAAACTCACTCTGGGTGTGGTGGCACATTATTCCCCGGCCACATATATACCCCTACCTTCCCCTAACTAAACAAGTCTGCAGCAACTCGCAATCTGCTTTCTTTCACCCAACTCCCGATGCCTGCGTGTTGACTCTGAGTCTCTCATCCCCACTCCTCGGTGACGAGAACCTCTCCAGCTGGACTGGAGAAGGTTGCAACAACCCCCCTACCCCCAATTTTTTCAGTGACAGACATTTCCATGTGAAAATTCTTACCACATCAGGAGAGTTGTCATAAGGGGCCAGATCTAGGGGAAAGTAACAATAGTTAGCAATTCCTGGAAATGCAAACATGACTATGTTTTCTAACTCCTAGATAAACAGGGGAAATTGTTTGAGGTGCTGGTGGAAGCAGCCCCTTATCTGTTAAAGAATTAGCTTCCTTCAGAGTCAAAGGCCCAGTTCCATTGTTTGAGTGTGAAAGAAGGAACAAAGCCTTCTCTCTTTTCAGCCAGTTCACAAAGACTTGATTTTTGCAGAGATGTGATTTTTCAGTGATATGTTCCACTGGCCAGCAGGAGCATAGTTGTCGAGTGCCCAGAATATCCACCAAACAAGGAAATTTTGACAAGGGAGAATTCTCTCATTTGTAACAGGGGCAGGAAGAAAAAGTAGGGAAGATTCCTAGAAATATTATTCCCTTAGATCTTCCTAGAATGGATGGAATGATTGATCCTCTCTTCAGAGATGTCTCTGGGGACTCCTCTGTAGCAAGGAAGGGGACTCTTACATAGCAATGGAAGTTTTAAGGACTAAATGGACCCTCAACTCTGGAACCAGGAGATGTAGTCTGTGAAAATTCAGATGGAGAGGAAGAGGCAGGCAGATCTCTGTGAGTTCAAGGCCAGCCTGGTCTTCATAGAGCATTCCAGGCTAGCTTGGGCTACAGGGAAACCCTGTATCAAAAATGTAAGAAAAGGACCTAGTATCTAGGATCACCTAGCATAGCAGGACACACGGTAGAATATTGTTGTATTGTGGCTTTACTTACTGTGGTTGGAAGCTGACATTGCATACTTTAAGAGATTGTATGGGTCACTTGCCCTAAATAAAGATCAGACAGTGTGAGTACTATTCTCATTCGATTATTCCTCCTAGTGTTGACTCCTTTCATGTTTGCTGAATGTCCATATTTGGTCTTTCGTTTCCACACCCAGGATGATACTTTACTATGAAGCTATAGCCACAATATAGTTGGTCCTATATTGTTTGACTGCATTTGCACCTGTTCTACCTTAAGACCTCTGACGTTTTCACATGTAGATTCTGATAATGTTTCCTGCCGCAGACCAACCCAGCTGATTTTCTCCACCTGTGGGCAATCAGGACCTTGATGTACAGGAGGGCACAGGTTAGGCGAAATAATTGGACAAGACACCAGAGAGAGTGTTTTGAATCTAGTGTGTCTTTACTGAGATCAAGTCAAGTTTTTATATCACAAGCAGAAAAAGCGGGCTGAGAAAGCAGGCTGAGGAGGCAGGCAGGTTAGGGATTTGCACCTCCCCGAGAACAAAAGGCTTATTGCCAAAGGAATTCGCACCTGGATTTACAAGGACAGCAAGTCAGATAAAGTTTACATATCAATGGAAGTTTACACGCTGTGATGGTTAATCCTGGGTGTCAACTTGACTGGACTAAGGGACAAATAAGAGAAAAAGGGTCTTCTGATTGGACCGCCTCAACCCGGATGGCCCACCCCAAATGTGGGCGTTACCTTCTGCCAGCAGGGAGTATTTAAGGCCATGGCAGAAGGAGCTGGTCCCTTTTTTTTTCTCCTGCGGCTTGCCTCTCTCATCTGGTGAGTTTGTCTTGCTGCTGTGATCAACCTTTCAGATCCCAGAATGTACTGAGACAAGCAGATATCCTGGAACCCATTTGGGCCTTCAGCACTGGATTGGGACTACTGAGACATCCAGCCTTGCAGACTGAGCAGTTCCCTGGATTCTCATCTTGGCCTTTCCAGTGTGGTGCAGCTACTGTTGGAATCCTTGAACTCTGTCACGTGAGCAAATCAATAAATTGTATATAGCTATATATATATTCATCCTGTTGCTTCTGTTTCTTTAGAGAGCCCTGACTAATACACACGCAGTATACTGCTCACACTGTCTTGGCAGGGGAGATAAGCAACAAAACAGCAGCCTTAAAATCACAAGCCATAAACAGTTTTTGTTTCTTTTGAAGTTCCAATTCGATGTTTCTCATCCTTCCTGGGAATTTTTCCAAGGCCGCTAGTTATCTCCAGGTTGTGATTCAAGCCACAAGCCTGAAAAGGCCTCTTAATTAGCTCTGTTTTTCCTAAAGGAGAAAACCCCGCCATGTGCCTCTAACTAAGTGTTACACTTTAATATGCATAACTGTAACTAAACTTTATCTTACTAATTCTATTAGATGTAGCTTCCTGCTTAAAGGACCGAGTCTTTATTTTTATTAAATCTGGATGAACACTTTTATTATTTGTAACTAACCTATGATCTCACTCAGTGTAATGTTTACAATATCTTTGTGGGGACTTCTAGGACAAAGGAGCCTTTAAATGCTGTATCTCTGTATGATTTTACTTAGGTTCATGAGGCTTCTGTTTGCCTGATTGATTTTTAGACATATTTAACTGTCCCTTGTCTGGGACTGAGGTTGTGCTGAGCTCAGGAAAAGAGTCAAAAGACAGTGTACAAAGTCCAACACTCATGAATCATAACATCTTTGCAGTGCGTCGTGATCTTGGAAGCTGAGGCCGGGTACTCTGCCAGGGACCACCAGGGAGCCTAGCCTCGTGAGGAACGTATCTCCTCATCTGTTATTATGACTTTCGTCATTGCTCACACAGACGACACTGGAGTTAGTGTGGCAGTTTCCTCCTTATTTTATTGTCCAAGGGGACTTCATGCATCTGCTTGAAGTTTTTACTATAGATTCACCTATTGTTCTCTCCTTTCTGATGCTGTGTTAAGCAGGACATGAGACTTGACTTTCTTGATTGTCATGTTTCCCTAATTTATTTATTTGTTCTTACACTGGAATCCTGAATAGCTGTAGATGAACACAAATGAATGATTTAGTATAAACAGGATGGGAATGCATGAGAAAGACAGAGAGAGAGAGAGAGAGAGAGAGAGAGAGAGAGAGAGAGAGATAAAGAAGTCTTTCTCCATGCTCAAGCATGACCTTTAGGCTTGAAAAATACAGAGGAGGAAAACTGTCATACCTTCTAGTCTTCTTGAAATGTAGGAAATAAGAGATGCCTGTTATCAGAGTCAGTCCAGCTCCAATCATGATGCCTGCAATGGCCCCAGCAGAACTTCCTTGCAGGCTAGCTGCCTTGAACACATTTCAGTCTTCTTTGGCCTTGCCCACTAGCAGCCTGCCTACTTCCTCCTACTTTGCTTTCTCACACCACCCACATTATTTCCTTCCTCTAAACCCTGAGTTTCCTCAGTTCCCATTCCCCTTCACTGCCCCAAACCTGGCCTTGTTTCTTTTCAATCACTCCTCTGACTGAGATGGGTATCCCCACCTCACTGACACTCTGCCCCTCCCAATCACCTCTAACTCCTTAACATCAGTCCAGCCAGGGACTTCCTTTCCTCTGGCATTTTACATGGTTACTATGTTCATAAATTAGAACAGGAACTAAGGACACAATATCTATCTATCTTATTATGAGAATGTAAATAAAAGCCTAAAAAAGCACTCTTGCACTTTTGTATGCCAGTGCTGGGTAGTTCATGAATTGAGACCTTAGAAAGTACCCAGATTTCTAACTCTATACTGTGATCAAAGACAGAAAACATAATAGGATATTTTCCAGATGATTTTCTAACTATAATATTCTGCAAAATGATTGATAATATTTACAGCATTTTTCAGTTTTCATGATTAATGTTCTACTTACAATTAAAGCTCAGACAAATTTTAAGTTAGAAATGGAGTTTTATGATTGGGGTGACAATAGCATATGCTACAAAGTTATTCTTTAATGGCACATCATATATCATTGAAGTCTCTTTTAACAACACCTTCTCACCTCTAGTTTTATTAATCTGGGGTTTTTTTCTATCAATTTTGTAGTTACTTTGACAAGTCTTTGGTCAGATCTTTTTCAATGAATAGATTGATTAATGTTATTTAATGTTTTTGTATGTTTTCTTTCTTCTGTATTGGCCATCTGCTGAGTTGTGTTTAGCTTCTTTATTAAAGGGAAATTTGAATTCCATTTTTATGTCATTTATTTTGTTTCATACCTATATTTGATGTCATGGTTTTTATCCACTAAATTTTTCTTCAAATGTGAAATTTTTAAAAATCTGTAAATTTCCCTTTTGCTTGTAACAGTCACACAAAATTCATTCAAAGTAAAGTTTCATTAATGAACAAGTATTTCTGTAGTGTCATTGATTTCTTGTTTATTTGTAGGTTTGTTTTTTTTTTTTTTAGACAGTGTCTTCCTGTAGTCCTATAGTCCCAGCTGCCCTGGAACTTACTATGTAAGCCAGGCTGGCCTGACATCTGCCTGCCTCCACCTCTCAAGTGTTGGGATTAAAGGTGTGCACCACAACACCTGGCTTATTTGTAGTTTTGTTACCAAATTACTTAAAAATATATGACCAATTTATTTTTATTTATTATTTCAATATTATGTGAATAAGTGTATTGCCAACATGTGTGTGAGGGCACCCATGTGGTGTAATGCTGCAGATGTCAGAAGAGGGCATTGTATCTCTTGTAACTGGAGTTAAGTTGGTTGTAAACTGCTATGTGGGTGCTAGGAATCAAACTCGGGTCGTTAGCCAGAGCAGTGAGTGCTGTTAACCTCTGAACCATCTCTCCAGCCATACATGATCAATTTTTAAAACTTTTGTCTTACTTGATGCTTGCTTTGTAACCCATAATGTGATCTTTATAGAATAATTTCCATGTAAATCTGTTTTTCATTCCTATTTCCTTTAAGTGGCAATCTGTGGATGTCCTTAAATTTCTATTTATCTATGAAATAATTCTGATCTTGAGAGGTTTTTTCCCCTGAATTTTGGAAAACCTAGAGTTTAAATTGCTGGACAGAAATTGATCACCGTTATTGTTTCAGTATCAATCTTTACCTTTCTTTCTACTTGTAATTATAAAATGACATGCAAAAATATTGCAATTGTTATTTTTACATTATTTTTTACTGACATGTTCTGTATTTTATCTCTTTTATCTACATTTGCTTACAGTCTGCTTTATAATAAATGAGAACTCATGTTCCAAATTGTTTATATACTCTTTTTTTATATAAATTTTTAATTTTTTTATTTATTTCTGATGTGTATCAATGTACTGTCTGCATGCATGTCTGTGCACCCCTGTCGTGCAATGCCGCAGAGGTCAGAAGAGGGTCTTGGATTCCCCTGGAGCTGGAGTTCTCCTGGAATTGGAGTTTCAGACGGCTCTCAGCCGCCATGTGGGTGCTGGGGATCGAACCCGGGTCCTCTGTAAGAGCAGTCGGCGCTCTTAACCGCTAGGCCATCCCTCCAGCCCCCATTTTATATATTCTTTTTAACTGAGAGTTTGCCATAATTAATTCTAAGTTTCTGGATGTCATTGTCAGTAAAATGTGTTTTTAGGACAGAAAGAATACTTGAATCTTTTTCAAACTCATTCCTTTAGATGCTTTTTTTTAATTGGTGACCTGAGGCTATATTCATTTAATAATATTTTTAAAGGGGATTTTTATTTGGAATGATTTTGCTAGTGTTCAGACTTTATAATCATTGATAATTATTTCATTCTTTATTAGTATTAATATTGGTCTTATTTGTTTTCTATGTTGCTAATGGTGGATTCCTTCTGTGACACAGTGAATTCATCAGTTACTCATCACAATTGTATTCTGACTTCTGTTCCAATGAATTTGAATGTCTTTCTCTTCTGTGTATCCTGTTTTCCTACATAAATTCTGAACTGATGGGTTGCTTGCCATGAATTCTGGATTTTCTCAAATGCTTTTCCTTCTCCATCAATTTTAAGAGATACCACTTCTCCAAGTCAGTGGTCATTAATATGTTCACTACCACTGTCTTCCATGTATTTTTTAATTACTTCATGTTGCTCTGGCTCTGGTCTTTGTTGACAAGTTTTCTGATAATATTGTGAATTTTCTTAATTTGTAATGAGTTGACATTTTTCCTTAACAGGATTAAGTATTGACTTTTTTCTTACTATTTTTCACATGTAGTCTATGGCTTGGAATACAGAGCTCTGTTAATATTTATTTGGGCTTTCTAAATGACTGTCTTTGGATTGTATATCCATTTATTTATTTCTTATATATCTTCATATATCTTCTCATATATCTACTCTATTTTTACTGAAAAAATTTTCTCATTTTAGCTTTGATTACAGCTCCTACTTTTACTCCATACATAGCTTTTTAGTTTTGTTAACATTAATGCCTCTAAAAGTTGTATATTGTATTTATGCTTATTACATGTTCTTTATGTATCTCTGAAAGTGTTATAGTCTTATTCTCCACATTGAATTGCAGTTTTATTTTTTTGCTTGCCTGGAGAACTCAACACATAGAAGACATGAGAGAGGCTACAATGTAAATAACCCCTACAAAGGTGAAGAATGTGATAAGACCTCTATTGAAATGTTAAATCTTAGGACACATCAGGCAATGCATACTGGAGAGAAACCATACATGGAATGTGCTAAGTGGTTTACTAAGGCCTCACATCTGAGAAGGGATAAAAGTGTTCACACTAGAGAGAAACCTTACAAATATAAAGAATGTACAAGTTATTTAAGCAAATATAAAGTCTTAGAAATGATCAGCAAATTCGTACTAGTGAGAAACTGTACAGATGTGAAGAATGTGACAGGTCCTTTATTTGTAAGGCAAGTTTTCAATTACATCAGTGAAGTCATACTAGTGAGAAAACATAGAGCTGTGAAGAATGTGACAGATCCTTTACTTGAAAGGCAAGTTTTCAAGTACATCAGCAAAACAGAACCAGAAAGAAACCCTACAAATATAAAGAATGTGACAAGTCATGTAAACAAATATTAAGTCTTTGAGCACATTGGAGCACCCATGCTGAGGAAAAAAAACTTACAAATATGGAGAATGTGACAAGCCCTTTACTTGGAGCTCAGCAGTTCAGAGACATCACATGATTCATACTGGACAAAACCTCTACAAATGTGAACAATGTGACAGGTCTTTACTCAATGGTCAACACTTAGGAGACCTGATAGAATGCATACTGGAGAGAAATTATTTACATGTGAAGAATGTAACAAGTCCATTACTTGGAAGTCAAGTTTTTTATTTCATCAGCAAAGTCATACTGGAGAGAAACCTTACAAATGTGAAGAATGTGACAAATCCTTTAAACAAATGTCACATCTTAGAGTATATTGGCAAATACATGGTGAAGTCAAACTCTACAAATGTGAAGAATGTGACAAGGCCTTCAGTCAAATGGGGCAATTTACAATACCAAAGAGAATGCATACTGGAGAAGAACCCTAGAAATGTGAAGAATGTGAGAAGTCCTTTAGTCCAATGTCTCATCTTAGAGTTCATTAGCTAATACATACTAGAGACAAATGCTACAGACATGAAGAATGTGATATGGCCTTTACTTGGATGTCAAGGTTTTGATTACATCAGCAAAGTCATACTGGACAGAAACCATGCAAATGTGAAGAATGCGGCTAATACTTTAGTGAAATGTCATATCTTAGAGTCCATCAGCAAATACATACTAGAGACAAACTCTACAAGTGTGAAGAATGTGACAAGTCCTTCAGTCAAATGTTACATCTTAAAGTACATGAGAGAATGCATACTGGAGAGAAATCCTACCAATGAAATGGGCTTGAGAAGTCCTTTATTCATATTTCAATTCTTAGAGAACAACAAAAAATGTATAATAAAGGGTGAAAATGCAAATATAAATAGTTTGGCAATTACCTTAATTTTATGTCAAATAGTAGGAGGTATCAAAAACTCGTACTACAGACACAGCTTATATTTGCGTGGAATGTGGTAGACTGATCCTTTATTCTGGGATCAACCCTTAGAAAACAATCAGAATCTATATGGAAGGATATGTCTAAAAGTATAGAAAATATTGAAACATAGACCAAAAAAAAAAAAAAATCAGCCAGGCATGGTGGCGCACACCTTTAATCCTAGCACTTGGGAGGTAGAGGCAGGTGGATCTTTGTGAGTTCAAGGCCAGCCCTGTCTACAGAGCGAGTTCCAGGACACCTAGGGCTACAGGGAGACCCTGTCTCAAAAAGACCAAAAAAAAAAAGAAAAAAAAGAAAATATTGAAACATATTTTTTTTTTGGTCTTTTCGAGACGGGGTCTCCCTGTAGCCCCAGGCAGTCCTGGAACTCGCTCTGTAGACCAGGCTGGCCTTGAACTCACAAAGATCCGCCTGCCTCTGCCTCCCAAGTGCTAGGATTAAAGGCATGCACCACCACGCCCAGCTAACACTTATATTTACATATTACAAAAGTTCACAGTATACTGAAGAAAAAAATCATCAAATAAAAAATTGCAGGGCCTCTAATAAATATTTATTTCTCAAATTCAATAAAAATAATTCATAAGTGTGAGACACTAGAAACATAGATTGTGAGAAAGCTTTTACTTTTACTTTTACTTTTCCATTCAACCTTGTAGAGTGTCATAGAATCCTTCATTTTTTCTTTCTTTCTTTTTGGTCTTTTCGAGACAGGGTCTCCCTGTAGCCCCAGCTGCCCTGGAACTCACTCTGGAGACCAGGCTGGCCTTGAGCTCACAAAGATCCACCTGCTTCTGCTTCCCGAGTGCTAGGATTAAAGGCTTTCATCACCACACCCGGCCTCAGAATCCTTTTTTTAGAGAAGTCCTACAGCTAAAGAAAATGTCAGCCATGGTTTACAAATGACTCAAATCTTTCATAAAACACAAATTTTATAGTGAACAGGAGCCTCAAAATTCAAAGATTAATATCTGGTTATTTGCTAATAAAGAATACACCGTGTGAATAAAGTGCTGGAGTATCAATGAGTTGCCACATATTTTGTAAATATCTTGTGAATATCTGAAAATATTCATGCAATATAATGCAACTCAGAAAATCCCAAAGTGTATGAAGTTGATGTGTCCTAATATACATAACAAAGAGAAAACAACTGTTATCCAAATATCAATTTTTAACCCATAGAAAATCCAAAATAATAAGGCCAGGACACTGTACATTATTGATAATATGGCACACTAGAGTGTTAGAGAAAAAATTAAATTTATATCAATTATTAGTATATTTCCATCAGAGAAAAATTGAATCTTACAAGATTTGTGATTGCACTATCCTATTACATTTTAGCCAATGTCTTTGAAAATGGCAGATAATGATAAAGATTGAAGACCTAGTATTCTGAGCCAGAGTATTAGTGATGAAAAAAGCTATTATGTAAGATATTAGTATAAACTATTATATTTACACAAAAGTATATTGATATATGATTAGGTAAAATCATTTCTTCAGGAAATTTAGCTGTATTTCCAGTACTTTAGCTTTTTGAAGACTGTACAGCATTTACTGGTTTAATATAGAAATAAATTCAATCTATCTTGGTTTCAAAGAATTATGTGACAATTTCTTTTAATATAGTTGCTGTGTGAGAGCTGATGAATCCATACTATACTATCAAGACACCATTAATATTAGTTGTACTATGCTTCATTAGTGGCCAGTACAAAACTCATGAGTGACATCAGATGTTTGATTTGCTTTCTTATTGAGTAGCACTAAGAATGTAGTTCAAGTGGGGTGTGGTGGTACATGCCTTTAATCCCAGCACTTGGGAGACAAAGGCAGGTGGATCTCTGTGAGTTCAAGGCCAACCTGGTTTACATAGCTAGCTCCAGGTCACCTAGGACTAAAGGGAGACCCTGTCTCAAAAAGACGCCCCCCCAAAAAAAACTGAATGTAGTTCACTGTAAAGTAAAATTGCTGGGCTTCATTCTTCTGGTAATTAAAAAAAAGCCAATCCTTAATATTTGAAATGAACCATAATTTGAGTTACTCACTAATGAGATGAATACATGGCAAGTCAACTTCATTACTCATAAATATTTTAGTAGGTATTGTTGGGTGTTGTTAATACAATTTATGTGTAAAATTAAATGAAGACAGAGAAAAGAAAAATAAGTTTTAAAAACTTTTATGTATATTTCTGTGTTCATCCATACATATATTAAAATTTTAGT
Source organism: Rhizomys pruinosus (assembly GCA_009823505.1). NCBI lineage: Eukaryota > Metazoa > Chordata > Mammalia > Rodentia > Spalacidae > Rhizomys > Rhizomys pruinosus. The sequence continues at coordinate 330,759 of VZQC01013731.1, forward strand.
GTTGCTCTTTGTAAATGATGTGCAATAAATCCAAATTCTCTACTACAGCACACCTGTTTCTTTAGTTCTACTAATATACATTTTGAGTAAAATGCATTGAATGAATTCTAAAACAACTTTAAAGTTTCATAGAAGTTGATACTGTTTTAATAAGTAAAGCATGTGTTTAATGATATAAAATGGTAATTTTATGAAAAAACGTTATCTTCCCTTCAAATAGAACTCTCACATGTTATTTCAGCAGAACATAAGTGATGTCTAATTCAAGGAAATTCTTTCAAGTTTGGATAAATCATTGGATTGGATTTTCCCAGGGATCTGTTCCTTGGGGACTTACCCTCAAATAATCTGCATGATTTATTTATTAAAGATTGAATGTTGTGTTCAAGATATTATGTAAATAAAATGAAGTTGCCTGACAATGTCATTGTTATCTTAATTTATGAGTGTTGATGTATTTAAAAGAGTCACTATTTGGGGCTGGTGAGATAGCCTAGTGGTTAAGCGCACCAACTGCTCTTGCAGAGGACCAGGGTATGATCCCCAGCACCCACATGGTGACTAAAAACAGTCTGTAACTCCAATTCCAGGAGAACTCCAGTTCCAGGGGAATCTGAGAGCCTCTCCTGACCTCCGCGGCATTGCACGACACGGGTGCACAGACCTACATGCAGACAGTACATTCATACACATACAAAAATAAATAAAATTTTTTAAAATTTAAAAAATAGAGTCACTATTTTTCTTTGTATCTACCCCCTACACTTGTGGGAAAACTAAACCCTTGGATTTGTTTTTTCCTTTACGTTGAAAAAAAAAAAAGGTTTAAACGTGAGACTCTGGATAATGTTTAGGACTAAGACAACATAAAGGAGTACTTACATATATGTGTACTCTCTAGAATATGTAATGAAACAGATGACTATAAGCATAAATTCACAAATGTTATGTGTGAATGCAATTCTTCTATTGTGACAAAATACCTGAAAAATGAAGTTTAAAGGCTTTCTTTCCAGGGATATGATACTGTTTTTAGTTCTCTATTTTCTCTGGTAGAGGCAACTTCAATGGTTTCTATTTGACCTTTACAAACATAACAGTTTTGGTCCACATGCCACTGAATGAATGTCATGTATTTTCCAACTTCCTAGTATATATACTAGGAGATTATATATCCTAGTTATATATTCTGGGACTGGGGAAATTACCAGGATGAGTTCAGTGACACACTGGACCCACCGTCAGTATTTAAGCAAAACTACATTTATCACAGGACATCCATAAGCCCCTATTTAACTGGAGGGCAACACTCATTTTGGGGGTCTATGGGAATCAGTATTAACTTATAACCATTATCCAACAGTCCTTCAAAAACATGATTATTTCCTTTAACCCAGTGTACAGTTAATTACCTTAGTTAAAGGCCACAGGTCCCTCTGGGAAAGGATGGGAAAAAGGGTCACAGTATAATGCTTTGGTATTGTGACAATGACTTTGCTAAAGGAAACCCAGGCTTCCCTTCATTCAAGGGGTTCTGGATCTGTAAACTGGCCCAAGTGTGGAAACTGGTTCATAGAATGGGATTCTCTATTGCTACAATACAATGTAAACTTTCTACATTTGTTCTAGAGCTTTTTTGCTTATACAGATCCAATAAATACTTAATAGGCTTCCTAAGTATTTCATCTCTGGAAAGGCCATGATTAATTAGTCAGTACAAAAGGTCCATTTGGGTCATACCATTATAAGCTTCTCCCACCACCACCATCTTTAGTCTTTTCGAAACAAGGTTTCCTTGTAACCTCAGGTAGCCTGGAACTTGCTATGTAGACCAGGCTGGCTTTGAAATTACAGAGATCCACCTGCCTCTACCTCCCAAGTGCTGTGATTAAAGGCTTGCACCACCACACCTGGGCTCACTATAGGCATTAGTCTTTGCTTCCTATTGTGAAGGAATTCACCTTGCCTTTGGCAATTCAGTGCTGTTATGTAACCCCTATTCCAAGGCCTTGTTAAACCCAGAACATTTCATTCATGCATTGCCAAGATCTGGTAGAAGGAAAAGAGCAAGAATAAAGCTCTTCTCTTATGGTGGCGCCTCTCTCACTATTTTATATCTTATAACCTCTGTGACAGACATGTCCTCTGGGAACTCATATTGTGGAAGATTTCACTTCTTGATCTTGGAAAGTCTTTTTGTTCTGTGGTATTTTTCTTCAATTTCTTTCTCCAGAGTCTTAATGCTATCAATGTTTACTTCTTTCATTTTCTTTGTGAGGTTTATTCTTAGATATTTTATTTTTGGTGTGGCCATTGTGAATGGAATTGTTTTCCTTGGTTTTCTGTATATTTGACAGTGGTGCATAGAAATTCTACTAATTTCTTTTTTTTTTTTTCAGGGGAAAGCGCGAACACAGTCCCCCACTACCACAAATTATGCAGTCGAGTTTCCCACATTTGGGGAAATCGCAGGGGTCAGCACATCCAGAGTGCAATGAATGAGCCTCACCCTGGGAAAACCACCTTTGTGATCATGCATGGTATCTCCCCTGCCAGGTAAGTACGAAATTCTACTAATTTCTATGCCATCAATGTCGACTTCTTTTATTTTGTTAGGTTTATTCTTAGATATTTTACTTTTGGTGTAGCTGTTGTGAATGGGATTGTTTTCCTGTTTTGTTTTGGTTTTTTTTCTGTATATTTGACAGTGGTGCATAGAAATTCTACTAATTTCTAAATTCTCCAATTTGTTGAGTCTTTCTCTGCTACTAATTATGTGGTTTATTTTTGAGGTTTCCTGGGCTTCAGAGAGAATGTGCAGCTTTCTTTGTTTGAATGTAATGATCTATAGATATCAATTTGTTGCATTTGATTTACAGATTTATACAACTCCAATGTTTTTCTGTTCAGTTTACATCCAAATGACCTGTCTAATGGAGATAGCAGGGCACTGAAATCTCTCACTATTAATGTGTTAGGAGCTAATCTGTATTTTTTGATCTATCGGTATTTCTTTTATAAAACTGAGAGAATCTCTTTTTGGTGTGTGCATATTTAGAATTGTAGTGTCCTTCTGATCAATTGGTTTTTTTATTGAGGATGAACTATTGTTTAGCTCTTCTGCAAAATTCAATTTCAAATCTATTTTGTGCATTATTTTTGTAGATACACTTGCTTATTTCCTACTTCCATGATTGCTTAGCTTTTTCAGTTCCTTTATTCTTTGGTGGTATCTATCTTTGATGGAAACCCATGTTTCTTTGAGGCAGCGAGAAGTCAGATCTTCTTTCCTAATCCAATCTGCCAGTCTGTGTCCTTTCACTGCAAGGAATGGGGACCATTGCCATTCAGAAGTATTATAAATAGTGTGTATAAAGTCCTGTCCTTTTTTGATTTTTTGTTGTTTTCTTTGGCCTTTTAGATGAATAGTTTGGGCATTATTTTACTCCCATGACATCTAGATTGCTTCTCAGTTATGTTTGTTCCTAGTATTCCCTCCAGTATCTTCTGTAGAGCATTCTTCATGGTCATATGTTCCTTTAGTCTGTGTCATTGAAAACTTTTACTTGTTCAAAAGTATTGTGAAGAGACGCCATAACGCGCCAGGCCAGTGGGATCGAAGGGTTATTCCTGGACGGGCTGTCGGCCCATGAAGGGAAACAGCCAGAACTGACCAGAGTCCAGGTCAACAGCTCCGGAGAGAGTGGACTGTTTTGCCTCTCATCCACCTGTGCCCCTTTTCTAGGCCTGGGGAGCGGCCTGCGGAGGAGGGGGCGTGGTGGAATGTAAGGGCTGCGATTGGGGTGAATGGTGAAACTACAGCAATGTAGTCTGGACACTCATTTGATCAACTTGATTGAACAAACAACCTGTCGCCCCCCACTGGATGGTGGGGCTGTGGGTGTTTGGGCACAACAGCCTGCAGATGGGTTTTGCATGAAGGATGCTTGTACTCATGGATTATCACTTATAGCTAAAAATGAAAAAAAGAAAAGGCTGAGAGAGGGATGCAGGACAGTCGTGGCGGAGTGCGTGATCTGGGATGGGGTGGGGGTGGGGGGGAGGGAAAGGGAGATGGGCCTGAACTGAATTGGAAAAAATGTGTGAGGTGCACAAAGCATCAATGAAAATTAATTAAAAAAAAAAAAACAAAAACAAAAGTTTTGTGAAGTGTAAGAAACAGTGTTGCTGGTTATGAAAAAAAATAATTCCAAGGTCTTTTGACTGTAAAAGTTTGCATAATATAAAATACAATAAAAGAAAAATAATGAATAAATATTTAAAAAATTCCACTGAACAATCAGTCTGTTATTGTGATGGGTCTGCCTTTATCGAAGACTTGGCCCTTCTCTCTTATGACTTTCAGTGCTCTAGTGTAGTCTGTGTCTTTAGTGTTTTAACTATGATATGTCATGAAGAGTTTCTTTTCTGTTCTGTGGGCTTCTTGTACTTGGATGCATAACTTTTTCTGTAGATTTGGGAAATATTCTTCTGTGATAGTATCTAAAATATTATCCATTCCTTTGTTCTCTTTCTTCTGTTTTCATCATTTGCAGGTGTGGCCTTTTAATGGTTTCCTAAAATTCCCGCATGTTTCTTTCGGGTAAGTTTTAAATTGTAATTTCTGTGCTTTAATTAAAAAGCACTTCTGGGGGCTGGAGAGATGGCCTAGCGGTTAAGAGCGCCGACTGCTCTTACAGAGGACCCAGGTTCAATCCCCAGCACCCACATGGCGGCCGAGAACCGTCAGAAACTCCAATTCCAGGAGAACTCCAGTTCCAGGGGAATCCAACACCCTCTTCTGACCTCCGCGGCATTGCACGACACGGGTGCACAAACCTGCATGCAGACAGTACATTCATACACATACAGAAATAAATAAAATTAAAAAAATAAAAGTGACTTTGATTTCTGGAAGAACCACTTGTTTTAGTTAGCAAAATGGAAAGGCTGCCCTCTCGTGGTGTCTGTTGCACACTGCCGTTTGACTTCAGGCCCTGGATTGTCAGCAATGGGCTTCCTGTGCCACACCCAGAAACATTCATTTCCTGTAAAGCGTGGGGAGGACTGAGCCGGGCCAGAACAGAAGTAGAGAGGCCTGGCCTGGAAAACTCCACAGAGACCTGGAGAGCCCTTCACTCGGGGAACAGGGTGCTACGGAACTGGAGGCAGACAGAACCAGGCCTGCAAGTTCACCCCAGCCACGGGAACCACAGGGAACCGCTGCTGCAGAGCAGACACTGTCTGGATCCTGAAGGTACCATGCTGAGGGAACCGCAGGCCCTGGGAAAAAGACTCCTGGTCATGTAATCAGGGTGGTGCTGCGCTCTCTGCAGTCAAAGTTGAGCGCTTAGAGCACAGACTAGTCGTTGAAATTCCCCTGGGATTTAAACATTGTTTCTGCTTACTTTACAGCAAGGAATGCGGCACTCAATATTCGGTTGCAGTTAGGTAGTGCTGTTGGTCTGTGCATCTTCTTAGATTTAGACTATTAAAGGTTATTACATTCAGGTAAATTTAAGAGCATATGAACTAAGCTGAATCCTGATTTTTGTCAGCAATTTTATGGTTTCCAAAATATTCTCAAAAATAATCACATACAGTATTTGAATGAATGGGCAAATGTGGCCACGTAATCTGTAGGGTACAGTAATTACTTCAAGTCAGTGGTTCCTCCCCTTGTTCCAGTTTAAATTCATCTGTGGATTCTGACTTCCATGATCTACTTTTCTGTATCTAAGGAAGTGGTGTCCCAGGGTCTTGTCATCCCTAGAGAGCTTGTTAGAATTAGTCACAGAAGGAATGATTCTAGATTGTCTTGAATCAGAACATATTGTAGATGATGTCCACATCTAATAATTTTAAGCACTAACACTTAAGTAAACTTTTAATTCATTGTTAATGTTCTATTTGAAATACATAATTTGCGATATGGATCCAACATTAAAATACATATTTTTATGTCAAGTCCTTAATTTTAGATCCTATAGTCCATAAGAGCATAGTATGCATACTGAATATAAGGATATCCTGTCATGCTAGTTCCACAGTTAGAAAATGCACTAGAGAATATGACAATGTGAAAAGCATATTCACAATAGTTATGATAACTCTCTATATCAGAAAATGCCTCTTTGATCTCCTTCATTGAAGACAAGCATTTTCCCTGTGGACACATGGTTAAACTACTAATGTTCATTTCCAGGTATGTCATATGGTTGTGGACTTCTCATAGGAGGAGTGAGGGAATGCCTAGATCCTGCTCAGAGGATTTTGTATAGAGACCTGATGCTGTAAACTTTTAGCTCTCTCTTAGTTTGATGGTAAGAATATTTTTTACAAAATTTCTTACTCATAATCAGAGTTCCTTTGCAAACTACAATGTATGTGTATTGTTTTTGTGTATGAGTCTCCCATCTCATAATTCTCAGAGGAGAAAAATACTGTAATGTAATTTTTTTGTATTCTTCATATTTTTCCTTTTGAGGGGGGGTTATGCTTCTTTCATTTTTGGTCCCCAGGTTTATGTGTCACTTTTTATGCTGGTACTATGCCATATTTATTAAAATCGCTCTCTGCTATAAATTGAAGTGAGGGGTGAAGATACCTGATGCTATTTTTTAATGTTCTTGATTATTTTGGCAATACTGGGTCTTTGTGCTTCCATATCAACTTTAAGCTCAATTTCCTGGTTTACATAGTGAGCACCAGGCTAGCTAGGGCTAAAGGGAAACCTTGTCTCAAAAAGACCAGAAAATAAATAAATAAATAAAAGATAATTTTTCACTTTCTGTTAATAATTGTGTTTGGAGTTTGATGCATGTTTAATTAAATTTGTAAATGGTTTTTGTTAGGATGGCCACCCCCACATTATTAATCATATGAATTCATAAGTATGACAGGTCTTTCTATCTTTTAGTAACCCCTTCTAAACTTTTTTTTTGAGTGTCTTAAACATTTTATTTCACAATATTTTCACTTCCTTGGTTTGATTCTCTTATATAATAATTTTATTTTTAAAAACAATTTTAAATGGCATTGTTTCTTCAGTTTCTTTCTTTGTATGTTTATCAATTTATTTATTTATTTATTTTTTTTTTTTTGCCTTTTTGCGGTTTTGACATAGCATCTCCGTCTAGCCACAGTTGGCCTGGAACTCAATATGCAGATTATGTTGGCTTTGAACGTATAGCAATCCACCTGTCTCTGCCTCCTTTTTGGAGGTGTTGTGCTTCTTTCATTTTTGTCAATGATAAATTCAGAAACTTTATAGCATATAATATTGTCATCCAAATAACAAAGTTCAATTTCCACCCTGGAGTTTGGCTGACCTGTACTTAGAAGTAGAACACTAATTATGCAAACTGAAGAAACTCTATAAATGTAAGTGTTCAGAAAGATATTCCAATTGGAGAGTTATTGGTAGAATTCCCAATTGTGTTTTCTACTTATCTATTGAAAACACTACTGTGTTAGAAATCTAGGTACTTTCTATAGACTCAAATCATGAACCACCCAGCATAGGACCACAAACATGCTACAGTACTTGGTGTCTTGTCCATTAAGCTGCAATCACCTAGGATCCTGGGAGTGATGGTGTTATCTTTAAACATACTCAAGAGGCAAGTGATGTGAGAGAAACACCCCTGCACATTTTGCGTGTAAACAAATGATCAAATATTTGAAATTACATTTGTGAGACATGGAGCCAGACATCCATAAATTAAAATGCAATATTATAGGATAGAATCCACTTTTTAATATTAGTTTTAAAAATATTTTTTTATTTTATGTGTATGAGTGTATTGCCTGCATGTATATAAATGTACATTTTTTATGCAATGCCCACTGAGTTCAGAAGAGTCTGTTGGATCCCCTGGAACTGGAGTTACAGATGGCTGTTAGCTGTCATTTGGGTGCTGGGAATCTAACTTAGGTCCTCTGCAAGAGCAGCCAGTGCTGTTAACCACTGAGCCATCTCTCCAGCTCCTTAATATTAATTTTGAACAAAGAACAAAAATATGTATTCAGAAGGTGCAATGTGATATTGTGTTCCCTACATACATTTTATGTTACAAATCAAATCTAGACCTGTTGTCGCCCTCCCTACCCCCCCACCCCACCAGAGCTCATGCATTCTGCCAAACATGTTTTTCATCTTTTTCTCAGTCTTTCTCAAAGTTCTCAATGTAGAAGTTGACTGTTTCGAGCAGAAGCTCGAAACATTTCAATCAGTTCTTTGACCCAGTCTTTTGTGTTGTTGTTTTTGTTGTTCTTTCCAATATGTATCACTCCCAACTACTTGGACAAAAGCTCAAGGAGCGCAGTATAAGAAATACTTACAACTAGGTAATTGGCGCTAGCATCCAAAGATGAGGGATACCATTCGTTGTTTCTTTTTCTGGGACTGTGTTACTTAACTTAACATAATATCTTCTAGTTCCATCCATTTACCTGCAAAGTTCATGATGTCATCTTTCTTTACTGCTGCATAGAACTCCATTGTGTAGATGTACCACATTTTCTCTATCCATTCGTTAGTTGAGGGGCACTTGGGTTGGTTCCAGCTTTTTGCTATTGTGAACAGAGCTGCAATAAACATGGCTGTGCATGTATCTCTGTGGTAAGATGAGTCTTGTGGGTATATACCTAGGAGTGGTATAACTGGGTCAGGTGGTAAACTCATTTTGAGTCTTCCAAGGGTTCTCCACACTGCTTTCCATAGTGGCTGTACAAGTTTACATTCCCACCAGCAGTAGATGAGTGTTCCCCTTTCCCCACAACCTCTCCAGCACTTGGTATCATTTGTTTTCTTAATCCTAGCAGTCTTATTGGCGTGAGATAATATATTAAAGTGGTTTTAATTTGCATTTCCTTAATTATTAGTGACATTGAACATTTTTTAAGATGTTTCTCAGCCATCTCTAACTCCTCACTTGTGAAGTCTCTGTTCAGCTCTTTGCTCCATCTTTTGAGTGGGTCATTTGTTTTCTTTCTTCTTTTTTTTTTGAGTAGTTTATATATTCTGGAAATCAATGCTTTGTCAGATGTATCTGCAGTGAAGGTTTCCTCCCACTCTGTGGGTTTTCTCTTCACTTCCTTGATTGTTTCTTTTGATGTACAGAAGCTTTTGAGTTTAATGAGCTCCCATTTGTCAATTGTCGACCTTAATTCTTGTGCAGCTGCTGTCTGATTTAGGAAGTCTTTTCCTACGCCTATGTCTTGTAGTCTGCTGCCAACTTTTTCTTCTATCACCTTCAGAGTTTGGGGTTTCACGTTGAGGTCTTTAATCCATCTGGAGTTGACTTTTGTACAGGGTGAGAGGTAGGGGTTTAATTTCATTCTTCTACAAGTGGTGATCCAGTTTTGCCAACACCACTTGCTGAAGATGCTGTCTTTTCTCCATTGTGGCTTCTTGGCCCCCTTGTCAAATATGAGATGGCTGAAATTGTATGTGCTCAGATTTGGATCTTCGGTTTTGTTCCATTGGTCAACAGGTCTGTTTTTGTGCCAGTACCAGGCTGTTTTTATGACTATAGCCCTGTAGTATAGTTTGAAATCTGGTATAGAGATCCCTCCTGTGTAGCTCTTTTCACTCAGGATTGATTTGGCTATTCGGGGTCTTTTGTTTCTCCAAATGAATTTAAGAACTTTTGTTTCCAAGCCTGTGAAGAAACTCTTGGGGATTTTGATTGGGATTGCATTAAATCTATACAAGAGTTTTGGTAAAATGGACATTTTTACAATGTTAATTTTCCCAATCCATGAGCATGGGAGGTTTTTCCATCTTCTGAGGTCTTCTTCAATTTCTTTCTTTAAGGGTTTAAAATTTTTGTTGTAGAGGTCTTTGGTGTCTTTGGTTAGGTTTGTTCCTAGGTATCTTATTGTTTTTGAGGCTATTGTGAGTGGGAAGGTCTCTTTGAATTCTTTCTCCAGTTGCTTGTTCTTGGTGTAAAGAAAGGCCATTGATTTTCTAAGGTTAATTTTGTATCCTGCCACTTTGCTGAAGCTGTTAATCGTTTCTAGGAGTTTTCTGGTGGAGTTTTTTGCATCCCTTAAGTAAACAATCATATCATCAGCAAATAGGGATAGTTTGACTTCCTCTTTTCCAATTAGTACTCCTTTAATATCCTTTTCTTGCCTTATTGCTCTAGCAAGTGTTTCAAGCACTATATTGAAGAGGAGTGGTGATAGGGGGCAGCCTTGCCGAGTTCCTACCTTTAAAGGGAATGCTTCTGTCATTTCCCCATTTAGGATGATATTGGCTGTGGGTTTCCTGTATATGGCTTTGATTACATTGAGGAATGATCCCTCCAATCCAATTCCCTCTAGGACTTTAAGCATGAAGGGATGCTGGATTTTGTCAAAGGCTTTTTTCCACATAAGTTGAGATGATCGTGTGGTTTTTGTCTTTCAGTCCATTTATATGTTTTATATTTATTGATTTTCATATGTTGAACTGTCCCTGTATCTCTGGTATGAATCCAACTTGGTCATGATGGATGATTTTCTCTATGTGGGTCTGTATGCAGTTTGCAAGTATTTTGTTAAGAAATTTTGCATCTGTGTTCATTAATGAGAAGGATCCATAGTTCTCCTTTTTGGTTGTACCTTTGCCTGGTTTTGGTAATAGAGTGATGCTGGCTTCATAGAAAGAATTTGGGAGGATTCCCTCTGTTTGTATCCTTCTAAATAATTTGCGTAATAATGGTTGTAAGTCTTTTTGAAATGTTTTATAGAATTCTGCTGTGAAACCATCTGGGCCTGGACTTTTTTTTAGTTGGGAGGTTCCTTATTACATCTTCAATTTCTTCATATATTATGGGTCTGTTTAAGCTATCCATCTCTTCTTGGTTGAGCTTTGGTGATTCCCAGGATTTCAGATATTCATCCATTTCTCCTAGGTTTTCAAATTTAGTAGAGTATATGTTTTTGAAGAATTCCCATATGATTGTCTGGATCTTTTCATTGTCTGTTGTGATATTTCCCCTTTCATCATGAATTCTATTTATTTGGAGTTGTTCTTTCTTTCTTTTGGTTAACTGGGCTAGAAGTCTGTCTATCTTGTTTATTTTCTCAAAGAACCAACTTTTGGATTCATTGATTTTCTTGTATTGTTTTCATTGTTTCTATTTCATTGATTTCTGCTCTGAATTTTGTTATTTCTTCCTGTCTGTTGCACTTAGGGTTCATTTGTTGTTGTCTCTCAAGTGTTTTTTAGCTGCAGTGTTAGATTATTCACTTGTGCTCTTTCTGTTTTTCTGATGTAGGCATCCAGGGCTATAAAAAATCTCTTAGGACTGCTTTTAAAGTATCCCATAGGTTTTGTTGTGTTGAAGTATCATTGTCATTAAGTTCCAGGAATGCTTTTATTTCTTACTTTATTTCTTCCTTTATTTATCTCTTCCTTGACCCATTCATTATTCAGGAGTGTGTTGTTTGGTCTCCATGTGTTGTTGTTGATAGTAGGGCTATCCTGGTGTTGATAATGAGCTTTATTGCACTGTGGTCTGATAGAATGCATGAAATTATTTCAATATTTTTGTATTTGTGGAGGTTTCTTCCATGTTCCAGTATGTGGTCAATTTTGGAGAATGTTCCATGGGGTGCTGAGTAGAAAATGTATTCTCTGGTATTAGGGTGGAATGTTTGGTAGATGTCTGTGAGGTTCATTTGTTGTATTGTATCATTTTCAGATGTCTCTCTGTTTATTCTTTGTCTGGTTGACCTGTCCAAAGGGCTCTGTGGGGTACTGAAGTCCCCTACTATGAGTGTACTGGGGTTAATCTGTGCCTTGAGGTCCTGGAGAATTGTCTTTATAAAGTTTGGTGCACCAGAGTTTGATGCATATATATTCATGATTGTGAAATCTTCATGGTCAGTCATTCCTTTGATAAAAATGTAATGGCCTTCTTTTCTCTTCTGATTTCTTTTACTTTGTCTGATATTAAAATAGCAACACCTGCTTTCTTTTTGGTACCATTTTCTTGGAATTTTTTTTTCCATCTTTTCACTTTAAGGTGGTGCCTATCCTTGAAGGTAAGATGTGTTTCTTGTAGACAGCATATAGATGGGTTCTGTTTCCTAATCCAATCTCCCAGTCTATGTCTTTTGATTGGGGAGTTTAGTCCACTAATATTTAAGGTTATAACTGAAAGATGTGTGTTGCTTCCTTTCACCTTATTATCCATTTGTATTTTTGGTCTAGATTTCTACTTCTGCAGTTATGCTTTTATTAATTTCTCTTTCTAGGTGCCTGGGGATAGTTGATCCTTTCTTCTGTCCTTTGAATTGCTTGAAGTATTCTCTGAAGGCTTGGTTTTCCGGACATGTATTCTTTCATCTTGTTTATGTCATGGAAGATTTTTCTCTCTCCATCAACTATAATTGACATTTTTGCTGGGTATAGTAACCTGGGTTGGCATCTCTAGTCCTTTAATACTGGGAATGCTTTGCTCCACATTCTTCTCGCTTTCATGTTTGCACTGAGAAGTCAGTTGTAATTCTGATAGGTTTCCCCTTATATGTAACTTGTTGTTTTTCTCTTTTGGCTTTCAGAATTTTGTCTTTGTTTTGGGAGTCTAGCATTTTAACTATGATATGGCATGGAGAGTTTCTTTTCTGATCTTGTCTGTTTGGATTTCTGTGTGCTTCTTGTATTTGTATTGGTTTGTTTTGTTTTGTTTTTTTTAGTTTGGGGAAATTTTCATCTATTATTCTGTTGAAGATCTACTCAATACCATTCTCTTGGGATTCTTCTCCTTCCCCTATTCCTATGATGCAGAGGTTTGATCTTTTCATAGCGTCCCACAATTCCTGGTTGTTCCACTTTTGTGAATTTTTAAATTTTTCATAATCTTTACTTGAGGTTTTTAGTTGTTCTGTGTTACCTTCCAGGTCTGATATTCTTTGTTCTGCTTCCTCCATTCTGCTTCTGAGGCTTTTTCCCTTCCTTTCCTCTTGATTAGATGAGTGTTTGATTTCCTTTTTCATTTCATCTTGTGATTTCTTTAGTATTTTCACTTCTTTTTGGAGTTTCTCAATCTCTTCCTGTAGCTCTTTACTTTGCTGGTTGGTTTCCTTTTCTTTTTCAACATGGGATCTTTTCAGTATTTCCACTTCCTTCTGGAGTTTGTCATTCTCTTTCTCTAGGGCCTTCTTGAGTTTTTCATTCTCTCTCATTAGGTCTCTGACTTGTTCTTTGCACTCTTTGATTTCTTTTAATATGTCCACAATTGTTCCTCTAAGATCTGTGTCCTGGGCCATCCCCAGTGGGATCCCACTGTAGGAATTTCCCACAGGGTTGGTAGAGCTTGGTGTGGAATTATCTTGCACTTTTCCCATGTTGTCCCTTCTTTGTGTCCCTGTGGGTTTCTCTTTGCCTGTATTGCCTGTATTCACAATGTGAATCCCAAATACCTCTTCTCTGTGTTGAAGGCTTGCTTTGCTTGCCTTCTTCAGATGCCTTCATTGTTTGTTTGTTTGTTTGTTTGTTTGTTTGTTTGTTTGATTTGTTTTTCTCCTTGCTTATGGAGTGTTGACTTGTCTCAGTTTTAGGCTTTCTGTTTGAAGTCTAACTGACTCTTCCCTTTCTGTTCTGAAAGTTCTCCAAAGAATCCACTTGGACACTCCCTCAGCAATTCCAGTTGGCAGGGTGGTGGGGGTGGGGGGTTATGTCTGTTTAGGCCACACCCTGATACTCTGTGCTTCAGGTGGTCCTGGGAAATCCCAATCTAAGCTCTGTGCACTCCGTGAGAGTCTTAATTCCAACCAAAGCCTTCCCAATTCATCAGAAGAGACAAATTTAATCTCTCAGTGAAATACATAAGCCAGAGTTTTAAAAGTAAAATTTCCTAGCACTTGGGAGGCAGAGTCAGGCGGATCTTTGTGAGTTCAAGGCCAGCCTGGCCTACAGAGTGAGTTCCAGGACAGCTGGGGCTACAAAAAGACCCTGTCTCAAAAAGACCAAAAAATAAAAATAAAAAAGTAAAATTTCTCTTCTACATTCTTTGAAACACAGATACACAATCTTAATGCCCCTCAGTCTATGACTAGATCATGTAACTTTGGTACATTCATACAATGAATCTCTTCTTGTTGGCAAAGAAAAAAAATTAAGGAATTTACAGGTAAAAGAATGGAATTACAAATGGCTGTACTTACTGAGGTAAAACAGATGCTGAAAAACAAGGCACAGGTATTTTCTCCCAAGTGGGGAATCCTGTAAACAAATCTTGGATATAAACTCAAAAGAAGTGAATTCACTAAGGTCTATGGATATGTGCAGTCCCTAATTTTGGCAACTCCGCTGCCTGCCTCCTTCCATATTCTGTGTTATCTGGGCAAAACTGTCCTCAAGACAGCTTCATCACATGTGGGCCTGTCTCCATAGAAACCACATATCACCACTGGCAAAACTCACTTTCAACTGAGTCCTCTTCCATCTCCATGGCAATTCTGAATACCAGGGCCCACTATCTATGAGAGTCTTGTTTCCATGGTAACTAGGGTTACCTGGGGGAAATCTTGCCACTGTTGAGATCTTTGTCTACAGGGTGAAAACTACAGACTAACTGAGGATGCTGGTCAACACACAGAGCCCAGCATCATGATGGCTTTCTCCCTCCATCTTGAGCCACAGCCCTGGGGCAACATTTCCATGGCAACCTATATCTCACTCACATTTAGTTACAGTGTGTGATTCCACCACTGTGGTAGCCACACTGGCAGTGACACTCATAACTAAGAGGTATGTTTAGAAATGTTCCCTAAGGGTGACACCATGCCAAGCCTGGGTGACATTCTTCTACATCCAGACAGCAGGCATATGTTCAGCATATGCTATTGTCACCCTAATCATAAAGCTCCATTTCTAACTTAAAATTTGTCTGGGCTATAATTGTAAGTAGAACATTAGTCATGAAAACTGAAAAGCTCTGTAAATACTATCAATGATTTTGCAGAATATTACATTTAGAAAATCATCTAGAAAATCCCCTATTTTGTGTGTCCTTTAATTGGAAGTAGAACATGAATCATGAAAACTGAAAAATGCTGTAAATATTATCAATCATTTTGCAGAATATTATAGTTAGAAAATCATCTGGAAAATATCCTATTATGTTTTCTGTCTTTGATCACAGTATAGAGTTAGAAATCTGGGTACTTTCTAAGGTCTCAATTCATGAACTACCTAGCACTGGCATACAAAGGTACAAGAGTGCTTTTTTAGGCTTTTATTTACATTCTCATAAGAAGATAGATATTGTGTCCTTAGTTCCCGTTCTAATTTATGAACATAGTAACCATGTAAAATGCCAGAGGAGGGGCTGGAGAGATAGTTAAGAGCACCAACTGCTGTTGCAGAGGACCTGGGTTCAATCCCCAGCACCCACATGGCGGCTGAGAACCCTCTGTAACTCCAATTCCAGGAGAACTCCAGTTCCAGGGGAATCCAAGACCCTCTTCTGACCTCCGCGGCATTGCACGACACGGGCGCACAAACCTACATGCAGACAGTACATTCATACACATACAAAAATAAATAAAATTTTTAAAAAATGCCAGAGGAAAGGGAGTCCATGGCTGGACTGATGTTAAGGAGTTAGAGGTGATTGGGAGGGGCAGAGTGTCAATGAGGTGGTGATACCCATCTGAGTCAGAGGAGTGATTGAAAAGAAACAGAAGGCCAAGTTTGGGGCAGTGAAGGGGAATGGAACTGAGGAAACTCAGGGTTTAGGGGAAGAAAATAATGTGGGTGGTGTCAGAGAGCAAAGTAGGAGGAAGTAGGCAGGCTGCTAGTGGGCAAGGCCAAAGAAGACTGAAATGTGTCCAAGGCAGGTTAGACTGCTGGGTTTTATTGTGACTAGGGAACTCATGAGAGTAGGAATGACCAAATGAAGCAGTGTGTTGTAGAATCTAAGGAGGGCTGCACAAGATCCATCCTAAAGGGGACCCCACATCTCAGGATAGCCCCAGGAACCACTCCCAGCAGTGTAATGCAGGATCAGAAGTATAGGGACAGTAAATAGGTCTATCCAGGCAGATAGGAAAACTCACTAGAGACACAGGAACCAAATGAAAAGCTGTGTTGGGGAACCTGAGACAGAGTGGGCATTAGAGACTCACAGAGGATGGGAGGAGTGCCCAGAATGCAGGATCTAAGAATGCTGGCCTAGAAATCTCACTAGTAGGGGAATATAATGGAGTGGAATTGGAGAAGAGGTGGAGAAATAAAGCTTTTCTGAAGAGCTTGGGGTTCAGAACCACAGGTGGGTATGTTGAGATACACCATGGACCTGACCTTATTTCTTGATTTTTTTTTTCTTTCTTTCTTTTTTGTTTTTTGATTGTTTCCAATCTTTGGCTTTGTTTTGTTTTGCTTTGCTTTTTTTTGAGGCAGGGCCTCCCCTATATAGCAGCACATGGACTGAGACTCAAATGTAGAACAGTCTGGCCTTGCAGCCAGTCTCTGCCCCTCTCGAGTGCTGGGCTCAAAGGTTTGGTATATGCCTTTATAGATTTGTTTATTTATTTATTTATTTATTTTGGGTGTGTGGTGTGTGTGTGTGTGTGTGTGTGTGTGTGTGTGTGTGTATGTGTATGAGATTAGTCTTTCTAAGGAAATAAACTCCTAAAATTTTACCGCAGATAGTTGGGTATATTGTGCATTCTTTTTCGGGAGGGGGAGAATCTTTTTGAGACAGGATCTCCCTGTAGCTCCAGCTGGCCTAGAAATAACTATGTAGAGCAGGCTGGCCTTGAACTCACAGAGATCTGCCTGGCTCTGCCTCAGAAGTGCTGTAATCAAAGGTGTGCACCACCACACTCGGCTTGTGCAGTCTTTCACATACATTTTTTCATTTATTTTGTCATTGCAAGTATATGCTCATAAAGGGACTGGAGAGGTGGCTCAGTGGCTAAGTGGACTAGCTGCTCTTACAGAGTTTCTGGGTTCAGTTCACACCACCCATATGGGAGTTAATAACCAGACTTAACTCACATTCCAGGGTATCCAAAGGCCTCTCCTGACATCCCTGGGCACTGCACAACATGGATGCACATAGGCAATACACTCATATCCATAAATTTATTTTTAAATACTGAGGAAGTTTTGGCAACTGATCACTGATGGATGAGGAAAGTTGGTGTTTGAGGGACTTAGCTAGCTTAACCAGGCTCCAGTTGTTAGACACACATTGACAGATGTATGGGGACACAAGCTTCATTCGATAGTCCTTAACATAGATTTTAAATTTCACAGTGAACTACTGCTGAACTTCAGTCTTTAATAAAAAAATTTCACTTCTGCCTCCCACAGTGATTCTATCTGTGAAAGTCAGTAGAAGCATCAGTGCTGTTTCCATTAACAGCAGCAGGCATTAGAAAGTGAGTATCAAGGTCAACTATCAGTGTTGCTGGTGGAAAGTTTAGTTTATCCTCTATTTGAAAGGTTGAAAACTTGTTATATACTTCCTTGTTTAGGTAAGGAGGTAAAGCAGCTACTTTCCCATGAATGTAGTAGAAATTCTTGATTTTGTTTGCAGGGGAGGCCATGGGAAGGCAGGAAAGCAGAAACTTGTATCACGGTCTCCATGTTGAGCTTTATTATCTTGCATATCTACTGTCACAGCAGACAGTGAGAATGGCCTGTTGTGTTTTCTGAGGTGCTTCTTCCTCTTGTTGGATTGGCAGGTGGAGTGGATTTTCAGTGAAAAGAAAGGAAGGTTCTCAAAAGACAGAGAAGACTATATATATATATATATATAGATATAATAAATTATGAATATATATATGATTGCCTTGAAAGGAAAGTCATTGTAGGAGAAGAGAGATGACTTCTTTTCAGGTAAGTACATCCAAGGGCCTGGACCAAGTACACTTTCTTTCTCACAATATTTGGTATTTTACACCTGTTAGTAGAGCAGGCTTTCTTGATCTCACAGAGATTAGCATGTCTCTGCCTTCTAATCCTGGGTTTAAAAGCCTGCACCCGATGTCTGGCCCACATCAACTCTTTACCTATGTTTCACTTAGGTAGCACACACATATCTGAATTCTGTCCTCCAGGCTAATCCAATGAATGCATGACCTACCCTCTCAAAAATGTATTGTTGTTTAAACTGTACATAAAACTGATCTTTTCATCTTACTTTATTCAGATTTTCTATTACTTTGCTTATCATTTTAATTCCACCAACATTACAGGCCCGATGGTTTTGCTGCTGGGTTTTTTTGAAACCTGTATCCATTAGCCTCCTGGGAGTTGATTCCCTTGGTTGAAGTGCTTTTAGTCAGACTCAGACTTGATCACTTTTGGTTTACTAGAAGTAAATTTTCTTGCCAGGCACAGGCCTTTAATCCCAGCACTCAAGAGGCAGAGGCAGGTGGAGCTCTGTGAGTTCAAGGCAGGCCTGGTCTACATAGCAAGTTCTAGGCCAGCTGGGACTAAAGGGTGACCCTGTCTCAAAAAGACCCCCCCCAAAAAAATTATCAAAAAAATATTTTAAAAAAAGTAAATTTTCTTCTGGTAATTTACAGAATGAAGCACATGAATCATAATACTTAATGCAGAATCTCTCCTTTCATCACTGTTTTTCCTTCCTTTGGAGAAATAAATCTTTGATATTTGTTTGCTATATACTCAGTTAGAGATTCTGAAGTTTGCCTCTTTTATCTGTTGGTATTTCTGTTTCACATTCAATTCACAGTGATGCTTCCATTACTGGTTCTTTGTACCTCAATAATAATATTCGTTGATCAGATATTATACACATATAGTAGTCTGCTTTTTTAGCTATTTGCAGTAAGGAGCCCTGGTGGCAAAATCCTCTTATTGTCATATGCATAAGTTGCCCAGTGTATTCCTTTTAAATAAACTTTCAGCAAAAAAAAAAGAGGATAAAAAGAGGAAGTACTATCAAAAATAATTTTAGAATACTCTCTACCCTTATGTTTCTGTAATTTCATCATTATATGCAGGCTCTAGGAAAATATATCCAAGGATTTGTACAGGATGATGTCACTCTTCTTGCTGTTGAGGGAGAACACATAGAATCATGCCACTCTTTATTTAAATTCCTCCTTTATTATTCTGTCATGTTCTGCTCCATGATACTAGAGAATGTTTCTTTTGTACCTAGGGCACTGGCCTGACTTCAGAGCTTGTTAGGAAGGGGTTAAGTCAGAACCAACCACAGATCTTGTTAAATCAAAATCTATGCTTTATCTAGGACTACAGTGCCTGATAAATGTTCAAATTGGTAAAACATACTTATATATCACTGTTTATTTACATAAGAGAGATATGTAGAAAAGATATCATATACTACAAATACAGGAGGAAATGGTATTCCTATGTTGAGGGATTAATTTTATATGCATTTGAAATTACTTTACAGGAAACTATTGTTTTCCCCCAAGGACCCTTGTTTCCCTTTAATCTTCTCTGAGTACATTTGCCATTTGCATCACCCATACTGATTTCTTCTTTTTCATAAGTTCCTGGAACTCTGAGGACTTTATTGCATACTGATAACACATTTGACTTAGTAGCTGGCCAGCTTGCCATTCAGTGTAGTTCCTACTTAAAGGAGCTTCCTCTTACTGTTTGCATGACTCTGAGTGCTTTGAAGTCAGTCTATAAAAATGAAAAAATTACAGGGCCTGTTGTGCACACTTTTAATGCCAGTACTCAGGAAGCAGAAGCAAACTAATAGCTGTGAGTCCAAGGTCAACCTGGGTTACATAGCAAGTTCCAGGACAGCTGTGGCAACAAGTTTCTCCAAGAAATAAAAATGACAAAAATGAACAAGTTATAAAGTACAGAGGAAAGAACAATCTATTTAACTGAACAAGTTCCCTGAATATTTTCATCCTGAAACAGTGTGTGGATATTGGTTCCACAATTGGAGTAAGCTGATCTGGAAGGAAATGACTAAACCTGTTTCTATCTTTGTATGTGTTTCTTACTTGATGTAATAAAACTTATTTTCATTAAAAATGTACCAGGGGAAAAATAATAGTCTTTGAACAATTCTGATTGTTCATCTGATCTTCATAACTAACTTCTTTACTAATTTTCTCCTTTTTACTTGTGTAGTACCCTGTTCAAAGTCACTTGGTCAAATTATCATTTTTCATTTTAGGATCCATTTACTTTTAATGATGTATTCATTGACTTCTCCCAGGAGGAGTGGAAATATCTAGACTCTGCTCAGAGGGCTTTGTACAGGGACACGATGCTGGAGAATTACAACAATCTGGTGTCTATAGGTGAGGAGATATCTTCTTGCAGAATTTGTTTTACTATTCTGCTTCCTTTGACAGAGAACTGTCTAATTCGTTCATATATTAGTTTTCTGAATAAGTCTTAAATTCTTTAAAAATTAGTTTATTGAGAATGTCTGGACATCGAGAAGAGCATTTTCACATTTTACCATTTCTTTCCATTTCCACTTGTTAGAGGAATTATCCATCATCACTATTTTGGATATTAATTTCGGTCACTCACTAATACATGATACTGTAGCCAGACTCATAAAGTTCTATTTCCCTAGCTGCATTTTCAGTCAGTGGTAGAAGTCAGTATATGAAAATGGAAAAATTTCTATGTATTCTAATTATTCTGTTAGATAACAAAAATTGGTTAATCCTAGCACTTGGGAGGCAGAGGCAGGCGGATCTTTGTGAGTTCAAGGCCAGCCTGGTCTACAGAGCGAGTTCCAGGACAGCTGGGGCTACAAGGAGACCCTGTCTCGAAAAGACCAAAAAAAGAAAAAAAAAAAAAGAAAAAAGAAAAAAAAATTGGGAAATTATTTGGAGAATCATCTCTTCTTTTATATATTATCAATCAGCAGAGTACTGTTAGAAATCTATTACTTTCTAAGTAACCCAGCAAGAATCACATGCCTCTTTCTCATACACAGGTCTTGCTAGGTGTAAGCCTGTCCTGATCTCCTGTCTGGAGCAAAGCAAAGAGTCCTGGAATGTAAAGAGAGTGGAAACTATAGTCAACCAGGTAGGTTTGAGTGGATTAAAGAGGGGCCCAACTGAAAGTTCCTAAATAAAGAAGGATGAAGACCTGAAAATATTTGTGCCATGGTCTGTTTCAGTAGATATTATAACAGTTTCTTAACTATGTGTCCTGTAGTAAATGTCAAATGAGTATATTTTATCCTTTGTGAACTATGGGAAAATTATTAATACTCAAATAACACTTTATTTAATCATTAATTTAATTATTCATTATCTCCTATGTCTGATTTCTTGTAAATGTTAGAGTTTTAATAGGTGAAACATAATATTTTTTGAAATGTATAAATATTACATTTTTTATTTTGTTTCAGTTTTGAGAATTTTTGTGCCTTTATGATTGCTCATGATTTTTTTTTTTTGCTTTAGGATTCTTTATGGATTTCTGCCAAAATGACAGTATTATTATGTGAAGAATCACATAATATATTTACATAACATGAAATTCTGTATTGTCTTCCAACCTTGAATAGGAATGTGTTAAATATGTGTGTCTTTCACATGGCATTAGTAGATTCCTGTTTTCTACCTACTGTTGATGTCTGCATTCCAATTTCTTCAGAAAAGAGATTGTGAAACCTCAATCTTTCATAATACATAAGATTTATTCTATTGTCCAAGACATTGTACATTACTAAAAGTTTTCTTTGAGTTTGGGAAGTTGCAAATCTCTTGTTCAGTCACATTCCTCTCTATATATAACTTCTTGGCAATGAGATTTGTTTTCTTTTTTTCAATGAATATTTTTAATTTAATTTTTCTGAATTTCATACAATTCATCTTAATCATATTTAGACGTCCCCTCTTTGCACCAACCTTATATATTAAGGATTTTCAAGTCAAGTTTGCATATCCAGATGACTGTTGGAGCCTATCTATCCTGTCTAGCATCACTGTCTTGAAGAAGATCAACTCTCCCTTACCCAGCAGTGGTTAGCTGCCAGTAGTTCCTCATCCCAACGTTGGGCCTCCTGTTCATGTCCCCAGTTCTGTTCTGGGTTTTATTTGCTTAAGTTGGCATGAGTTTGTGCATGCTGTAAATTCATATGAGCAAATTCTCCCAAAGAGAGGACTCTGATTTCTTATGGTCAACTACCATCCCTGATGCTTACAATCTTTCTGCCCCCTCTTTGCCATGATCCCTGAGATCTCCTGTCCAGGGACTCATACTCTGTAATCTCTTATTCTCTAACTTTAGCCAATTGTGGCCTTTTGTGTTCTTCATCCTCTGTTGTATGAGGAAACTGCCCTGATGAGAGTTGAGAGATGCATTACTATTCTTCCTACCCCTCCTTCCACTAAGTTCTGTGAGACGTAAGTACAAAAGTTCCACTGTAAATTTGTCACTTAGGGTTTGGCACCTCACAGACAATTATTTATCTGCATGTGAGTGGTTGTTGAACTCTGTAGTGCAGTCCATCTGTTGTAAAAGCAGCTTCTTTGATGAGTGTTGGCTGATGCATGTGTCTATAAATATAAGAATCCATGTTTAGCATATAGTAAGAATAAACAGTAGCCCAGGAATTTAACAGAGGTAGGGTTTTCTCTAGGGTCTATGAGCACTTCAGCCATGTGTATTTGGCTATGTTTACACTGCCACACATGCATTTCTTCTCATTGAGCAGCCTTTAAGTGCAATTTGACAGCTCCATGATTACTAGATACCACTGTAGTTTGCCATGCCAATCATTGTTGTGGTGATTATGCTTTATGTCTATGATTGGACCATTGAATGGTTGTCTCCCTTGACAGCTTGCATAGTATCCTCCAAAAATATGACAAGTTGTCTTCAGGGAACAGACCTTCCAGTTCGGTTCCATCTCCATTGCTCCAGGTCCTGTGTCTGAAGTATGTCCTTTCTTCAGCTCCAGGGCTTTACCTTCAAGTTCTGGGAGGTGATCAAGTGCTGGTACAATTGCCTTTTTATTTTTGGAGTCTCTTGGACTACCCTTATCAACAATTGAAAGAGAGGTTTCTTTTGTCTGGCACTATGCTTCTTATTTTATTGCCATCAACTGTACGCATGCACCTATGCTGAGATATTGCATGTTTATTTTTCAGTAGGCTCCTCAACAGTTTCAGGCTGTTTTCCATCTTATCCTTAAATGTATACTATATGATTCAACATGCCCTAAGTTGTTTGATGTTTGATGTTAGATAATGTTCCTGATTTGAGCCTTTGGAAAGCTCCTTATCCGACTAATGAGTTAAGAACATGCCAGTTTGGAGCATTGCCATGGAGTTATCTTCATCACATATTCTCCATTAGAAGAGTTTTCGGACCACTTTGGTGCATTCCATGAGTAAGTCCTCCAAGAATTTGCACATTTTCATCCCCAGCTATTGGTGCTGTTGGAGAGTTCTTAGAATGTGTGACCTTGCTTGTGCAAGCATGTCACTGGGGCAGGCTTAGAGAGTTCTTAAGCTTTGAACAATTTCCATTAACCCTCAGATTTCTGTGCCTGCTTGAAAATGTAAGCACTTAGCTTTTAGCCTATGCTCTGGACTCCTCACCATGATAATTTATTTCAAACCTGCAACCGTAACTTCAAATCATCTCTTGTTCCTCTAAGTTCCCTTAACCACAGTGTTTTGTCACAGCAACAGAACAGTAAAACACCCATCATTTTGTCATTTATATAATTGAAAAATTACATATTGAGCTTCCCATGGTGATACGAGTGTTATCCAACCCAAAAAGCCATAAATGTGGACACACATAGTATCATTCCATCATCCAGTGGAAAAGATACTCATTTGGAGTGGCATGCAGGCTCTGAAGTCATATGTAAGTTACACAAAGAAATGACCAAATTGCCTATAGTTGCTCTAACTACTTAAGTGTCCTTCTCCTCATGAATGCATCTATGGCTCACTAGGTGTGCTTTTTTGACTGTTGATTGAGAAAGAAGCCATTAGTGCCTATCACTGATGATTTTATATGAAAGGCAGGCATAACCCAAAGTGGGGAGCTGGGGATTAGAGTACATTCTGACACATTTCTGAAGGAAAGTGGGTTAGGTTAGGGTTAGGTGAAGTTAAATCTTCACAGTGTTCAAAATTTCAAGCAATGTTCTTTAGTACTGAAATGGATATTTATTCTGGTTATGGACTTCCCTTTACTATACATACTTCTGCCAATCTACCATCCATGAGTTTACAGATTGCCTTGTTCCCCATTGTGGTATTTCACACAGCCTCGCATATGAAGTTTCTTGGGATCTGCATGTTTTCAGCTGTGTTTGGATTTTCTGGGTTCCTTGCATGGCTTTGAGAATCTAGCATACAGATTGGTGTGGAATGAGGTTGCTGTTCTTCTGTGCAAACAATTTACACCACATGGCACCCAACCACTACATGAGTGCTCCATGGGACGTCCCAAATCCTTTTATTAAATTCTCAGTCACCTGACTATGGCAATATTGTGCTCATTCTGTTGAGTATTGTGCAAGACAAAAATGACACTTCCTGTGACACTTCCTTGTGAGCTTGGAGGGAAGTTTGTTTTGTGAGTTAACAGGTTGGCAGTCTTGAGCATTGAAGTAGCTCCTTCTGCACAAACAGTTTCCAGACCGTCAATCTGGGCAATAGACAATAAATTATACATCTGCTCCAACTGAGCTGAAATTCTGCTATGTATAAGAAAAACTTTGTTCCCCTTCACTAATGAATTCTGTGGGAACCTCATCCTCTGAGACACTAGCTCCATGGTTTATATTCTTGCCAGGTCCAACTCATTCATAATAGCAATATCTCCAGATTCTTCCCCAAAACTTGAGTCATATTTCATCCTACACAGGAGAGAAGTTTTCAGAATTCTCTATCTTCTCTTTCATGAACCTAAGGTGTGAAAAGTTAGTTGATGTGTGATACTAGTATTTGCAGTGTAGTAGGCTGGTCTGGGTAGTAGGTAGTCTGTGGTAAGCAGATCAGGAGGAGGCAAGGGAAATACAGAAGTGGGGACAAACTGTGGAAGTTCTAACAACTGACTCTAGAACTGAGGTAGTCTGTTTGCCCATAATCAGGAGGCAGCAAGTGCACCTTGACTGAGAATGTAGTTCAGAGATTTTAGGCAGAAAGAGGATGAATCTACCTGTGCCCCACCTAGAAGGGGGAACAAGTGCAGAGACAGAGTAGAGCTCTTCAGTCTACAGGAAAATCATGTTGCATTGAGTGGGATCTGATTTACCAGGGTAGTTGGCAGGTCTGTGTCAGGCAGATGAGGCCACGGGCAAAGTAGGGGTGAGGTCAGCCTTTCAAGTATCTAACAGAGTAAGTTGGAGATTTGAGTTTGTCTGAGTGCAGTGGATCATGATGTAATGGGTGGGTCTGAAGTAAGAGGTTAGTTCAGGGATCTAGAGTGGAAAGAGCAGGAGTGGACATGGGCCCAATTGTAGAAAAGGGACCTGGTGCATGGAGAGAGTGGAGCTGCTCAGGCTTCAGGTGAATCAAGATACAGTGGGCAGAATATGATGTACCAGGATACTAGGCAGGTCTGAGGCAGGAAGCTCTGGAGGCCATGGGTAAAAGGGAGGGAGGACATGCTATGGAGGATATTCTAATCACTTTCTTTTTCTGTCATGAAAGCACTGACTAAAACAAATTTGTGGAAGTAAGGGTTTATTTGGCTTACAAATGTAGTCCATCATGAAGAGAATCCAAGCAGGAACTCAGGGCTGTAACCTGGATCATAGACCATGGAGGATAGCTGCTTACTGGCTTGTTCTTCAAGGTGGTAAGTTATAATAATCAAATTCATTTATCTTAATTGCTTTAAAAATCCACAACATGGATTTTCAGTGCTGTCCATGCTACCAGGGAAGTCTTTAGTATTTGTAGGTTTCATTGAGTTGGAGAGCCTGCACCAGCCACTGTAAATTCCATTAAAGAAATTCATATTTTCAATTCTTTATCCCTGAAATCATTCTTTTCTATGGATTCTTTGATTCCTTTTAGGTAGTGTTTCTATTCTGTGTTTTGTTGATTTCTTTCTATTTGTTATTTTTTGCATCAAACACATTGTATTTAGCTCCTTCATTAAACAGAAGTATTAGGTGTGCTTCTCTGTTGTTTATTTGGTTTCACAGTGGTATTTTGAGGTAATATTTGTTTCCATAAAATTTCTACTTCCAAGTGCAGTATACCACATGTTCTGGTAGGTTGTATTATGGTTTTCACTTCATTGTTGGAATTGTAATTTACCTCCTTGATAGGGACAATGACCCAAATTCATCCAAATTGAATTTTTCCAATAAACAGTATTTCTATAGGGTCTTTGGTGTCTTATGCTCTTTTCTTGTAGTGGTGTTCTACTATTTCTTAAAATACATGATCAATATTGCATTTTTAATTGGACAATGCTTGTGTTAAAACCCATAATGTGGTCTATTCTAGTAAATTTTCTGTAAAAATCAGGTAATTTTGTTTCTTCTATGGAATATGATGTAGATACTGAAGTTCTGATCATCTATTAAATAATTTAGGTTTTGAGATTTATTTTGATAAATTCAATTTTGAAAAATATATCTAGAGTTTAAAATAATGTACCTAAATTTTCCACTTTTATTGTAACATAACCAACATCATATTTTTCCACTTGCTTTTAGTACTATAGAATAAGTTTAATATTTTGTTCTGAGATTATCATAATTTATACATATATATGTTGTATTCTTTTACTGGTATGTAATGACAATTTCTTTATGTGTGTATGATTGTATTGCCTCAGTGTGTGTAAGAGCACCCCTGTCATACAATGCTCGTGGAAGTCAGAAGAGTGCATTGGATCCCCTGGAACTGGCATTACAGACAGTTGCAAGCCACCATGTGGGTGGTGGCAATTGATTCCAGGTCTTTTGCAAGAATAGCCCATGCTTTTAAACACTGAGCCATCTCTCCAGTGTTGTACTGATCAATTTTATCTCTTCTACCTATAGTTGTTTACAGTTTGTTTTTATGATATACAGAATTTGGAGCTGTGTGTAGTGGCACACGCCTTTAATCCTAGCACTTGGGAGGCAAAGGCAGGCAGATCTCTGTGAGTTCAAAGCCACCCTGGTCTACAGAGCAAGTTCCAGGCCAGCTGGGGCTACAGGGAGACCCTGTCTCAAAAAGACCAAAAAAAAATTTTTTTTGTATTCCACTTTGCTTATATATGGGTAGCTTGATAGCCATCATTGGTCCCAAGTTTCAGGATGTCACCATTAGTAACTGGGTTTCTTGGACAGAAGAGACACTAGAATATTACTCTTTTTTAATGTTTTAATTTATTATTTTCTTATGTGTGTACTGTCTGCATGTAGTTTGGTGTACCTGTGTCATGCAGTGCTGTGGAGGTAAGAAGAGGGCATCAGATTCCCCTGGAACTGGAGTTAAAGACAGTTCTCAGCCACCATGTGGGTGCTGGGGATCGAACCCGGGTCCTCTGCAAGAGCAGTCAGCGCTCTTAACCACTAGGCCATCTCTCTAGCTCCTAAAATATTACTCTTATCACAGAATGCTGGTATATGTCTTTTAATTTTATATCTTTTAAAAATATTTTTAGTTATTTTTATTTTATGTGTGGGTATATTGCTTACATGTATGTAAGTGCACATGTGTCATGCACTGCCTGTGAAAGACAGAAGAGGCATCACATCCTCTGGAACAGGAGTTACAAACAGTAGTTAACCATCATGTGGGTGCTGGGATTTGAACCCACATCCTACACATGAGCAATCATGCTCTTAACTACTGAGTTTCCTCTCTAGCCTTTATTCTCTTCCTTATCATTATTGATATTGGCCTTACTTTTTTTTCTATATTGCATGTCTGTGAACTTCTGTGTTCATCAGTTGGCTTACGTAAATTCTGAAATGATGGCTTGCTCACCATGAAGTTGTGCATTTCTTCAAATGTTATTCTTTATCAATTTTAGGAGAGAACATTTCTGGGTATCAAATTTAGTTTGTGGTTTTTACATTCTGTTATTTAAATGTATTTTTTTTATTATTTCATGGTCTCCTGGCTCTAGTCTTGGCTGAAAAAGATCTAATATTATTACAAAGTTTCTGCATTTTAATGAGTTGGTATTTGGAACTTTCATTTATGCTTATTACATTTTCTGTATATGTCTCAGTATGTGTTTGATTGTGTCGGCATTGTTCTCTACATTGAAATGCACTTTTCTTTTTTTTTTTTTTTTGCGTTGCATATAGAACTCAACACTTAGAAGACATCAGAGACTTTATAATGGAGAGAAATCCTACAAATGTGAAGAATGCGACAAGTCCTTTATTCGAAAGGAGGATCTTAAAGTACATGACAGAATTCATACTGGGGAGAAACCCTACAAATGTGAAGACTGTGACAAGTCCTTTGTTCGAAAGGGAGATCTTAGAGTACATGACAGAATTCATACTGGAGAGAAACCCTACAAATGTGAAGAATGTGACAAGTCCTTTATTCGGAAGGTGGATCTTAGAGTACATGACAGAATTCATACTGGAGAGAAACCCTACAAATGTGAAGAATGTGATAAATCCTTTATTCGAAAGACACATCTTAGACTACATGAGAGAATTCATACTGGAGAGAAGCCCTACAAATGTGAAGAATGTGACAAGTCCTTTAGTCAAAGGGTAAATCTTATCAGTCATGAGAGAATTCATACTGGGGAGAAACCCTACAAATGTGAAGAATGTGACAGGTCCTTTAGTCAAAGGGCACATCTTAGACTACATGAAAGAATTCATACTGGAGGAAATCATACTAATGTGAAGAATGTAACAAGTCCTTAGCCAAGACCTCAAATCATAGAGTACATCATAGTATTCATACTGTATTAATACCTACAGATTTGAGAAATGTAACAAGTCTTTAGTCATGTGAAAAGTATAACAACTCCTTAGTCAAGTGTCATATCTTAGATTATGTGAAAGAATCCCCTCTAGAGACAAAACCTAGACATGTAAAGAATGTGACAAGTCCTTTACCAATACTGTAGATCATAGAGTACATCAGAGAATTTATACTGGAGAGAAACCCTATAAATATGAAGACTGTGACAGGCCCATCACACTCTACTCAATGCTTAGAAGCCATAAAAGAATTCATACTAGGGGGATCCTGAAAAGTTAAACACGTGAAAAGACATTTACTCATATGCCAAGTCTTACATTACATGGGATAATTCACATTGGAGAGAAACCCTACAAATGTGCAAAGTTCTTGACTCATATATCAAATCTTACAAAACACAGAATTCAAATGAAGGAGATACCACAAACGTGATGCAGCCATTCATTTAAACATATCAGATAAGAGAATGTAGCAAGAATACACACTGAAGAAACAGTTTATAGTTGTAAAAATTTGGCAAATCCTGGGCTCCTTCCATACAGATCAATACAGAATCTATATGAGAAGGAGAGTTTTAAATGTCATGATCATGTTGAAATATTTAATAAACATTTAAATTTTAGAAATCTATACAGTTTACTGAAGAAAATTTTAGGAATATAAAATCATGAAATCTGTCATAAATTTTTATTTTTAATTCAATGAGATAATTCTTAAGTATGAGAAACTAGAAACATTCTTAAGTATGAGAAAAGTTTCACTTGTTCATCCAATCCTTTCAAATATCACAGAATCAAAAATTTAAATAAATCCTAACTTTTAAATAATTTTAGCCATAATTCTATTTAGCTCACATCTCAGTACACATCAGAAATTTCATACTAAGCAGGAATCTCACAGAATTATATTCTTAAAATCTTATTTATTTACTATCAAAGACTTCACAATGCAAATTAACAACACAAATATATGAGCTATGTCAGAACTTCACTAAGAGATATGTGAGTGCTTGAAAATGTTTGGCCTATATACAACTTGGAAAATCCTAAAGTATATGATGAGAGGTATCTTATTTAAGTCAAATGGCAAACAAAATATTTCCAGACCTCACCTCTTTTTTAGTAATAGACAATTCATAAAGAAATGCCAGAACATGGGGCTGGAGAGATGGCCTAGCAGTTAAGAGCACTGACCGCTCTTACAGAGGACCCGGGTTCAATCCCCAGCTCCCACATGGCGGCCGAGAACCATCTGAAACTCCAATTCCAGGAGAACACCAGTTGCAGGGGAATCTGACACCCTCTTCTGACCTCTGCGGCATTGCACGACACAGGTGCACAAACTTGCATGCAGACAGCACATTGATACACATACAGGAGTAAATAAATGCCAGGCATGGTGGTGCATGCCTTTAATCCTAGTGCTTGGGAGGCAGAGGCATGTGGATCTCTGTGAGTTCGAGGCCAGCCTGGTCTACAGAGTGAGTTCCAGGACAGCCAGAGCTACAGGGAGACCTGTCTCAAAATAAATAAATAAATAAATGCCAGAACACTTCTATTTAGAAAGATACCCAGGGTGAATATTACAGAAAATAACTTTTAAGAAGTTACCTGAATTATTTCTATATTTCAGTGAAATAGTATGTGATATTTTCATAGACTTAACTGTATTACATAGAAACTTTTTAAAGCCAATTATTATTGAAGCTTTGTGCATTTCATACAAAATTTCCCAATCAAATCTAGACCCATTCCCTCTTCCTTGCCCCCACCTAACCCCACCAGAGCTCATGCATTCTGCCAAACATGTCTTTCATCTTTTTCTCAGTCTCTTTTAAAATTTTTGATGCAGAAGTTTAGTTCTTTGGCCCAGTCTTTGTTGTTGTTGTTGCTGTTGTTGTTCCAATTTGTTTTTTTTTGTATTTATTTATTTATTTTTAACAAATCTAGACCCGTGTTCCCGCTCATTCCCCCACCCCGTCAGAGCTCGTGCATTCTGCCAAACATGCTTTCCATCTCTTAGTCTTTCTCAATATTTTCCATGGGGACGTTGACTGTTTTGAGCAGAAGTTCACTGTTTCAGTCAGATCTTTGATGCAGTATTTTCTGTTGTTGTTGTTGTTTCCAAAATGCATTATGTCCAACTGCTTTGTACAGAAGCTCAGGGGGNACAAAACCGAAGATCCAAATCTGAGCACATATAATTTCAGCCATTCTTCATATTGACAAGGGGGCCAAAAACCACAATGGAGAAAAGACAGCATCTTCAGCAAGTGGGGTTGCAAAACTGGATCACCACTTGTAGAATAATAAAACTAAACCCTACCTCTCGCCCTGTTACAAAAGTCAACTCCAGATGGATTAAAGACCTCAACGTGAACCCCAAACTCTGAAGGTGATAGAAGAAAAAGTTGGCAGCAGACTACAAGACATAGGCGATAGAAAAGATTCCTAAATCAGACAGCAGCTGCACAAGAATTAAGGTCGACAATTGACAAATGGGACCTCATCAAACCTCAAAAGCTTCTGTACATCAAAAGAAAAATCAAGGAAGTGAAGAGAAATCCCACAGAGTGGGAGGAAACCTTCACTGCAGATACTATCTGACAAAGCATTGATTTCCAGAATATATAAACTACTCAGAAAAACATAGAAAAAAGGAAAACAAACGACCCGCCAATAGATGGAGCAAAGAACTGAACAGAGACTTCACAAGCGAGGAATTAGAGATGTCTGAGAAAACACGTCTAATTAAAAAAAACACAAATAAGGAAATGCAAATCAAAACCACTTTATAGATATATCTTATTCCAGTAAAGACTGGCTGGACAATGAAAAAAGATGATACGAATGCTGGAGAGGTTGTGGGGAAAGGGAACACTATCCACTGCTGAGTCGGGAATGTAAACTCGTACAGCCACTATGGAAAGCAGTGTGAACCCTTGGAAGACCTTGGAATGAACTTGCCACCCGACCCCAGCCATACCACTCCTGGGCATGTACCCCTCAAGAACTTACGCCACCACAGAGATCATGGCACTGGGTCCGCCATGTTTATTTCAGCTCTCTTCACAATAGCAAAGAGCTGGAACCAACCTAATGGCCCTCAACTGACGAATGGATAGAGAAAATGTGGTACATCTACACAATGGAGTTCTATGCAGAGTAAAGTGAAAGGACGACATCACGAGCTTTGCAGGAAAATGGCTGGAGCTAGAGGACATCATGCTGAGTTGAAGTAACACAGTCCACAGAAAACAAACGACGAATGGTATCCCTCATCTGTGGGATGCTAGTGCCAATTACCCAGTTGTAAGTATTTCTTGTGTAGGGACAAAACTGAAGATCCCAAATCTGAGCACATATAATTTCAGCCATCTTCATGAATTTGACAAGGGCAAAGACCACAATGGAAAGACAGCATCTTCAGCAAGTGGGTGTGTGTCAAAACTGGATCACACTTGTAGAAGTAATGAAACTAAACCCCTACCTCTCGCCCTTGTTAACAATAAAGTCAAACTCCAGATGGATTAAAGACCTCAAACGTGAAACCCAAACTCTGAAGGTGATAGAGAAAAAGTTTTGGCAGCAGACTACAAGTACATAGGCTAGAAAAGACTTCCTAAATCAGACAGCAGGCTGCACAAAGAATTAAAGGTCGACAACTTGACAAATGGGACCTCCATCAACCTCAAAAGCTTCTGTACATCAAAGAAACAATCAAGGAAGTGAAGAGAAATCCCACAGAAGTTGGGAGGAAACCTTCACTGCAGATACTATCTGACAAAGCCACTTGATTTGCCAGATATATAAACTACCTCAAAAAAACATTAGAAAAAAAAAGGAAAAACAAACAGATCCGCTTCAAATAGATGGTAGGCAAAAGAAACTGAACAGAGACTTCACAATGCAGGAATTATTAATGTCTGAACAAACACTCTTTAATTTAAAAAAAAACCAACATCAAATCATAAGGAAATGCAAATCTTAAAACCACTTTATAGATATGAGTCTTAGTTCCAGTAAAGACTGGCTGGATCAGAAAAGAGATTGTGATACCGAATTGCTGGAGAGGTTGTGGGGAAAGGGAACCACTATCCACTGCTGGTCGGGAATGTAAACTTGCTACAGCACATATGGAAAGCAGGTGTGACCCTTGGAAGACCTGTCGGAATGAACATTGCTCACCCTATGACCGCCAGCCAAACACTCCTTGGGCATGTACCCCTCCAAGACTTACGCCACCACAGAGATCATGGCACGGGCCGATGTTTATTTCAGCTCTCCTCTCACAATTAGCAAAGAGCTGGAAACCGAACCTAATGGCATCTCCAACTGACGAATGAGATAGAGAAATGTGGTACAATCTACACAAATGGAGTTTATGCAGAGTATGAGAAGACGACATCACGAGCTTTGCAGGAAAATGGCTGGAGCAAGAGTGACATCATGCTGAGTGTAGAGTAACAGCAGTCCCCAGAAAAAACAAACGACGCAATGAGTATCCCTCATCTTGTGGGATGCTATGCCAATTACCCCAGTTGTAAGTATTTCTTGTGTAGGGGGGGGGATCCCACTGCAGGAGTCATCCATAGGGTTAGTAAAGCTTGGCGTGGGATTATCCTGCACCTTTCCAGTGTAGTTTCTTCTTCGTGATCCTGGCATATGGGCTTCTCCTTGCCTGTATTC